>CM073466.1:9162500-9640000 GCA_037074535.1 Gleditsia sinensis
CCACACAATCTAGATGTTATGCATATTGAGAGAAATATCTTCTTGAATATTTTATACACAGTGATGGACACTAAAGGTAAGACAAAAGACAATTTTAATGCAAGGCTCGACTTGGCGGAAATTTGTAGACGGAATGAATTAGAGCTGCAAGATGGAAGAGATGGCAAGCTAATTAAACCCAAAGCAAAATACACATTAACTAAGCAACAAAGATTAGCTGTGTGTGAATGGGTCAAAAAATTGAAACTGCCAAATGGATATGCCTCTACATTATCAAGGTGTGTTAACATGAGAGAAGCAAAGTTGTTTGGCTTGAAAAGTCATGATTGTCATGTGTTTATGCAACGCTTGCTCCAAATTGCATTCAAAGTATTGCCAAAGCCTATTTGGAACGCACTCACAGAATTTAGTCAGTTCTTTCGAGAATTGACTTCCCCATTGTTGCGAGAGGATACTTTACATGTGATGGAGCAAAACATTCCAGTCATTCTTTGTAAATTAGAACAAATTTTTCCTCCAAGTTTTTTTGACTCAATAGAACACCTTCCAATTCATTTGCCATACGAAGCAAGGGTTGGAGGTCCAGTGCAATATCGATGGATGTATCCATTTGAAAGGTAGAGTTACGTCTCCTTTTTGTTTTTTTTAAATTATGGAATCGTATTCGTAGTACTAAATGTATCAATTAACTGTATTAGGTTTATTCGCACACTAAAAGACAAGGTGAAGAACACAGCTGCAGTTGAAGGATCAATTTGTGAAGCTTATTTGGTAGAAGAGACCTCTACATTTGCATCATACTATTATCCACCTGATGTTCCATGTAGAAGGACTCAAGTACCACGAAATGATGATGGAGGTCAAGGTTCTTCAAATAGGCCACCGCTTTCTATCTTTAATTATCCCGGCCGTCCAACCGGAAGATGCATATCCTTCATGTTAGAAGAAATGGACATACAAATCGCACATTTATATGTTCTTCTAAATTGTCCTGAAGTGGAGCCATTTTTAACGTAAGTGTATAAAATGCTCATTTAAGTGTTACATATATATATATATATATATATCACTATAAATTGTTCTAACATGTTTTCTAAATGTAGCACATATACTAATATGTTACAAGATTGTGGGATGAGTGACTCGGAAATGGACAGACAAATCTCCACAATGTTTCCTATTTGGTTTAAAGAATACGTATGTTGCACGAATTCTCCTTAATTTCTTATTTTCTAATATTTTGCTTCTTATGTGAGACTAACTTAAATATTTGATGACTAGGTGTTAAATAATAATGTTGAAGATGCCTTTCTAAAGAGTTTGGCATGGGGTCCTCAAAGAAAAGCCAAAAAATGGCCATCATATTATGTAAATGGTTATAAATTTAATACAAAAGATCATGGCCAAGGTATGGGTACAACAAATTTTGGTGTATGTTGTCTAGGTGGTACAGATGAAACAACAGAAAATAATTATTATGGGGTTTTAACAGACATTATTGAAGTACACTATACAGGATGGCCTATAAAGGTGTTAGTTCTATTCAAATGTGATTGGTTTGATCCCACCTTAAATCATGGAACAAAGGTAGATAACTATGGGATTGTTGAGGTTAGAACATCCAGGAGATATAAAAATTATGACCCTTTTATATTTGCACAACAAGCAATGCAAGTATATTATACACAATATCCTGAAGGGCAACGTGATTGGTTAGTAGTGATCAAAACTAAGGCACGAAACACAATACAAACTGCAATAGAAACTAAAATGTCTGAAAATGATGCTCCATACCAAGAAGAGTCATCAATGCAATCGCCTGTAATAGTTGCAAATGACAATCTCGAGCAGAGTCTTGTTGATATTGAAGGCCCTGTGGATGAAGTATATGGTTCTTCTTTGAACCTACATGAAGTAGATGTGGATGAAGAAGATACTGAGGAAGAAGGAGAATGGGAAGATAAAGAAGAAGAGGAAGAAGAAGAGGAAGAAGACGAGGAAGAGAATGATAATAATGAAGATGTTTAGGTATTGTTAGGTTTCATTTTACTAAGTGTATTATGTAGATTATATATTATGTATTTTTGAAGTAGATTATAAATCTATGGTAGTATCGTTATGAGTTTCATTATCATTGTCTTTTGTAATTATTTTTATTTTTTATTATTGTCATTAAATTTTATTGAAATAGATGATTATGATTATCTTTTTGTCTATAGATGACAGGTAGAGGAAGGGGTAGAGGTAGAGGCCGGGGACGGGTTATCTCTCAGCCATATACATAGCCAGACACATCACCTGTTGTTGACATAGCTCACCTTGACCAGATCCACACTGGACATACACCTACTTTATCTCCCTTTTCCCAGACTTGTCATACTTCTACTCCATCTTCCCATTCACAAGCATCTCATTCTAGTGCCTCATCTCCTCATCTTTCTAGTACAGTTGCCCCTACCCTACCTACACATACTATATGTGTCCCATCTCCTAATCAATCCGCATGTCCAAATGTTGAGCCAGTTCCTTTCACACACACTATTCAGTGGGGAACAAGGAAAATAGATGGTCGAATTTGGATTAGATCTGCACCCGGGAACACGTAAGTAATATGTGTGTGTGTGTGTGTTTTTTTTTGTCAGTATATTTATTTAAATTGATATCTATACTTTCAGGTTTTATCCTGACATCTTGACAAGAGGTGTCATCACAACAATTTTCAAGAAAAAATTTGAAGGTGCTTGGTCCAGTTGGGGAAAAGTTGACAAAAATACCATTCAAATGTGGTTCGAGGAGTTCAAGGTAATATGTAACACTTCGTATCATATTTATTGATATCTTTTTTTAAAATGTGTGAATGTTATGTTAATTTGTTTACTTTCTTTGTTTAGGCAAATTTTAAGTGGTTGGACAATGATGAGCATAATATTAAAAGGGCATTTGACAGCAGGGGATCAATAGCCTTGAAAAATGCATTGTTTAAGGTGCGTAGCGGTGAGGACAAAGGTGCTTGGATTCCAGCAGAGAAGCTACAACAATTAAGAGCTGAATGGGATAGTGAAGACTGGCAAGGTAAAGCTAGAAAAAATAAACAAAATAGACTCTCCAAAGAAGGACTTAATGTACATAGTGGAGGGTCTATATCTGCACGAGAGCATGCCAAACGAATGGTGAGTACTTTCTCTCAAAAATATAGTGATTTAAGTTCTTACTTTAATATTATTTAACTTTTTATTATTTTAGAGGGTGCAATTGAATAAAGAACCGACATGTTTTGAGTTGTATGAGCGCCTTCACCGGCCCAAAGGAAAGCCATCACAGTGGTTCAACGACCAGCAATGAAGAATTACTGTATGTAGTCACTAACTACTATTTTATTTCCATTTCTTTACAAATATTTATTTTGTTTTATCATTTTAATTTTTCAGGAAATGTATCGAATAAAAATAGCTGAGAGACAGTCCACATCTCAGGGAGATGAGGGTTCTAGCCAACACTCCACTCAACATTCAGACAATGTTGTTTATTTGGATGTGGTTGGCGGCATGAACAATAAAGGACGGATATATGGACTGGGATCTCAAGCACATACTGTATTGGCAGCAACTTCTTCTTCTAGGTCTTCCGCTTCTGATGAAGTCTCAACAAGTTCCTCTTCTGTTGTGAATGCAAAAATTGAGGCTTTATCTGCATGGCTCAAACAGAGTGAAGATGAAAATTTTATGTTAAAGCAAAAGGTTGAAGAATGGGATCGGATGTTTCGGCGCCTCATGATAAATGGTAGTATAAGAATGCCATCCTCGTCTCCACCTAGAGAAGAAGAGAATAATAACAATGACCAAAATAGTAATGTTGCTGATGGATCATGATAGTTTGTGTTATTTATGACTTAGTGTTATGTATGTTTGATTGGTGATATTGTCATGTAATTTGATGGGATTATTAAAATTGTTGTTGATATGTTTATTGATGATAAGGTTTGACATTATGTAAAATGTATGTTGATATTTCTGCTTGAAATAGTTGGTTTTTTTGGCTGTTGTATTGGTTGATAGGTTACAGATTTTTAAGAATTTTTTTTATTTTCCTGATATTAGAGACGGAATATTCTGTCTCTAAAATATCAAACGAATCTGGATATAGAGACGGAATATTCCGTCTCTAACATCAGAGATGGAAATTCCGTCTCTACATTCAGAGACGGAAAATTCCGTCTCTGATGTTAGAGACGGAAAATTCCATCTCTGATGTTAGAGACGGAAAAATCCGTCTCTGCAATTAGAGACGGAATTAAAAAAAAAAAGAGACGGATATTTTATTTTTAGAGACGGAAATATTCCGTCTCTAAATGGTAGCAACCCCGCTTTCAGAGACGGAATTATTTCCGTCTCTGATTCCGTCTCTAACTACGTTAGAGACGGAATTTTTCCTATTTAGAGATGGAAAAATTCCGTCTCTAAATATGATTTTTCTAGTAGTGTGTTGTTTTGACATTTTTGATAGTAGTTTATTTTTTTATTGATAACCATTGTATACGAGATGCTTGGGTTTTTAGTTTTGATATTAATAATATGCTTGAGGTTGGCCTAAGATGTGTTATATATGATCAGGGGTCATAAGTTTTCTAAATTGAGAAATGTTGAATATATGGGTTAATGATAAGTTTTTTGGCTATGTAAATATGAAATGAGAATTTGGAGACATGTATATGTTGGTCTAATAAGTCAGTAGTTTTGAATTTATGTATTTTCTTTGGAATTTATAATATGTTGGGCAAAGAGCTGTTTAAGCATTTATTTACAGTATTTGGCTCTTCTAGCGAAAAGAAATGTGTTTTAAATTTAAATTTCTTTAGGCTACCTTGAATTAATTTATTTTGACTATGTAATTATAGAGGTGATTTATTTTTAGCTATTCTATTCTTATCCTTCTATATTTTTGTTATATCAATAAATTTCTCCCTTCTTTATTAATAAAGGTTTATTATGGTTTCTCTACCATAGATTTCCATAAGATTTTTTTTGTAAATTTATTTGTTTATCATTGTTGAATTTTGTTTTAGTAAAAACGATTCTTTGGATTTTGAACCTTTGTTTTGAGAAAACTAATGCCTTCTATCGATTTGGTTTCTTTTAAATTTACCTTTTGGTTGTGACTAAATATGCACAAATACGTTTTTGTCTAAATTATCTTTGAAACTTATAATTTAAACAAAATTTTTCCTCAAACCATACTTTGAGCAAAATAAGACCATTCGGTTTATGCCTTCTGTTACCTTTTTCTTTTAAAGACAAAATAGTGTTTAAAGAAGACAATATTTTTCTTTTTTCTTTTCTCCTTCCAATGAGATTTACAAAGAAGTATTAAAATGCTTACTCTTTAAGTTTTCTCTTCATTTTTAGAATTTGATTTATTTAAGCCTTTTTAATCTTTCACTCGTATTCTTATACTTAAATTTCTTTAATTGATACAATCACAATATTTTTGATACAATTGAAGGGTATGTATAGTTATATGCTTTAAGCATGGTTTGACTTTCGAAATTACGTACTTATTAACCTTGGCGATGAGGTTAGGCATGGTTGTTTAGCAGTTGTTATTATAAGATTGTTATATATGTTTGAATACTTAGTTTTGATTTTAAGAGTGTGCTTTTATAGAAATTTGTTTATAGTTTGTCTTGATCCTCTGTAATATATGTTATCTACTCACTGAGTCGCAAGACTCACCCCTTTCTTTTAAATGTTTTCATATAAGGATAGAATTGAAGACGTGTACTAAAGCAATATAATTTCTTAGGTGAGCTCAAATTTGTTCTGATGGGTTTAGTTTCTTGTTGTCTTATGTATTTGTATTCTAAAGTTGCTCCACATTACCGTAGGTAAGATCCCTACTTCTTATCCGTGATAATTACGTCGTTTTTAAATAAACAGTTTTGTATATAAATGAAAATGATATTTTTAATTATGTTGAATATAAATTTTTGACTAGTGTTTTATATCGGTTATTGGATCTTGTTGAATAAAAAAAAATATGGCCATGTTTTCGAAATATATTGTTTTATTATTGAAGTTTTTTTTAGAGAATAGTTTTCTGAAAAGTTCTCAAAATTTTAAACGTTTTGAATTGTTTAAATTTTACAATTGACGATGTGTTCTCTAGGTTTAGGCTTACGAGGTGAGTTAACCCTCACTTTCGTGCTGCTCATGTGCTCAAAAAATTGGGCCATGACATTTTATTTGATTTATAAAAGAAAGAGAGAAAAAATAAAATAAAATAAAATAACTATTTTACTTATTTAATTTTAAACAAATATGCTAAAAAAAAGAGGGGGGGCGAGTAATTTAGGTGTTAAGAAAATTTAGTGAGAGTATTTTTGTCTTTTTATTGTCTCACAATTTTCTTTTCTTCCAAATCTCCCTATTTTCGGAGGGGATGAAAAGAATTTTGCCCTTTCATTTTTCCTTTTCTCCCTTTTAAATTATTAAAATAAATAAGATAATTTTAAAAAATCCTTCTCCTCCCCTTTCCTCCACTTCATTTTCTTCAGAGAGAGAGAGAGAGAGAGAGAGAGAGAGAGAGAGAGAGAGAGAGACTCTATATAAAACATCAACAAATATAAGAAAGACATTTATGGAATGAAACCCATCTCTCCATACTCTTTGAAGACTAGTTCTTTTTAAAAGTCTTTATTTAACACAATTTTCATAGCTGCAAATCTAATTGATAAGTTGAAATTTCCAGTGCTAGAACCCAACAACCAAGTTCTTGGAGACAATTTTCAAGAAGAAAAAGACTTTCATGAAGGGAGGAAAAAGAAAAAGACTTTTATATGAAGAGAATAAACTCTTGCAAAATGGAGAAGAACACTAAAAAAGCAATAAAAATAAAGATGGAGAAATTGGGAGAGGAAGGCTTCTGCGACAGTACTTGAGTGGCTCGAAAGTTTATCAAAACGTTCCTCAGACACCCATGCAACTCACCAACTTCTAAGATTTCTCTAATCTCGTTACACTCACTTTCTAACCAATGGAGTTATCTTACTTAAGTGTTAGAATTAGAATTGGAGCCACTATTCTAATACAATATTGATTACTGTTCATCTTTCTTGCTGCAAAATTGCTCCAAACTCAACGAAACCGCCCCCTAACCTACCCATTATTCACTATAGTCAGTTCAACCCCCTATTTAATGGGAAGAAACCAAACCCCACAGAGAATAGAAAAAACCCTCAAAACAAAACAAAAAAGAAATAAATGAAATGAAATGGCACCTTTAACATACTAATATCTTGTGGCCACATTGCACTTCGTATTTTGTAGATTGTGAAGTAATCATTATAAAGAGACATCTAAAAACAATGTTTTAAAAATCAATGACGTTTCACAATTTATTAATTCAATAATTGTAGGGGCGAACCTTCCCTTAGACAGGAAGAGATAACCTTCCCCAAAAGTTTTTTTTTTTATAAATTTTATAAATTTTTTTTAAAATTTTAGTTAAATATATATAATCGCTCCTTCAAAAAAAAATTATTTTATATTAATTATTAAACATTTCTTTTGTCCTTTCAATAATTTTATTTAAGATCTGTCACTAAATGATAGTTAAATTGTGATTGAATTGATAATGAAATATAATATATATTTTTTATTATAAAATATGATATATTAAAATTTAAATATATAAAAATAATTAAATAAGTCATTTAAGATAAAAATAATTAAATAATACATATTAATATATCTAAATTTTATTATAACTCTATTCTTATAGCATATAAGTTCATACTTTTAAATATTTTAAGGTTTTATATCATAATATTTAAAACACCTAAAAAAATTTGAGCTACGAGTGCATCAAATATCTCTAAAATGGCCAATCATGATATATACAGAACTCCCGGTTCAAATTCTAGAAAGTTGGATCTGGAAAACAATGAAATGATGAAGCATTGAACAATGATAAGCCGTGAACTTATAAATAGGACGTTTTCTTTTTTCTTTTTTTGGTTTGTCATTATTTTCATATTTTTTAAAATATAGAAATAATCTTGTTTGAAGGGTTATAATTATTTCTCTTAATAATTTTTATTTTATGAATTTGAATCTCAATATTACAAATTTTTTTCAAATTATTAGACTTAAATTTATTTATGGCACAAATTTGTAATTTTTCTTTGTGGATAACTACTCCTACGTCCAGTCGTCCATTGTGTACAGAAAAATTGGTTCAAGTCCCGCCCTTCCGAAAAGCCGATCTTTTCCATTTTCTTTGATTCCCCTTTTCTAAACGACGCCGTTTTCGTGTCTTCGGGTGGGGAGGGGGGTTGTCTCCTTCCTTTGACCATCGACCGCCATACCTAAATTTCTTCACCCACTGCAAATTTTTTTCTCAACTTTCTTCTTCTACTCCTTCACCATAATCGCTAACCCTTCTTCGTATGCTGCTTCCATTTTCATTTATCGCGCAGAGACACTTGTGGTAGGATTGCCAGGAAGTATTACAGATGGTGGACGCTAGCGATACACTTCGTATCCTTGTAGCTACAGACTGCCACCTCGGCTACATGGAGAAGGACGAAATACGACGCCATGACTCATTCCAAGCATTTGAAGAAATTTGCTCAATAGCTGAGCAGAAGGAGGTAGTTCCTACAATTTACTTCATCGGTTTTTTCTACACTCCCAGTCTATGCGGCGTGCTTCACTACTTACCTATGTTGTTCTGCTCTTTGATTAATTTCATGTGACAGTCATATGTTACTTCTAGTTTTTTTCTGAGTAAGCATAGGTTTCTCAGAAGAGGAGAAAGAAGAAAAGAAAACATTTGGGTGCTCGTACTCGCCGGTTAATGGAAAATTGCTCCTTAATTGTTGGGCCATTGTTCTTTTTTTTTTTTTTTTGAATCATGTTTGGCCAAGTGCATGTGAATATGTGATTTACTATATGCCTGCTCATAACGAGTGTTTGATGGGACTGTATTTGTATATGGTACCAGGTTGACTTTTTATTACTTGGTGGTGATCTTTTCCACGAGAACAAGCCATCAAGATCAACATTGGTTAAGGCTATTGAGATTCTTCGTCGACATTGTCTCAATGATAAGTCAGTGCAGTTCCAAGTTGTCAGCGACCAGACCGTTAATTTTCAGAATGCGTAAGAAACTCACTTACACTTTGACTACTAGTTGGCAACTAAGTTTGTGAGAGTTGTTATTTACCATGTTATTTCCAATTGCATACTTAGGTAGTTAAGTTGAACTCTTAGTGGGTCCTGCAGATTACTTCTGTAACAACCTACACTCATTTTTCAGTTAAGTTTTATTTAGTAAATATAGGCTATTCTCTACAAGTTTTGCTGCCCCTTATTCCTTTTCTGCTTAGACCCATTCTGTTATGTATATGTCTGGTTATCTTAGTTTTGCTAAAGAACATACATTACTGAGTATGTAAGTACTCATGCTCACAGAGAAGTTTGCATGTGTACACATATCATGATTATCCATGTTTGTTCACATCATAGACTGATAAGCACTCCTTGCTTTTTGTAAAATACTTAAAAGCTTAGCTTAACTTGATCAATTTATACAACTTGTTTTTCTCAACAGATTTGGTCATGTAAATTATGAAGATCCTCACTTCAATGTTGGTTTGCCAGTGTTCAGTATCCATGGAAATCATGACGATCCTGCAGGCGTGGTATGAGTAATGTGGTAGAATTATAGTATTTTTTTAACTTCTACTATGGTTTCCATGGTTATTGTTGTTTTGCTTAAATTCTTCTGTTGCTTAATGATACAAAGCACAAGGATTTGACAGGCTGCTATTCTATCTCGTTACTTGGTAAACCCTATTGATTGTAAGACAACCAGACTTCATTCAAAATATTATAAAATGTATGTCCTCGACTTGGTGGGTTCAATTTTCCATTTGAATTTGGCCTGTCAAGAAGACCAGGGAGCAAAACAAACAAATATGGTGGAATTTGGTCACAGAAATGTATTATACTTTAAGTAGCTATCCTATTAATTAATAATGATTCAGAAATTAAGTTGGTTAAAAAAAAAACTTACAAAATAGGCATTTGAAGAAGGACAACTGGAAAAGTTTTGTTCCCTGGGATTTGAAAGGCAGGATTTTATTTTCAGTTCTTGTAGGGGGGAGGAAGAGGGAGAGTGTGAAAGGGGTATGGTCTCCCGAGAGGACTTGAAAAGTACTAGTGCTTTCTTTCTTGTTATAGCTCTATGCAGGCAATAAAGCTTATGTGGATGAACATTCATTTTTTCATTATCCTTTTCCCCATACCATGAAATGAAAATATATTGTTAGTTGGTCACTTCCTTTAGAATTTCTGTTTTCAAATTTTAATTAGGGTAAGACTTGAGTTGTCGATCTGGTCCTTTGCAGCATGGCAAGCTAAATACAGAATATCATACTGAAAATTTCTTACTGAAAATTTCTTCACTAGTTGTTTAGACATATGGAACTTTTTTTAACAATATGTCCAAGTTATTGTAGTAGAAAGAACCTCTTATTGACATTGCTTTTCAAAGATTCAATTCATTGATAATGTGATGGAAACCAGGCCCTAACCCCTTACCCCAAGGTGTACACAAGGAGGAGCAAGCCCAAGATGGATGAGATGTGAGCAGACCATTAAACTTGGGGCTAGATTTGGGGTTGGGTCCAAAATAATCAAGCCTGGATCTATGCTGGTGTATGAGAGAAGGAAGAAATCATGTGGGAACAATGAAGTTAGTTACAAGGTGGGAGGTGCTGATGAGGTGGAGGAGAGAGAGGATGATTCGGTTATAGAGAGAGAGACACCATTAGAGAGGGAGAGGAAATTGACTAAAGGGGAGCTGCTGGCTGCTTAGTGCCAGACTTGGGGTGCTATGTGTTTTCATTTTTTCCTTGCTATTTGTATTGCTTTCTTGCCGTCTTAGTGTTTCCTACTTAACCAAAGTCCTTACCTAGATGGCTCTGGATATTTTTCTTGGTTTGGATGTACTAGTCTGGATACCAATATAATTAGATATCTCGAGTCACATAGTAATGCTGATGGATTGATCTTTTTTTTTTTTTGGCTCATTAGACTTGGATGTCATTGTTGTATTATATGCAGTGAAATAGTTCCTTTAATTACTAAGCAATTTCATATCTATTTCGTAAAATTAGTTAAATATATTTTTTAGTGCATTTATATGTATTCTTAGCTACTAGAACTATGTATTACTTACTGAATGATTCATGGCAGGACAACCTTTCTGCTGTTGATATTCTCTCAGCGTGTAATCTAGTCAACTACTTTGGGAAAACAGTTCTTGGGGGTTCTGGTGTTGGACAGATCACTATCTATCCCATTCTTATTAAGAAGGTTTGTTGTTGATCGCTGTTAACACCAGAGTAGGGTGGCTTTAAGTAAAATCCTAGTTAGTGATAAGAAAAAAGAATTAGAATAATCCTAAGTCTTATACTGTCCTCAGCTGTGTCTCTATAAATTGCAGGGTTCAACATCTGTAGCTCTGTATGGTCTGGGGAACATTAGGGATGAAAGGCTCAATAGGATGTTTCAAGTATGCTACAGAGAATCTTTTTTCAAGCAGCTCATATGTCCATTTTAAGTGTGCTCACATATGGATGTGCTATATTATTTATTTCTTCTTCAGACACCACATGCTGTACAGTGGATGCGGCCTGAATCTCAAGAAGAATGTCAAGTGTCCGATTGGTTCAACATTCTGGTACTTCATCAGAACAGGTTTTGTGTCTTCCCTAAGAGATTGCATGAAATATTACATATCAGTGACAAGGTGTTGATTTTCACGGAATCTACATCTGTCCACTGTCCTTGAATTCTCGTTCATGTGCATGGTTTACAGCATCTAAGCTCTGGATTTTAATATACTTGGAGATTGATCTTGTTTTCAAACATGGTATGCAGAGTGAAAACAAATCCAAAAAATGCAATAAACGAGCACTTCCTTCCACGCTTCGTAGACTTCATTGTGTGGGGGCATGAACATGAATGTTTGATTGACCCACAGGTGCACTGATTAAATGTCTTCCTAATTGGGCCCTCATACAGGTATGCATTTGCTTTGTACCGTTGAAGTTGATATGGTTTTTAATTTCTTCAGGAAGTTCCAGGGATGGGATTTCACATTTCACAGCCAGGTTCTTCAGTTGCTACATCACTGATTGATGGAGAATCAAAACCAAAACATGTACTTCTTCTAGAAATCAAGGTTGTTTATGGATGAGAATCTAGGGGACTCTTCCATAAGAGCAGCTATTATGCTTTATATTTTTTATCAAATGCTTGAATTGATGATTATTGACAGGGCAATCAGTATCGACCAACTAAGATACCTCTAACGTCCGTGAGGCCTTTTGAGTATACAGAGGTAAGCTGATATACTGATATTATTTAATTATCTGTTGTAGTTATCTGCAGACATACATTTCTTACTGCTGTCTGAAGCATGTTCAATTATGAGCCTTTTATTTTGAAACTGTCTTAGTTTTTCATAAATTACTCATATTTTCATGATGCAGATTATATTAAAGGATGAACCTGATATCAATCCCAATGATCAAAATTCAATTCTTGAGCACTTGGACAAAGTGGTACGTGAATTTCCTTAACACTGGATGATAATTTAAGGGTTTTTTTTTTCCTTTCTAATTTTACTTCTCTCCTGTTTGTTACCTGTGAAATCTTTCTGGAAAAGGCCATTTAGGTTCTGGTAAACAATTTTTCCCCTTTGCTTCCTCAAAGTGGTTAAATTGAGATAAAATTTGGTTATTCAAGTGTAATGAAATTTATTATTCTGCTATAAAATGTGCTTAGGGGAAATGTGGTTTGTTCATCGTTTTTTTTTGGGTTAAAGGAAACTAGAATTTTCCTTTTTATGTGTACTATGGTGATATCTGGCAACAATATTGTGATAATGGTACTATTATTCAGGTTGCAAAGCTGATAGAAAAATCAAGTAAAAAGGCTGTCAATAGAGCAGAACTTAAGCTTCCACTAATACGTATCAAGGTAATTGCTATGTTCTGTACCATGGCTTCTTAAGTCCACTTCTACATTTTTCTCCTATTTTCAGCTTGCACTTATAGAAAAACTAGTTATTTTCATAAAATCAATCATTTGATCCAACTTCATTCTTTCTTGTGACATGAATTCAGATTCACAAATCCTTTGTAAGACACAAGTTTATATAGATTTTTATTTTAACCGCAGTCTGTTGGCTATAATGGACAACTAATGCATCAGATACACGTTTCTTGGCATGATCTTAACTTCTACAATATAATTTGGCAGGTAGATTACTCTGGATTTATGACTATAAATCCTCAAAGATTTGGGCAGAAATATGTGGGGAAGGTACCTTCTGATCACTCTTCTTGATAGTGCACTAATGCTAAATTTCTTAGAGATTGTTTTCTATCGTTGATTGCTCATCCTTATATTAGGTTGCAAACCCCCAAGATATTCTTATATTCTCTAAGGCTGCAAAAAGAGCTAAAAGTGAAGGTAATTTGAATTGTTTTTGTTTACTCTTCTTTACTGGCTTATGTTATGTCAACAGCAATTCTGCATCAATTATTAATTCAACAAGTTGTTGAATCAACAAGTCAGATAGATTCATTATATTGTCAAAGCTTGAATTCACTGAATAAGTGAAGCTTAAATTGTTTAATTGGACTTGGATTATTTCAATGACCCTTAAACTTTGTGGGGTTTTAGTCCCAGGCTGCATCAACCTTTGTAGTTAATTTTGATTTTGATATTTGTTTGATAAATAATGTCTGTGCTGTATTTAAACATTTTTGCTTCAAATAAGGGGATTCTTTTATCTTCTTTTTTTGTGATGAATTAGGTAGCGTCAGATTCTTAAGATATTCTTTCTTTATTCTTTTTAGAAAAAATTTGATTAACCTGTCAACTGGTTTAGCTCAAAATCCAATTGGGACCCTTAGTTCGTAATGTATCAGTTTACTGACCCCCCTATGATCTGTTCTGATAGCACCGGTTGGTCGTTCTTCTACTTTTGTAATAGAAAATCACGCATGCTTCGTAGTATCCTAAATCCAAACTCCCTTGTATTATTTTCTAACGTTGATTCTAATTAAAAACAGAAGCAATGGAGAGAGAAAAAAGAGACCATCGCCCTAAGATATTCATAATTTCCCAAAGCTATAACACTGTTTATTTTGAAACATTTGTTGTGCCTCAAGTCATCCTCCTCTCTATTGTTTTTGTTCCGACTAAAATCAACATGAGGGACAAATCTAAGCAATTGGTGGTTCTGATTGGGGACAATAAGAAACATATGCTAGTTTTATAAAAAAAAGAAAAAAAAAGAATCATACGCTAGGCATTTGCAATCTCAATAGAAAATAACAAAACACATCACAAGACATTCAAGTGACATGTTTTAAACAAATAATGGTAATGTCATTTTGGACTAAACAATGGGGGAGTAAGGTGAACTCCTTCTTCTCTTCTCTTTCCTCCAAATCATAATGAGTTTGGTATAATCTATTTTTTTTCCTATTGAATTGTAGGTAAAATTGATGATTCAGAGCGACTTCGTCCAGAAGAATTAAATCAACAAAATATAGAAGCTTTGGTTGCTGAAAATAATCTGGTATTTAATTTAATTTTTTTGCCATTTCCATTAATGGCTTTAATTGATACTTCCTATTTAACGAGGGACTGACATGAACATTTATGACTGTGCACTCACAATCTAACTTCTTGAATCTTGCTGGAAAAATTTATACAGCAGACAATTTAAAAATAATATATTAGAAAGAAAGAAGGGACGTAAAAACTGAGGAGTATAAGATATCCTCCTTAAAGGATACAGTGGAACAAAAGATATCGGTTAATGCAAAGGAGCTCTACAATCTCAATGCATATTTATCAGGGATTTACTGGTTGTATGAGGTTGACATTGAAGATAATGAATATAGATAAAAGAAGGGTACAGTTTCAATTTATTTATCAATTTTAGTGAATCTAGCTCTTGATGGTTTTGCAGAAAATGGAAATACTTCCAGTCAATGATTTGGATATTGCATTACACAATTTTGTGAACAAGGATGACAAAATGGCATTCTATTCTTGTGTGCAATACAATCTTCAAGAAACACGAGTGAGTATTCAGTATGGCATTTATCTGCTATATGCCTGTCTGTAGTTCTTTTTTGTTGCAAGTTGGAATACCCTCCCTTTATATTATCTCACCTCCAAAGCTGCTGCATCTTATTATATGTGTTTGTGCTCTAATTGTATGTATTTTTCTTCCCTTTCCTCTTCTTCTAATATGAGACATTGATAATGTACTTTGTACTTATCCAGAACAAGATTTCTAAGGATTCAAATACCCTGAAGTTTGAAGAAGAGGATTTAATTCTTAAAGTTGGAGAATGCTTGGAGGTTAGTAGCTTCATCATTTTTTTTTCTCATTAAGAATTAAGTTGTCTCCACTGTGTTTTGGTGGAAGGTTCACTTTGCCTTTTGGGAGAAACCTTGCTATTACTAGGGCCTTCAAGAAGTACAAATTGCCGAACATCTGGTCACAGAAATGTTTCTTTGTCCTCAAGAACTGTCATCAATCAGAATTTTTGACTTCTGATATGAATTTTTAATGCGTTGCTGTGTCATCACAATGGTTTCTGTGCATTGAATATATATGTAAATTTCATGAATGACTTTGTCGGGGATCTCTCTTATTTTATTCAGGAACGTGTTAAGGGGAGATCCATGTCCAGTAAGGGTACCTCGCAACTTACTGATGGTGCTCAGCCTTTGGAGGTAAAACCAACATATGATATATTACCCACTATTTCATTAGTGATGATAAAGTATTTTAGGCTGGAAATATTTACCCATTACTTGCATTCTTAGTTTCTCTTTTCAACTTTATATAGGAATTCCAAAACAGAAGTGCTGCTGGAACTGGAAGTGCAGTTTCCTTTAGTGATGACGAAGATGCTGTGCCAATATCTGGCTCAAAGCCAAGCACTAGAGGTCGTAAAGGGTCCTCTGGGCCGTCCCAAACTCCTGCAAGGGGAAGGGGTAGGGGCCGGGGTAGGGGCCGAGCCTCCAATACCTTGAAGCAGACAACTCTTGATGCATCATTAGGGTTTCGCCATTCTCAGAGGTTTTTGCTGCCAATAAATAAAAATTTATTTTAGTAGCCTTTTTTATTCTTTGTAACAAAGTAAATCCAAAGTAGACATGGAAGGGATGATGACTCAAAAAAGAGTCTCCCTCCTCCTCAATTCCTCTCCTGTTTTAGAAAGATCAAAATGGCATAGAAGTGTGTAGGCTGTTCATTATGAAAATGGGAAAAGAACAGGGGGTAGGGACCCTCTAGGACATCCACAAGAGATTTTAGAGTATAAATGATCCTAGCAGAAGATCACGCTTTTATTTAAAAAACCATTTTTCAGAATGACTAACTACCTTTTTGTGACATCGTACTGATATTGGCATCCTTCACAGTCCAACATCTTTGGTGGGGAGTGGACATCCTTGATGCTATTATGCCAAATAATTTATAGTTGCTAAATGTCATGTTATTTATATAGGTAAAAAACTAGAAAGAGATAATGGATCAGATCTAGGTAGACAGGTTGGCTCCACTCCATTTTCTGAACACAGGCTGTTTTTCTAAATATGAACTATGATTTTTCTGGGTTGCTTCATCTGTCCTTGTTGCGTCATGTATTTTGGCCCTTTGGATAAGGCATTTAAGATCACAAGCATGAAAAGAATCCATAGCACCAGGGAGATACATGATTGGAGGGTTTCATTGACTTGAATTCTTCCTATTTATCTCTTGTTGGCCATTTTCTTGGGCGGTTACTGAGGTGGTCTTGTTAATGCAGATCTGCATCAGTTGCTGCAGCAACTGCTATACAAAATGTTGCTGATAATTTGGATTCTGCTTCAAGCGAAGATGCTGGGAAAAATGCTGTTGAAGAGATTGATGACAGTTCGGTAGGAACTAACTCCAACACCTTGTTATTGTTTTCCTTTATCTAGCAATAAATATCCATATTATTAATTTTTTTTTAAAGTATAAAGGATCTTTGATTCTTTACTTTTCAGTGCAATAATTGTGATCTGATAGTTTGATGTTGCCATGTATTTGAAACATCCTTGACTTACTGAATGATCAAGTTGAATTTACTGCATTTTTATTGAAAAGGAAAATGAAAGAGAGCTACCAGGACGGAAAAGGGCTGCTTCAAAGGGCCGAGGTAGAGGATCTAATCAATCCTCTAAGCGAGGAAGGAAATCAGATAACTCTTCAATCCATAGAATGCTCATGAATAATGATGATGACGACGACGACGACAATGTTAAAAAGAGATTGAACAAGTCTCAACCTCGGGTTTGTGTCTTCTTTGGTTTCTTGATTAGTTTTCAATGCATCATATATTGCCACGCCTATTCAAAATTTTTGTTTAAACAGATATTGATCTGATATGATGTTCTGATCTATTTTCTCTATCACTACTCTTGCATGCTACCCGAATGATTTTTAGCAAGTGGATTTGGAGGATTTGAATTAGACTTTGATATGATAATTAAAGCTGGTCATATCAAATAGACATAAATTAACTTTTATATTGTTAGAGATTATAATAAAATCATTCACGGATCTTCACTCAAACAGTTTAAAGTTTTGAATTAAAATAATTTTTGACATGAAATCAGAACTGCAATGACTATTTAGTCAGGGGTCAATCCTTACTCATTCTTATTCTCTTGAATAAAAGTTAAGTTTCAGCATAAGACATAGTGAATCTGTATTTTGTTCACACTTCAAACTCATAGTTTTCGTATGAGGAGGCATGTTAGAGATTAATATAATCATTCATGGTCTTCATTTAGCAGTTTAAGTTTTGAAATTGAATGATTTTTGACATGCACTTCCTTAATTCATGCGATGTTCTACTATGGGAATGTTTGCCTTCTGGGTGTATAGTTTTAGTTAATAGCTCCATCATGTTAAAGGGAAAATGTTAATCCCAAATGTAATTCTAGCAAAAGTTAAATGCAGTAACTGATTGATATTGTAAATTTCATTTGGCTAAGATCAAATGTAGCATTTGATACTTGCTATCTCATGACATCACGTACTTTCATCTTAGTACCCGAGAAATAACAGGTTTTTTTTTTTTTGGTTGTTTTTAGGTGACCAAAAACTACGGGGCTTTAAGAAGGTAATCACTATGCTAGGTTGCCTGTTTTCCAAGGGTCTTGCTGGGAAGATATATTGGCGTAGCATATAAATTATCAGATACATTTACTTTGTACAAAAAATTATTGAATGTGTACACTTATTTGGAAAATTTTGTGCCATGAATTCAAGATAAAGGGGTTGGTTCAAGTTTAGCGTAATGCAGAAAAGGGTCAGAAAAGTATGTTAGACATTAACCCACGTACTTGAGTACGTACTTGAGTGTCCTACAAACCCCCCCGTTTCTAAAAAAACAAAGGAAAAAAAGAAAATCTTAAACGGAAATTGTGTAGTTGGGTGATATTCTCGGTTATACCTGTAGATACAGTTTTGTATGTATCTGTACACTTGATTTTATTCAAGCGACGCTTACTCCGGGAAAACCTAGGAATTCCCGATTAGAATATAAATGATCCTTTTAAAACAAAAATTGGCCTTAAAAAGTTGAAATTGAAATTAAATATTATTTTCGAACGGGGCAAACGATTGAATAAATGATAAGGTTCGTTAAAGTTAATTGAAGCTTCAAATCATGTCTTGGTAGAAGGATAGAGGGTTCATGAATGGCATCCGTATTCATTCTTCTTTTCATTTCTTCTTGACAAATGGTGAAATAATTATCCTTTTTTCACTAATCTCAAGTATTATTTATACGTGGGGAGAGAAAATCCACAGAAGGCGTATTGCAAAGAAAATTTATAGGGGTTGCAACGGCAACCAAAATTTATCATCAAAATGCCAGGACGAGGGCCAAAAGTTGGTATTTAAGTGCACCTTTGGTGCTAATGTAAGGAACCATACTAGGCATGCACTATATACAAAAATGAGTATGCAGCTCTACCTTATCTAAGGTAGATCCTTCTGGTCAGATTGGTTGTGTTCTTTGCTTCACGCGTAACTTTTCCCTGCATCGACAAATTAAATTAAGACTAGAAGGGATTACGGTAACAAGAATACAAAGGTGCACTTAAATACCAAAGATAAAACAACACTTTACAATAAAGTCACACCGACAAAGTATTTTGTCATAAAAGTTGCCATGAAAGCAATACTGCAAAGAAAAACTGTAGGGATGAAAATGAGTGGAAACATCAACAGGAAAAGTCTAACTTGTGGTATTCCACTTTCTGATTCTTGGTTTTATAACTTACATCGTCTAACAAAAAGGATAAAGGATAACGCTTCCGTCCACATAAGAAGACTGAAAAATATAAATGGTGAATCTAATAAAAGATATATAGATATCACACCTGAATTTATCTTAAAAGGAAGTGAAAATAATAAGGGACGGGAGAGTAAAAATTTGGATAAATGGGATTAGGGCTAGAGAGAAGTTGGATAATCCCCATTGAATGATCAACAACAATGTTGGGCATCAATACTAATAACGCCTTACGCGGGAAGAAAAATGCAATCCAGTCAACCAACCACTAAACAGGTTTTTTAATAATAGACGAATTAATTAACGGTCATAATTGCCCAAGTTTCTAGAGGGTTTCAAAAGTATAAGTGGCGTAACATGCAACTCTTCCTAGACCTACCAAAACTAAGAAAATTAAGTACCTGCTAGTATCACCAATTCAGCATCAGATGCCATAATAGCATTACGAGGTAGACATTAAAGAACACATATTAACTATTCAAATATAAAGAAGATAGCCAATTTCTATTGGCATTTGGCAGGCAAGCAATTAAGATATTTCTATAAGAGGAATTGTTTACTTATACTGATTTACGTTAAAAGATTGCTAGAACCTCTAATAGAATTTCTTGACATTGATAAAGTTCATTATGCATTAAATATTAAAAGTCCAACAGAAGTATGAAATTAGATGCTTTCAATAAAACGAAAGAATAGCGAACTTAATTAGTCAACTATAATACCAGTACCTTCAAAGC
The DNA here is from genome assembly GCA_037074535.1 of Gleditsia sinensis. Taxonomy (NCBI): domain Eukaryota; kingdom Viridiplantae; phylum Streptophyta; class Magnoliopsida; order Fabales; family Fabaceae; genus Gleditsia; species Gleditsia sinensis. The sequence goes on from CM073466.1 coordinate 9,182,673, forward strand.
AGCTGATCCTGCTCTGTCAACCTTCTGTAGAATCTTCTGTTCATTGGTTGTCTGATCTACGGAGAGTCCCTTAGCAGGAACATCTCTTTCACTGCTTTTCTGATGCACTGCCATACTCCTTGCACCATTCTCTTTTCTCTTACTTGCCAAACAGTCAAGCTTACCATTTTCTAGTTTCTCCTTATCACCAGTAGAAGAATATTGTTTGTTGGTCCTGCCATCTGATAAAGCCCTTGAACGTACAGTCTCATACTGAACCTGCAAGAAGGTACATTTAAAATTCTAGAAACATATACAATAATTTTGGAACACTCATCACAAAATTTTTTTTGAGGATCGCAGAGAAAGAAAATATTTACAAGAGAACTGTCAAAAAACGAAAAGGAAAGGAAAAAAAGAAGAAGCAAAAGAGGGTTAAACAGTTCAAGCAATTAATGGGAAGAATTACGTTTGGTCCGTCGTGACTTGTGAGGGTTTTTAGTAGTTTACACAAGGGTCTTAGGTTGAATCCTTCATACCATCATGTAACAAATAAAAAATCAATGTGAAGAGGGATCTAATTAAACAGATTTAGATATGAACTGGAAGTCAGTAGGGAAAAACATTTCTTAATGTATTCAATTAATCCGTGCTGCAAATAAGGATTATTTTATAATAACATTATTAAAATAAGGGTGACCTATGGCAGTGCAGCTTCTCACCATTGATTTTGCTGCTTTACGGTAGGCTGGCTTTGCGGAATTTATTGCACTGCCCATTCTGTTACTAAATATCAATTCCTCAAATTGAGAAGTAGATGCCCTGGATATGTTAGAAGGCTTGCATCTGTTCTTAGCTGTAAGATCTACCACGGTTACATCTTTCCCATTTGTGATTTTCTCTCTTCGATGCTTCGATGCAGACTTAACTTCACAACCAGCGTTTGAACATGAGCCAACACTAGACTTTCCAGACGATGATTTACAGATTGATTGCCTTCCACCACCACCATGATCCACTTTTGATGCTTTTTTCATAACACAGCTCTTCCTAAGAGTAGTATTCCTAAAGAAAAGTTGGTTTTTCAGATCACATGGTTGACTAGAAACCTCCATAAATTTCTGTCGTTGCTGAGTATTCTCGGATGTAACTGTGCTTCTTGTATTGCTCTCCTCAGTCTTGCTATCTGTAGAACTTGCACTAATCACAGGTTTCCTGCAATTGGCCAGAGGCTTGGAACAGTTAGCTAAGGCATTTCCACTTGCCTTGCGTTCCAAAGCCAATCCCAATTTTGCCCTTGACATTCTTTTTGACCTGTTAACATTTAATTTGGGTTTCGCTGCCTGACCAAAGCTGGGACCTGCCTGGAAGCATCTCCTACTTAATCCCCTGGCTGGAAGCTGCTTGTCAAATAAACCATTCAGATTATTACCTCCCCACTTCTTGCTCTTGTAGTGTTTGCCTCTTGATCTTGAGACTGAAGACGGAAGCTCTGGTGAAGCTGGTCCTTTTGAGTCAACTTCTGATGTCACTATCTCCTCACCAGGATGAGAAAATTTAGATTTTAACTGGCGTGAAGACCATTGGTGGAACCTGCAAGTGAGTTAGTACCAAAAATGTAATCAAGCATCCTTTAAAAGAATTCCAAGCCTAAAATGGTAAATCTGAAAAAGAAAAAAAATTTAAAAAGGATGCTTACAGGTGGCTTATGTTGAACCAGTCATCACTTCTGCAATGTAACAAAAAAAAAAAAAACAGTTGGTACCAAATGAATTTAATTAGATAATCTTAGAAAAGAACAAAGTATCCTATTATTATCACTATAAGTAGGCAACTCACGTGTCTTCACCACCAGAGTTAGCTTCTAAAGTCAGATCCGCCCACATTGGGGCTTCAATTTGTTCCTGTGTTTCCAGCAACACACCAAAAGGTAACCATGAATCGCGATTTGTGAGCATAATAGACATTATAGAATGACAGAAGAGAACTAATGGAGGGCACGAGTACACGGCCAGATATACAGACAGGGGGAGACAGGTGAGAGCATACTGTATAAATCTCATGAATCTAGAAGCACGCTTTTATTTCCATTAGACCAAGAAAAAAAAAATTAAAAGACGAAAAAAACTTAAAAAACTAAGTAGTTCTGAATCTTATAGCGTCCACAGGATAAGAAACCGAAGATTTTAACTCGTTTTCCTTCAACGCATTTCGTCAGCAACCAAAAAGCAAGAGATGGACATGACTTGTAGTAAATAAGTGGAAAAGTCAAACATTTGGTATTACAATCAAGAATTGCAGAACCCAGAAAAATAACAAAAACCTCAAGAAACAACTAAAAAAACCAAACATGAATAGATAATGACCCAATGACACAGCAAACAGATCCATCAGTTCTTCCAATTTAAAAACAAAAACAACGAAATGCAAACTATGTTGATTTCGCATCAAACCAAACATTGCAGAAAGAGACTAATACTGTTTTGGTCCGTAAAAAAATAGAAAGTGACATCCCAGATTGTAGAACAATCAGATGGCAAAATATCCCTAATATTTGCCCCAGAAAAATCAAAATAGTTCTAAAAAAATCTAAACAAATCGAAGGATCGAAAAGGTAAACAAAAAAAAAAACCTAGAAAAACCACAATGGTTGAAGCATTACCAGAAAAGCCCAGTGATCATTGGCCTTCTTGATCACTATTTCTTTCTTCGAAGTTTCCATGATCCAAAGATCCTGCAAAAATGTTCCGAATCTTCTGGCGGATTCAGGAACCCCAATGCTTCAGTGGGAGCCCGAGAGAATATCTCCACATTTCGTCCGCTTGGTTTGCTCTCTCCATCTTCTATTCTACAACGAAAACACAGGGCACGGTGTCTCAACAGCGAAGGACGAAGGTGGAATGAAACGACGGCGTCCAGAGCTGTGCTGAGTAGATTGATAGTGAAGTATTAACCGCCGTTGGATGTTAGGACGGGTTTAGTGTACGGCTGGGATCAATCGTTTTGGATGGATAGGATTGATTGCGTTTTTGTTTTTAATTAATTCACAGTGGAAATACAATAACTAGGAATTGATGAAGACAATTTGACCGTTGGAGTTCAAATTGAAATAATAATACTATAAGGTACTCAATGGTTTCTCTGGTCTTCTGGTCATTTTTCTAGGATAGGAAGACCCACAATATCAATTTTTGACCAGCCAGTTTTTCTAAGATTCTCTCCGTCTAAGTGGAAATATAAAATTTAAAATTTTTTGTAGTTAATCGATGTAAAATTTTAAATGATTAAATTGTTTTTAAGCTAATATATTTATAAAAATTTTAAATTTGGCTCAATTTGCAAACAAAAGATAAATAAAATTAATTATAAACAAATATATATATATTGATAGCAGTGAAAGATTATCTCACTCTTAATATTTTTTTTTCTCACATATTCATGCACACAAAAAGAAAAAAGGAGAAGAGAAGATTTTAACACACTATATTCAACTTAAAATTGATCTATCAATACAATATAACGGGTAGCCTTTTATAGGCAAATCTCATACAATAATTTAATATTAAAATATTAAATTTAATGACTAAAAGAAAAATTTTACGCATAGCTGCCACTTGATTTATAGCCGTAATTCTTGAGATTTGAAATCCAATTAATGGCTACAAATTCTTTACATCTATCACCACAAATAAGAGGCTGTGGCTTTCATCATTTTACCTATAAAATAATTAGTGCAGCTTTTGCATTTCGACTAGTGTATCAGTGCAGCTTTGCATTTAATTGTTGGTGGTGTACAAGTAAAAATAAACTTGATTTAATTATCTAATATTGTCTCCCTTAAATAAATTTGTATTATTTCAAGCATCTTTTTTAATTTATAAAATGAATTAAATTTTATGGCTTTGTAAAAATATTAATAATTTTTTTTTCAGTGTGATAATAATTAATTTTTACTTTTTTCTCATACACCAATTGTTGTATATTATGAAATCAAATATCTATTTGCTTGAACCTTATATAAAAAAATTAAATTTTTACACAGTGCTATTGTAGATTTGTTGTCACGAAATATTTTTGTAGAAGTCTTCTACTTTTGATACATTACTTCAAACATTCTTCTCAGCCATATTGCTCGTGTAACACAATTAGTTGCTGTTATATATTCTGTTTTAACTATAGAAAGTGCAACAATTCATTGTTTCTTAGAAGCCCATGATACGGCACCAGTGCCTAGATGAAATGCGTACCCTAACATGCTTTTTCTTGTCTTTATATCTTCGGCCCAATTACTATCTGTATATCCAATAAGCTTCACATTATTATTATTAACATACATCAGTCAAAGTAGCTTTAATATATCTAAGAATTCTCTTTGCTCCTTGCAAATGACAAACATATGGCTTTACCATAAATCTTCTTAGTAATCTTATTTCAAATACAATGTCTGGTCTGGTTGCAGTTAAACTTTTACCTTCTTTTTCTCCTATCAGCTTCAATTTCTCTTCAACTGGTGTGAAAATTGGTTTTGAATTCTCCATATTGAATTTCTTCAAAATATCACTAGCATCTTTCTTCTAAAAAATAAATATTCTATCATTTTGTTGAACTATATCTATGCCAAGAAAATAAGACATTAAGTCCAAATCTGTCATCTCAAAATAACTTATCATAGCATTCCTGTAATACCTACTAACTAGCTTTTTATGTAACATATCGTAGTTGATTAGATCCACATGATATTTAATTTTATCTGTACATTTTTAGTAATATTTGTATAGTTTGGAGAGTTATATATTTACTTAGATTTTCACTTTTTTTTTCTTAGTTGAATATACAAAATTTCTAGACTAATTCAAGCATTTTCAAAATACATAACTTTAGAAATAAGAAAGGAATTCAAATTATACAAGCATGAGATTCGATATTTACAACCAAACAGATTCTCTTGCTAGGTACAAACATGTACATGTTTCCATAATTTATTTTACATTAAAACACGCATTGATTCATATGGATTGACCCTCTACTAAGTTATCCCACATTTACATATATACAAAGCTTTCATCCATAAGCATACATAAAGGTTAAGTCACCCTTGGGGACCTTGTTGCTCACTTCTTACTGGAGTACTTTGAATGTTATTGTGTGAAAATAAATAGATGAGATGACAATCTCAATAGTTAGCAAAATTTTCATAAAACAACATACATTTTAATCCTTAAAATAGTTCAATCAATTCCACTGAATCATAAGCACTGACTATACCATTTTAGTCATACTAAGGACCTATAACATCTTGATCTATTGACCAAATGAAGTCTCATACCTGCAAAGAGTTATGTATCTCCTACTATTGGCCAATACATAAGGAAAATGAAGCTTACTAGGCATACTTTGGGCATCCCTTAAGTTTTCCAAGAATGCACACATACATAATTTTATATCATTATTCATCATAGCACAAGTAGTTAGGAAAACAATGAAATTCATATATTCAAATTCACAAATATAAAGAGTGTGTTAAGAAAAGTTAGCTACCTCAATTTCAGCACAATAACTTTCTTTCTCAATCTGTCAAGATTACAACTAGCTACTCAAATTAGAATATACAAAAATCTTCTGGTTAATGAATGCATATAAGAACCTATAATATTTAGATATCAAGTTTAAGTGCTCTTCTACTCCCTTAATTAACCTATAATTCTGATCAAAATTAGGGTTATTATTAAAAATATCAAAAGCTCTCTAAAAATTCTAAGATTTTGCATGGAGGTGCCTCTACATGTCTATTTTATTTTGTGGACCTTTCAGCACTCAACTCCTAAGTTTACACTTGAAAGTACTTCTATAACTCATAACAGAGCAGTTTGGTTCCTACTTCATTTACATTCTGTTTTTCATTTATTTGGATAGGCAAAACATATTAAAAATTCATGATATTTTATATGGAATATCCTAGTTATGTCATATAATTACCCGAAAATTTTTAAGTAAAAACGAATTCATTTGCCCCTTCAACTAATCCAATTTTTCATGGTTGCCACAATTCTGATTGGTTCTGGCTAAAATCCTGCACTACAACATTTATACATTTTATTACATGACTTAAACAACCCAGAATGGCCTCAAATTTGGTGGTTCAAATGTTTAGAACATAGTATAAAATTTTCATATAAAATTTCAACGTCTAACCCCTTCAATTTCGAAACTTTCCATTAACACCCCAAATTGTCCTGTGGATTCTTTTCCATATTGTTTTAATTCCAAATGGCCTAGTTGTAGTTCTTTTAAAAAATCACAAAATTTTTCAAAATTTACTATAAACATCTCAAGACTTTATATACCAAAAATTAGAGCATTTAAAGGCCATTTGCTCAATTTTTCAAGTCAAGTTTTTAGGTGTAGAAACAAAAGCTTCCTAGTGCAGATTTTGTGGTATTTCAGCAAGTTCCCTATTTAGATGACAGAAATTGTTGCTTACAATTATGGTTTTATGTTCTCAAACCTAACTTCCTACATCTCATGTTCAAAGATCACCCATGAATGCAAATTGAGCATAATAAACTCTAAACCAAATTTTTACAAAAAGAAAAACTTACTTTATGCAAAAACACTTCTATTACTCTCAATTTTCAGCTAGCTTCCTCCATTGACTTCCCTTGCACACCCAGCTCTGTTCTTACATGAAATATGGTGGATAAATTTTCAAGTTTTTAACACTCAAACTCCCATTCTCACTACCATAAGGTGAAGGAAGGAAAGAAAAAGAAATTCTCTTAATTTCTAAGCATTTTCTCTCTCAAATTGTTGGTTGTTCTCTCTCTCTCTCTCTCTCTCTCTCTCTCTCTTGTTAGTAGTCTTCATGGAGTAAAGGATAATAAGTGGTGTTATGTAAAAACAAAAAGGGGTAGGTATTATTAGGTTAGAGTAATGCTACAGTACTTATGTAAATAATCATTATGATAATGAAATTTGCTAGGTGGAGGTGTATTGTGGTACTATTTGGCAACTCCTTAGATGCCTTAGCTTACTTTAGTTTACTACTAATCTAAGATTTCTAGTATCTTAGAAAATAAATTTGTATCCTCTTCCTATTAATCATGCTCCTAAAAATTTCATTTATACTATTTATATTTATAAAATATACCAACATATTTTAAAACAAACTTTAGAGTATTGTTTAGGAACTAATTACTTAAATTTTTTTTATATATGTCTTCCCTTATTCTCAAATTTATTTAAGATTATTAGAAATTTAAGATGTTATACTCTCTAAATTCTGCAATCATCTTTAAATTATTTCCAGTGAATATTAAATCATCAACATAAAGGCAAACAATAAGAATATCTCTAAGCTCAACAAATTTAATATATAACGTGTGCTCAAAAGGACATCTTTGAAATACATGTTGCACAAAATAGGAATCAATCTTCTTATACTAAGCTTTTGGTGCCTATTTCAAACCTTAAAACACATTCTTCAATATATAAACTTTATCTTCTTTTTCCTTGATTACATAACATGTAGGCTACTTAACATATGCTTCTTCTTCTACAGTACCATTCAGAAAGGTAGACTTAGCATCCATTTGATATATTTTTCAATTATTTTGTGTTGAGAGAAAAATAATCATGGGACTTATTTCTAATCTTGCAATAGGAGCAAATACCTCAAAGTAATCAATACCTAACTTTTGCTTATAACCTTTAGCCGCTAACCTTATTTTAAAGCGGTCAATTTCACCATTAGACTTGTACTTTTTTTGTAGACCTACTTTAATCCAATTGACCTTTTATCTACTGGTAAATTTGTTAATTCCCACATTTTATTCTTCTTAATAGCATACATTTCGTCATTCATGGCTTTTCTGTAATGCCCCTAATTTACGTTACGTAAAATAAAATTTTTTTATTATTATTTATTTTCCATAAAGATACGTAATTCAATTCTTTATCATAGAAACAGATACATATAGGATCTCTCATATATACACAATATACAGACCAAGTCTATAAACATCAAAATATAGCAGAAACGAGGATCCTGCCTGTAGCGTTCAAAGCACTCTAGAATACAAACACAGTATAATTCAAAGACTGTGAGTCTCGGAAGCAACGTAGACTCACCCAGAGAATATATCACCTATCTACCGAATCAGACTCTGATATTCTTATCTGAAAAATGTGGAAATATTGTGTAGTGAGTTTGACAACTCAGTGAGCAAATAATTCCTCCTATGACCTCTTAGGTCAGCATATAGATGTACTTATATTTTAAAATATGTCACATAGAAAATACAGTTCAGAAGTACATTCATATGGAACCCGTATTTTAAATATTCTCAAATCAAAGGATATTCAGATATCCAAAACCATATGATGCACGGTATGATCATTAAACAAATGTTGTTATACTCAGTTATATAAGTTATAGTAAAATATTAAGATTTAGAGATAAAATCATCACTTTTAATGCACTTGTCTCACTCGGCAATCTGGTCAATGCAATGAAAATATAATTCATTTGCTATACGCATAGTGACCTCGACCCTAGTCACAATAAGTGATCAGGGAATGTGAGTACATCACCCTCCTACCTCCCCACATTACTATTGTCACCCGGTTAGAGAAGCCCTCCCCCAGCTCACTCAGGCTAATAAGGCATCCCCTATTCGGTACCGTCACAAGCCATACAACCAGCCGATATTCATCAATACATATAAATACATGTAAAATTATCAAGCAACTCGCCATGAGCTTTACGCTTGCCATTCAATCTCATTCATAATATGACATGCATCATTTTCACAAGTATATAACTTTACAAATCAATGCATCGTGCACATAATATTCACTTTATCAAATAATGATAAATACAAGTGAAATCAGATACATCATGAGTTCAGAAATCAATTTTCAAATATTATACTCTTCTTGAATCATATTTCAAATTATAAGCAGTTCAAATCATTGTAATGCATTTCAGAAACATATCAAAGTGTAAATATCTCATAAATATAATCATATACATGCTCAAATATCAAGAAGAGTATAGGGCAAGCCATAAGAAAAATCATCTACTCATAGGGTAGGGCTGCTGGTTGAACAGCCCTAAAATGTACTTTTTCAATCTCTATTTGATCAATTAGACTTCGAAAACATATCCAGAAGGTCCAAAAGGTTAGAAAATGACTCCGAGAGCTTGGTCACTATTCACTGCCGGAAAATACTATTCACTCACCGGAAAACACTATTCACCTACCAGAAAATACTATTCATGACGAACAAAAAGTTGTTAGATAGTTGAAAATTTTCATATCCTAAGGTTTAACTAGCTCCTGAATCCATCTACGGTGTCAGAATTTCAATTGGAGATCTCTAAGTAATAGTTTCAGAGTTTACCTTTTTCTGAGATTTTCTACTTCAGATCTATGGCGATTCAACTACTAATTTGAAAAATTAATCAGTCAAAACCGTAGTATTCTCCGTCCTGAATCCAATAACACCTTCAGTTTTGAGATCAGAAGTCAATAAACACTTCAGATCTAGAGAAAAAGTTGAAGGTTACTATTTATTTACTATTCACTAACTATTTATCCTTTTTTTTTCTTTTTTGTTGACTCTCCATCGATTGCCTCCCCTTCCCCTTATATTTCTTTTTTTTATAATAATAATAATTATTTAATAATTAAATAATATGATTTTATTTTACATAAATTCATATAAATTCTGTTTTTTATCCTAAAATATTTCAAAAATTTCTAAAAATTTATATTCTCATAAACCTTTAGTTAAATTCTTAAATCATGATTTTTATTGATTAAAATCGTAATAAAAAAATCTCAAAATAAATATCTTTATACATATTAAAAGAAATAATATTCTAAAAATACAACAAAAATTTATTAAAAACCAATATAATTATTTCAAGCAAAACAAGAATTATTTTACTTAAAAATAGACTTAATTTTAGTAGAATATAATCAATTTTAAACAAATAAAAATAGATTTGTTTATAAAAAAATATTAATATTTAAAATTAAAAATTATGGGATGTTACATTTTCTTCAATGTTGATCGTCAAAAGCTTCTTCAAATATAACTAGTTCACAATTTGCAAATAATACAAATTGATAATCTCCTCATTAGATGGGTTGTTGTCATTACTAATAATATAATCCTCCAATGTAGATGGTAATCAATGACACCTCTATAACCTGCTAGATGAATCTGGATGTCTTTCATTTTCTTCATAATTATTAGGAATCACCATCCTTTTGGGACTTTGAGGATTAATCCCACATTCTGCCTTCATCAAATGTCACGTCTTGGTTAATGATTACATTTTTTGTCTTTGGATTGTAAAGCTTGTAGGTTTTTGAGTTCGTGTTGTAGCCTACGAAGGTACACCTTTCACCTTTCACCTTTAATTTCTTCCTGAGTTGGTCTGGTACATGAGTATATGCAATACATCCAAAAATGCTGAGGTTTCAGATTGAGGGTCTCCTTCCACTCTAAGTTTCTTCAAGTGTCTTGTCATGAATACTCTTTGTTGGACACCTGTTCAAAATATAGACTGTGGTGGCAATTGCTTCTGTCCAAAATTCTTTAGGCAATTGTTTGACTTTTAGCATGCATCTCATCATGTCCATAATTGTTCTATTTTTTCTTTCAGCAACTTTATTTTGTTGAGGTGTGTATTTAGTTGTTAATTGATGCTGAATTTCATGTTGCTCAAAGAAATCTTCACAGGCGAGGTATTCTTGCTATCTGTCTGTTCTGAGTGCTTTAATTCTAAAGCCACTTTGCTTTTTTATAAATGCCTTGAATGTCTTAAAGACATTATAAGCTTTTGATTTCTTCTTCAAAAAAATTATCCAAGTTTTCTTAATAAAATATCAATAAAAGTAATAAGATACCTGCTACCACTGAGTGTTGATATTTCAACTTAACACAAATCTGAATGAACTATCTTTAGTAACTTTTTTTCCCTCCAAGACTTTTCAGTTGGAAATGAGTCTTGATGCTTCTTGCCCATTTGACAAGTCTAACATACATCATTTGAAATATTCACAACAGGAAAACCAAAAACATATTCTTTTCGTGATAGATAATTCAATCCAAAAAAATGAAAATAACCAAATCTCATGTGCCACAATCAATCATCATTTGGAATTATAGAACTTAAGCAGGAAAACTTATCATGTTGAATTTTCAAAGGAAATAGGTTATTATGAGTCATCTTTACCTTGACAATTAATTTTTCAATTTTGTTAATTAATGTGCAGTAATCGTGGTAGATTTGCATGTTATAACATTTATCTGATAGTTGTCCCATACTCAATAGATTGTTATTAAGCCCTAAAGCATAGAAAACATCAGAGATAAAATTTTGCAATCCATCCTTCAATCTAATAGCAATTTGACATTTCCTTAAAATCGAAATATTTGTATTATTTCTAAATTTTACGATATATTTAACTGTTTCATCTAAAAAATCAAATAATTCTTTTTTTTCTACATATACGATTACTACACCTAGTATCCAAATACCAAATATTTTCACCTTCTGAAAGTGTAAATTCATCATAATAAGTCTCAAGGTATTCTTAGTTTGTCTCGGTCAAGTGCTTAAGAAGTTTAACATGCATTCTTGCACTCCTTGTGCTGCACCTATTCAGAAAGGTGAGAGGTTGTTAAAATTACAGTGTCTTAAAAATGATGTTGAGAGGACCGAGATGGATAAAGTTTCATATGATTCTGCTATTGGCAGCCTTATGTATGCTCAGTTTTGCACTCATTTGGACATAGCTTTTGTTATCAGTGTGTTTGGAAGATACATGAATGATTCTGGCAAGGATCATTGGAGAACTGCAAAGAAAGTCATGAAGTACCCATAGAGTACAAAACATCATATGTTGTCTTTTAAAAAATCTGATCTATTTGAAATCGTGGGGTACACGGATTCAAACTATGCATTTTGTGTGGATGATCATAAATTCACTTCTGGATACATCTTTATGATGTTTGGATGAGCTGTTTTGTGGAAGAGCATCAAACAGACACTCATAGTTATCTCAACTATCGAAGCAGAGTATGTCACTTGTTATGAGGCCACTTATCAAGCCATATGGTTGAGGAAACTAATATCTGACATGCATCTTGTTGAATCTATATTACGACCTCTGACCTTTTATTACAAGAACTCATCTATTGTGTGCTTCTCTCTAAATCACAAGAATTTCTGTCGTACAAAACATTGTGATGTTAAACTCTTGTTTGTGAGAGAGAAGATTGCTGAATTTCAAACTCGTATAGTACACATTCCTAGTGAACATATGCTTGCAAATCCGTTGACCAAATGTTTACTCGTAGGAGTATTTCAAAATCACGTAACTCATATAGGTCTTGTTAAATCTTTTAATGGTGTCTTAGTCTAGTAGGAGACTGAGTTGTATTATTTTGATGTAATTTAACATCTTTTCTTATATTCTATTCTATTTAGATATTGAAACTATGTTGATGATTATATTATATTTATATCATTTGTTTTCTTATCAAATTCAATGATCGTATGTTGTTTTAGTTTTGAATCCTATTAAAGTTTAGTGTATATTGATGACTTGATATCTACTAAATTTTGTTATTTGTTTTGATTATTGATTAATGTTATCCAAGTGGAAGATTGTTAAATTAATTTAATTAATTTTATAAATTAGCATTAATTAATAGTCAGTCTAATTACATAATTCATTAGGTAATTAGTCTTGAATTATCACTAAACTATGAATGGATTAGGTCTTGGTAAAAAATGTGGATAATCCGTGATAGGTTGGATAACTCACAAGCCTGTTAGGTAGAGGCCCAAACTTGTAATCCATTTTATAGTAAGTTGGTTTCCTATCATATATACTAACTAAAGGAAGAGAAATAAAATTATTTTGGTAGTTTAATTAATTAACTCGTATAATTAATTAATTAATTAAACTACATGAATTCTCACCAATATTTTGGTACTGATTTTCTGTCATGTTTGTCTATTGTCTAAATCTAAAATCTGTAATTTTGTGTTCAAATTTTTTACAGTAAAAACAATTATAATTTGTTCTTTCTTGATACTTGTTACCTCTTCCTCTTCCTTGATTGGCATGTTTGAAATTTTTTTCATCTTTTCCTTAATTAGGTGATTTATAATTGTTATCTCTGTCTTTGTTAAAATTTTCACGTCCCCTTCTGAAATTTTCTCAACCTCAACCTCTATAATTTCTTCTTTCTTCATTATTGAAATCACGACCTCTACCTTTAGTGTTTGGGTTAGATTCAACAGTGTTGTTGAGATTCACCTGACCTTTTTAAGGCTTCTTCATTAGCTTTTTCTGTCTTTTTCAAGATTCTGCTCACATGGCTTTCAATGCTTCCCTGCAACTCTGCTACTATCATGGTGTATATGTCATGTGACCCAATTATTATAGTCACCACATTGGTCAAACTTAATTAGTATAGTATGTAGAATTTTCTCCACCACTTTATTGTCATGAATGTCTTCTCCATATACCCTCATCTTATTAACAAGATTTATGACACGTGAAAAATATTGTTCTACAGTTTCTGAATTTGACATTTCGTACCTCTCATATTCTCTAAGCAGGAATTGTAATTTAGATTTTTGAACTTTCTCCACTCCTTTGTATGATAGCTTCAAAATATCACATATTTCTTTGGCTGTTTTGGCATTTGTAATTTTGCCAAAATTTGAGTAATCTGCACCTTGATAAATTTGTGAAAGCGCCAACTAGTCCCTTCTTCAAGCCGTTCATCAGCTCTTTATTGTAATCCTAATTCAACTAAGCTCCAAATATTATGAGCCATTAAATAGGTGGACATCAATAGTTTCTAATAATTGTAGTCAAGTTTTCCATCTAATTTGAGGCTGGACCAAATAAAATTGTAATTTGTTGTTATATATCTCTCTCAAAATATATTAACTCAAAAAATATTTTGTGAAAGTGAGGACTCTTTTGTTCTTCACAGCCTCAATTTTTTTTTACACTTACACTGCCAAGTTCTCATATTCTGGTACCAATTTGATATCAATGGGACATTATCTCACTCTTAATATTTTTTCTCACGCACACGAAAACAAAAAAGGATAAGAGAAGATTTTAACACACTATATTTAACTCAAAATTGATAATCAATACAATACAACAGGTAGCCTTTTATAAGCAAATCTCATACAATGGTTTAATATTAAAATATTAAACTTAATGGGTAAAAACAAAACTTCACGTGTAGCTGCAGCTTGCTTTATTGCTGTAATTCTTGAGACTTGAAATCCAATTAATGGCCACAAATTCTAAACATCTATCACCACAAACAAGGGGCAGTGGCTTTCATCATTTTACTTGTAAAATAACCAGTGCAACTTTTGTATTTCGGCTAGTGTATCAGTGCGGCTCTGCATTTAATTGTTGGTGGTGTATAAGTAGAAATAAACTCGATTAAATTATCTAATATATATAATTTTATATTTTACATTAGAGTTGTTAATTAGTATCACTTTTAAGTTAAATAAGGTTAAGTGAAAATATAATTTTATATAGTGAGATGTCAATCAACTAACTTGACCTAATGCTATAAGAACTTGGAGTTGGCCCTTTGAGATGACTTTAAAACCTTGATTCTAGCCTTAAGAATTAATTTTAATTTTAAGAGTTCCTCTAAAGGTTAGACTTAATAAACTTTAAATTTTATTTATAATAAAACAACATATAAAATTTATCCAAAAACAAAAAATTCAATATAGAAATAGAGAAAAATATAGTAAAATTTATATAATAAAATAATTTATTATTTTCTCAAATTTGTTTTTAATTTTTACCTAAATTATAAATTTATAAAAATAAAAAATAAATATTATTTAGTTCTAAAGGCCTAGCTTGGCCCTAATTAGTCTGTAAGGTTTAAAAAAATCTTTTTAAGAATATGATACTATTTTATAAATTTGATTCTATATAATTTTTAGGTTTAATTTATTTTGACAGCACTACTATACATAATAAAATTCTATTTGTGTTTGATTTGATTATATATATGTTTATAAATTGGATCTAAGTAAAAATATGTGTTTATTAAAGAGTAAATATTCATATAATGGATTGGCCAAAAGAAAATATTAGATATAGTGGAAAGTGGTCGTGTTAAATGCAAATAAGTTAGTTTGTTACTTGAAAATTTTATGACGACAGAACAGCCATCAAGCGGGGATAGCTCAGTTGGGAGAGCGTCAGACTGAAGATCTGAAGGTCGCGTGTTCGATCCACGCTCACCGCAACAGCCCATTTTTTAATTTTTTTTGGACAAGATTTTTAAACTTTCGCCCCCCGTTTTGCTGCTTCAAAAAGGCTTCCATGGAAGTTTTCTTTCGATCTATTTGCCTTTTCTGGGTTTCAAGGTCCTCTTCGCTGGGTTTTGCTTTAAAGGGTTTATCTTTTAACTTTTGCCCCCCCCCCTTTTTGCTGCTTAAAGAAAGAAAAAAAAAGGCTACCCTTTTACTGGTTTTTTTTTTCTTTCAACTTTTCCCCTTTACTGAGTTTTAAGGCTTCAATTTTTCTTTCGCCTTTCACCTATAGTCAAACTGCTTTAAAATGGCTTCCATGTTTATTCTTTTTTTTTTTTTTTTGATATTGTGATCCGATGATGTTTAATTTATGTCCACTTTAACTAAGACGGATAAGTAAATTTCTTTTGTTCTGACTTCAACAAATTGACATAAAATTTAAATTTACACTTAACTATACATCCTATAGTCACCTTAATTTTTTTGAGAAATATATTAGATTAATAAATGAATAAAACAAAATTATCTATATTGGGCAAAGATAAAATGTGGATAGAAAGATATGAGATGGAGATATTTCAAATCCTTTAAAGCCATCTCATTGGTTGCTTCAAACCACACCATGCCCACCACAATTTCACACTCTTGTGTTCCTAACCACCCATCCCCTCCGATTCTCTATTTCTCTTTCCCTACATATGATGTTACACTCGCCCTTTCTACACACTTCTGTAAGACATCCTTAACATCTATTTAAGGTTTCAACTGAAGTACCGGATAAAACCTTGGAACTCATCATGGCAGCAACATTAATGGCAGCCACAGCAAGCTCTAGCACTGTTCTTAAACCAACCCCTTTCCTTGGTCAAAGCAGAGGAGCCAACGCCAACCCTCTTAGAGATGTTGTCTCCATGGGAACTGGGAAATACACCATGGTAATTTCCAAACCCTTTTTCTCTCTCTATCTTGTTGCTTTAGTTTTGGTCCAACACTCGCATCAAAAATGTTACGGATGTTTGTATCCGTGTTGGTTTCGTTTTGGTTGTGGAGTTCATAAAGTTGGTTTGTGTTTGTAAGCAGGGAAACGAACTGTGGTATGGACCGGACAGAGTAAAATACTTGGGACCCTTTTCAGCTCAAACCCCATCATACTTGACTGGAGAGTTCCCAGGGGATTATGGGTGGGACACTGCTGGCTTGTCTGCTGACCCAGAAGCATTTGCCAGAAACAGGGCTCTTGAGGTCAGTTCTCTTTATGCTTAATTCTGCAAAACATTGTCTCTTTTCTTATTTTTTTTTTAATGATTCTCAATTATCAAACGTGAATTGCAGAAGCAGTTCTTTGTTTACACCTTAAGATGAAGTCAATTATTTAGCCATACCAAAGTCTGCTAACTTGATTTCACCATTAGGATCAGCCAGTATGTTAGACCCTTTGATATCGCTGCCAGAAGAAAAACACGAAAATAATATGAAAAAGAACGAAGACGCTGCAATTTCTTGTTGTAAGCTAAGAACCAATGAGCTTAAATTTGATCCACTGTCCCTGTAACGGGAAGAAGGGTAATTGGAGGGGGAAGGAGAACATCTCATGTGCCAGTCACGTGAGTTTAGTGACTGGAATTTTGACTGTATATATGTGATGTCAAATTTGTACTTATTGTGAATTTAATATAGCTTAATGAAGATTTTACAGTAGAAATATAATTAAAAAAATTGAAACTAGATTCAATTTAAAAATTTTAAATTAATAAATTTATGTAAAAATTGACTAAAACACTAATTAAAAAATTGAAGCTGTAAAAATTCAATTTTAAACTTTTTTCAATTATAAGAAGTTATTTAGAAATCGATTGAAATGATAAATATTAATTAAATAATTAAACCAAAAAGTACAAGTAAACTTTTAGACTATTTAATTTCTATTTTTAAAAACTAAATGTTTTTAAGACACAAATTATTTGGCATAACGGTTTTTGTGTCTCATTTTTGTTCTGCATTATAGAAGAAAAAATGGAGAAAAACTTTGAAATATTCTATTTTTTTATTATTTGAAAATACATCAAACAAAATAATTTTTATTAACGATATTTTTGTAAACAAGTTTACAAACTGAATTAATTAATATTTATGATATTATGATTATAATTTATTTATATATTTTAATATTTTTTAAGTTATAATTGCAATGAAAATAAGGAAAGACTTGAATTTAAAATTTTCATATATGAAACTTTCTAGAAATATTTTTAAAATTTATGTTCAAAACAGACAAAGAATCTTCTCCTTGATGGCCATGTATCACTTGGTTGAAAATCAAATTAGTATTAAGATGGTTACCCTAATTGATTTTAATTTGTAAATTTTAGAGTACATAAATTAATAGTTAAAAATAATAAATTTTTTGCATGTTAATTTTTATAGGGACTAAAATATAATAAGTTTAATTTTTTTAGAAATTAAAAAAAATTAATATGTAATAATTTAATAATTTAAAAACTCATTTATACTCTAAAAAAGTTTAGCTAAATAAATCTATAAATTTAGAGACAAATTTATTAATTTACTCTAGTAAGATTTATTTACATTGAGATCAATAATAATTTCATCATTATTTGAATGAAGGTGATCCACGGGCGTTGGGCTATGCTAGGGGCACTAGGCTGCATAACTCCAGAAGTCCTAGAAAAATGGATAAGAGTGGACTTCAAGGAACCAGTCTGGTTCAAAGCAGGAGCCCAGATTTTCTCAGAAGGAGGCCTAGACTATTTAGGGAACCCCAACCTTGTTCATGCTCAAAGCATCCTAGCTGTGCTAGCCTTCCAAGTGATTCTCATGGGTCTGGTTGAAGGGTTCCGGATCAATGGCCTTCCAGGCGTAGGAGAGGGCAATGACCTCTACCCTGGGGGTCAGTACTTCGACCCTCTTGGTCTAGCCGACGATCCTGTCACTTTTGCAGAGCTTAAGGTTAAGGAGATTAAGAATGGTAGGTTGGCTATGTTCTCTATGTTTGGTTTCTTTGTTCAAGCCATTGTCACTGGAAAAGGACCTCTGGAGAATCTCTTGGACCACCTTGATAACCCTGTGGCCAACAATGCTTGGGTCTATGCCACTAAGTTTGTTCCTGGCTCTTAAACATGGTTTTATCTACGCTTGTTTTGTGTGAATGATGAGACATGGAAATTTATGCGTAGTTTATCATATAATAATTGTCAGAGCAGTGTTTTTCATCATGAGCTTCATTTACATATGGGAGACTAGTACAGAGTAATTTGATTAAAGGGCTAGTACAACTCTGACAACTACAAGTCCTATGATAGATTATGAGAGACTTATAGACATTTTGTGGAACTTGACCAGTTATTTTGAGAGCAAAATCCGTCACTCCTGCAAAATGGACTTTTACTACCCAAATTAGTTCAATGATAAGGATGATATATCTTTTTGCCAACTTGTGTTCAATTCTTCTCAAAAGAATGAAATTTAAATAAACTATCTCAATGAAAAAGAATACATTTTTAAGATTGCTCAAAAAAGAAACTTAATTTCAATAAAGCTGGAGGAGACTCTTAGCCGTAATAAATAATAATAACAAAAACATAGAGCTATGCTAACTGAAATTTTATCTCTTCAACGAATACCGAGAGAGACGCACACTCAGATATACCATAACCAGTATATGAACGTTTATCTTACAAGGAAGATATCAACGCTTAGTATTAATATCTTCAGGACCCAGCTCTACATTGAATCAGTAACAAACGCTTAGTATTAATATCTTCAGGACCCAGCTCTACATTGAATCAGTAACAACAGAATATACATGGGCAAACTAGACTATTTAATAAACCTATGCAATCCTACAAGTCTACAAATATGCACAACCTATTAAAACTTCCAGGTAACAAAATTGGTAGATATACAATTTCTTTTTACCACCTTGAACAACGGAAACACTTGAGCCTTCCCACAAGACACAGAAGAAACAGGTCCCCAAAAAGGGATGTGCAGACAGTTTCATGAACATCAACCACATTCAATTTGTCATTTTTTGCCAGTTATCTTGAGCTTCTCGCGTTTTCCAGCAAAGTTTGAAAATTGATTGCTATAATGCTCTGGAGCTTAACTTCCCCCACCATTTCCGGCGACTTTTTTCCACTTCTGAATTCCCCAATTTATGAGCCCTTGCTTTTGTCTCCCGTAACCGAACCTTGTATTCTTTCTTCCATGCCTCAAACCTTTGTTTTAGTTTCCGGAGCTCTTCATCTGGATTCATGATGGCAGACTGCCCTGATTTAGCCTCACGCAGAATCTTGACATCACCATCAAAAGTCTGTCTCCGCTGTTCAAATTCCCTCATCAGATTGCTGACTGCAGTCAGAGTACCATTAGCTTCTCTTCCTGCACCGGAGTCAGAGACGGAATGAGAACTAGAAAACTTGATGGGTGTGCTCCCACCAGGTGTTCGAGATCCCATGGAAGTAACATCTTCAGAATCATAGCAGCGAGGTGACATAACATCAAGTCTTCCAGGATAACTAGTGGTGTTATCAGAAGCGAGGCTCTTCCTAGCAGCAGCAAGACTCATCTGCAATGAAATTGCAATTAGAAACTTCTATAGAATTTATGTAAGATCTAAAATCCCAATGCATCTGACTATTTCGGAATACATAGTGAAACAAAACAAAAAATCATGGTATATCAGAAAATTAACACTTCCTCAGCTTCAGCACTATCCTTAGCAACTTTAAAGCTAAAATAATCTCAGTATCAAACTAGTAAGAAAATTGAACTAGGTCAAAAATTGATTTTAACAAACCAAAAACTTACTTGCAAAGATGCCATTTGTTTTTGCCACATCTCCTCCATTGATTTCATTTTGATCTCATATTCAACCCATCTAGTCTCAGATTGTTTTAGTTGTTCCTTCAATGCAGTATTTTCCTCTTCCTTTCGCTCAAGAGTTGCTTCAGCCTTGAGAACCCGCCTTTGGAGTTCTGCTAAAGCTGAAGGCAGATTCTGAACCTGCTCTTTGGACCCATCCTGCTAAAACAAAAGAAAGACCTTTATCATCTTAAGCAGTTGGGAGCTTTAACAAAATCATAGAACAACATGCAGTATATCCACGTTTTAAAAAAAATTCTAAAGGCATATGCAGTCATTGCTTCTGCAGAAAAAATTGCAATATGCTAAAGGGGGAGACACATTTAATTTTGGACCACACCTCCATGCAATGGAGGACTTGGTACCATTTCAGATAGAAGGCCAGTATCAATGGTCAGTATAACAACCACAAAATTGATGACAGCATAGAATTAACTCCAAGCTTATGTTTCAAGAGACAGAAGACAAGTTTACTGATATCTTGCAGTTGACTGGTAAAAACTCATAGCAATAGAAAATTTATCTTGTCCCCCCCCCCCCCCCAAAAAAAGGCAAATTAGATTAGCACCAACTTTATCTAGCACATACATACAATTAAGCTATAAGTTTCTCTAATCTGTTCATAAATTGAACAATATATTTGTATTATAAAAATATGATAATATTGAAGTCTGAGATGTCCTTATATTAGCACAATTCCTCCAACTAACTCAAGGCTTCACAGACTTGGGTTCACTCTAGTGTTCTGCTCATGGCCTCTTCAAGGGGGTAGCCAAGGAGACTAGACTGCTATTTTACACGTTTAGATTTGATTTTTTGTTACTTTGACTGTTCTGTATTTTGCTCGTTCTGTAGTTCTTCCATGGAAGATATCTTATTCTCCTTTCTTTGTACTTCTCTTCTTTCTTAATAAAATTTCCTTTTCTATCAAAAAACTTCCTTATAATCACTTGTCTCAGTAATAGTACTAAATAAAGGGTAGGATCAAACTTAAACTTAGAAGGTTTCAGATTTGGAAATCTAAGTTGCCACATTTTTTAGTCAGATAGAAAATAAAAAGAAGGAAATACTTAAATAGATGGACCTGCCTGATTTGAAACTTAAATAACAATGGAAATTAGTTCATTTTTCTAAATTGAAAAAAACGCCAAGTACCGTCATTTCTAGCATCTTCACACGTGACTTTCGGTTAGGTTTTGCATTATCAGGATATTTCTTCAACTTATGCAAGCCACTGGCATTCCCCCTAACCAGCCATCCACGAATTACTGCATGAAAAGGGGAAAAATTTGAGAAAACCATATGCAAACCCCCTCTCCCCAAGGAAAACTTGACAATAAACAGGACCATATTTACCAGATTGTAGTAGTATGATAGCCTGGATCTCCTCAGGTTTTTTCGAAGCAATAGTCATAGAAGAGTTCAACTTTGTACCACGTTCCCTTTTCAAATTTTCTCCACCACCAACTGCAATGTAAAAGTCACTACCACCAAATCAGCGATTAAGATACCAAGTATAGCAAGATTATGGAGGATTCAAAAGGAAAATTAAACAATCACTAAGAAAAAGGACTCGAGCCATCAATTTAGGCATATAAAATTCTTTAATGAATATATATCAATAAGGTCTTCAAATGTGAAGATTTTAAAGAAATAGAAGCCAAACTGTGCATGGGCTACTTTTTGAACAATCTTTATCATTTTATGAAATATATTTTAGTTGAAAAATCTGCATGCATTTAGACTAGAATCAGCAGAGTACATTGATCGAAATGGAACTAATATTAAAAGATAGATTTGCGGTACATGATTGTAATGTTGCCTCACCATTCCTGAGTTCATGGAAATATCGGCGAGCTTGATGACCACGGAAGCACCTTTGAACCTGGAGTACTCCCTCCATAACCTGTTTTTTCCTATCGTCCAATGCACCAATCTAGAATATCAAGAGCACAGGAGTAACTGAGTCAGAGAAACCACTACATGAATGAATCTACAAAACTTTTACTTCACTGCTCTTAAACTGAGAATATAATATTATATTTTTCCTGACAAAAAAATCATAATTCACAAACAAAATACTTAGGTTTTTATAGAAAAACATATAGTTGATATTTTTCCGCCATAAATTGACTATAATGTCAAGTCAACCATGTTCAAGCTCCCTATGCTATGGCTTTTAGGGAAGAAACTATATCTCCAACACTGACCTCTTTGCCTTTGTCTGCATATAGCACTTGCAATTTGAAGCATGAAATATGCCTTTATTACTAAACTATGAGCAATCTTTATATCTAAAATACATGGTTCAGAAAATGAAGAAAATAGATCTTTCAGCACCAATTAGCATATTTGGACATACCTGTCCTTTTCGAAGATACAGTTTGGTGTAGCCAACTTGATACATTTCGGGAGGGATATTAAATTGTTTTAAGACAGCAACTGAGATGCTTAATGGATCCTGAGATATGTTGGCCTCAGAAAGCAGAAACCCATACCTAAATACATGCAGGAATACAAATCAACTCAAATTTCCAGAAAATCTTAAAACTAAAGGAAGTTTCTCCCCTACCTTCTGGAAAACTCTTGATGCATCAGTTGGATAGGATATCCAACCCTTGAAATTCTAACAACACCCAAGACTCCACAGCACCTAAGCTGTTGTAAGACAAGGTCTTCATCATATATGCCCGGAAGCTGCTTAGTATTTGGTCTAATACAGCAAATAAAGTGAGGTGTGGTGTTCTCCAACTGATGCATCAACTTGAACAATTGGCTCTAAAAGTAATCAAGCAATTAATTAGATAAATATCCCACAAATTATGGCATTTCAACAATTTCTCATTATACTTCTTATATCCAAGCGCTCTGCATTATCAGAATCTAACTTTCAGGGTAGAGTTCCCTGTCCATAATAATATTAAGGGCATAAAATCAGCTCAAGGAATAATACAAGGATACCTTGAACTTTGTGCCAACACTCTTCTTTTGCGAGTCTATTGCACCTATCTGGAAGGAATTCAATTGTTTGTGAGACTGGTTAAGCATTTTGGAGAACAACTGCAGCAGTTGACAACTACATGATGCCAGGAGTTGAATGGAATCAACAGGCAGCAGATCTGCGTTCTTTTCTAGAAAGCCATTTGTATCATAGAAAACCTAATAGAGATCCAGATGTCAGTAACATTACATACATAAGTAAAATTGACTTCCATGGTTCACATTCTGCAGAAATTATAAGGCCCAAAACAGGAAGGAAAAAAGCAAGATTTTCTCATAGCTAAGCTAGAAAACTTTTCCCTGATGCATAATTGCATGTCCAACCTCTGATTGATATTTGGGTCAAAAGTTTTTAGTGTATAAGCAAATATCTTAGAATGGGTTTCGATTATGATGAAGGTAAAGAAAAAATTAAATAAGAAAATTATTGCAAAATATAAAAGAAGGTAGGACAAAAAACTATCCTATTTAGAAACAAACTTTTTCTATTTGATAGAAAGAAATAAACTATATAATCATATTCAAAAAGAACATAGTCCTTCGCAAACTATGTGCTTTATTCAAGTATATTCCAGATCATACAAGACACATATACATGCGTGTGATGGATGGTTTATGACCACTAAACTTTTACGTCCACTACAGAGACATAGATACTGGTACTGTGGTTTCTTCCATCTTATTTATATTATTATCAAGCAGATGTATTCAAATATATGTATCCTAGTCCTGTTTTCATTTCTTTTTTTCTTTTTATTGCTTATTGGGACTGAGCCCATAGCCAAAAGAAGTAAATTGAACAATCTATTTGCCTTTAGGCATCTTAGCAACTAACTTTCAAAGCTCCTTAAAAAACTGAGCAGCAACTAACCTCCCCTGCATAGTGACGAACACTGAAAGCCCTCCCTCTTTCCCCTTTAAAGCAGGGATTAGTGTTCAGGTGCTGTTTAAGTTTGTTGGCAAATGTTAGATCAGTGGCCTTGGGAAAATCAGATTCCTTATCCAACAAAGAAAATAGCCCCAATGGATTCTGCATAGTTCACAACAGATTACATAATGACTGCACAAATTACAGAGAAAAATGTAAACCACAGCCAACAGTGAGAGATTATTTCGGAACTAGTTTCACTTATAAACATAATGTGTGGACGTTGATGTAACTAAAACCATAACAAAGCCCCATTTTCCAGTTAAATTGGAATATTGCACATATTTCAAAAAAGAATGAACCATAAGTACCTTCTCAAATAGATCCAAGCATTCTTGATTGTCCTCAAAATCTACTTTAGTCCAATCAACACCATCCATTTCATAGTTCTGAAACAATATAAATTGCATCACTGTTATGCATATGAAGACTCTTCAAGAAAAAACAATATCACATAGTTAGCAAGCAATATTAACCATATAGGCAACCTATAACAATAATGTATAGGTAATATAAGGTTAATTATTATAAATTTAAAATTGATTGACTTTTGATCCATTAATGCAACATGAGACATAATACCAAACTGTTTAAGAAGTTTATTGTTAAGGGAGAATTAAGCCACTTAAATACTCCATTAAGCATCTCATACTACTTGATGTGGGAATTAGATATCCCATACTACCTAAGTTCCTATATCATAGCACCGCTCTTAAGAGCCGACGTCCTGACAGTTGTACTCTACGACGCTTCACTCAGCATTGCTTTACTCAGTCTTTCCAATCAGTCCCTCCACCGATGAGTCTCTCAGCAGGTAGCTCTTTTCCATGATGCCACAACCAGCTCTGATACCAATGATAGACACTCAAACAATTTGAAAAATCTACCTTTAAAATCTAGCTGTTAAGGGGGGAGAATCAAGCCAATTAAATACCCCATTAAGCATTCTATACTACCTAATGTGGGACTTTAAGTATCCCATGTTACCTAAGTCCCTATCACTCATAAGTCAAAGCCTCAACATGTTTTTGTATGCCACTGAATCCTTAGTTTACTCTACAAATTTTTGTATGCCACTGAAGCCTTAATCTTTATATTTTCACTTGTTCCCTGATCAGAAATGGTCAATTCTTAGCTCCTGCTATAGTGGGAAGGTTCTCAAACCTTTCTTCAAACTAAATTTTGTACATAACTTATTAATGTAACCACTTCATCGTGGATGTATTTTAACTAGTGAGTCAAAATGATTATTGCATTGCATCCATTATAATCTTCAAAAGAGAGCCTTATTTCTGAAACAGAAATTGGAACAAAGTTAACTGGAAATGCAACTCCTGAAAAGCTTGGACTACATACAGAAATGAAGTAAGCAAAACATTGATTCAAATAGATCAGTTAGGATTAAACTGTACTATGTTAATTTTTGGCTAAAAGAAGAAATTTTGTTAGAGACAAAAAAAGAAAAGATAAAAGTACAACTAAAGGGGAGACAAATAAATCCTACAAAACCAATAGACTAAAAGAAAAGAGAGCCAATGAGGCTAAAAAATGCATCAAAACTGTTGAATCTCGCTACCTATCAGGAAGGAAATGCCCTTAAAACAACCATGAGCAAAGCACTATAGGGAAGTCATAAACACAATCCTGACCCATAATATGTGTTGGGGGAAACTTGACCGCCTTGAAGATGCAAGCATTTGTTCTAACTTCAGAAGGCGTAACAAAACTCAGTTTAAAACCATGGTTTTTATTAGCTATGTTTTATAATGGCAATAATTCATGGAAGTCTTTACAAAATCCATTCTTTTCTAATAATAAAATAAGTATTAATAACAATGTACATAAGGAAAATTTCTGAAACTATATCTCATTCAAATTGATACTCAATATCAGAATGCCCCCAGCAAATATAAACCTTATCATAAATACTCACCTCCTGCTCAAGTTTAAACAGATGCCTATTGAAATGTTGTTGAAGCCTCTCATTTGCATAATTTATACAAAACTGTTCAAAGCCATTTTTCTGAAAGTGAAAACATGAAACCATTAGAACGTATGCAAACATTCTGACACATCAATAATCACAGAGTAATACAAATTGCATACCCGGAATGACTCAAACCCATAGATATCAAGGATACTTATGAATCTCCCAGTACAACGTTTGCCTGGTTCAAGGGACTTGTTAACTTGTTCTACAAGCCATCCAAACAAGCTTGCATAGATAAATTGTGCCAATGCATCTCTTGTGTCAATTGCCTGAACATAGGATAAGAAGAAGCATTTTTATGGGCTGTGAAGAAACTTATTGAATATAATGCATTTAGGAGTTGCAGAGAATTGATAAATTGGACTACTTAAGTAATAAACAGACCTGCCTCAATGTCAACCTTTCGGCAATAGTATCCTTCCCAGCATGGATTTTACGGGTAGATAAAACTACCATTAACTCCTGGGAACTGCAGCCCATCAGCATGGCAGCACTGCTTACCGCTGCCAGAAGAAATATATAAATAGAATTCACTTTTAAGTTGTAACTGAATTTCATTTACATCCTCATGTTAATATGTTAGTCATAGTCAATATGAACCACTCTGAAGCCCTCTTCAATAAAGTACAATAGTAGATATTATTTATTCTGTACAAAATATGATATGGAAAAGGATCTGAGATAGTCCCATCTAGCTTTAAGTATTCATCTATTCATTCCTACTGAAATACCATACATAAAACAAAACAAGGTGCAAGTAGTCCATTAAAAGGCGTGATACCAAGGCTGTGGATCTTACCCTCATCGTCCACCACCTCAACATGATTTTGATTGTCAGTTACTTGAAATGATATATTTCCCAACCATAAGATTGCAGCAAGCATCTTAAAGATGAGCTCTTGATCCTCTTTGCAAATTCGAACAACATCCAGTGCTTGCTGGGGAAAAAGCAGTCATCAAAAGGGAAAAAATTACATGAAGAGACCTTAGGAGGCCATAAGCAAACTTAATGATGGTATCAATCACCAAATAACTGTCTAATATACCATTAGCTTATGAAATTTTTTGGCATCATCAACACCATCTATCGTCGTGCAGTCACTCTGATTAAGATATTTATATTCGCTGGCCACTCTAAGATTCAGTCTCTCTGCACAAAAAATCAAAATGATCCTGGATGAATTGAAATGTCAAATATATACAAATTCGTTGAAAAGGTTATTAATAACTTCATGTGCAGATATTGTTGTTGAAAATTTTGCATAAGAAATGAAGTGTCCATTTAAAATTTGTATATAAAATAAATAGGTTTAAGGGAGGTCATTACTGACAACACTGAAAGGACCAAATTCAAAAGTTCAATGTAAACTAGTCGATATCAAGAGTGGTAATTAAGAAATTCAGTTATCCCAGAACAATGATACGTCAGTCAATGATTGAACAGAGACATTTTCAACAGTTAACTTTATACAGGATAACTGTAACTAAACAGCACCAATCTAGTGACAGTCCATACCCATGGGAGTGCCAACTGTCATAATGGTAACATAAGGGTAAGCAGGACAGAAAATACAGATGCAATAAAGCTATAACTTCTTGAACATCATACACTGAGGAATACGATGCTTATTGCCATGTCAACACATTGCACATAATCCATATAATGAGAAAAAAACATGCGAGCTGAGGAATGATTATAACACATGATATACTGATCTTAATATGTAAACAAGTTGACATATTGCTGAGAAAATACTACCTTTAAGACCAGGTAAAGATCCAGCACAAAGTTGATAAAAGATGTGATATGACCTCTCACCACTGACAAGTTGGACAACTCTTGACTGCTCAGAGGATACATGATTAAATCAGAAGAGATAGGGGATGAATATTACAGTTCCACACTTAAGTTCAAATAGGGCATCTCAGGTTACCTTTTCTAACAGCACTGTTCAAGTTATTATGTGAAATTCAGCAATGACAAACACAAAGCCATAAGAGTAAACAAGTCAGTAAGCTCAATAGAAAAGGATACAAAAAATAGCACAGTTGCAGTGGCACATTGACTTGCTTACAGGTTTGAATTTTAGCTCCACATATTTTCCCCGCTGTACTGAAATGAATTTCAATTAACTTTCCCTGCTCCAAATAAAAAATGTACATCAACCAAACTACTCAGCCTTCAAAACAATTGAAAGACAGATTAAATTTGCAAACATTT
This sequence comes from Gleditsia sinensis, assembly GCA_037074535.1. NCBI lineage: Eukaryota > Viridiplantae > Streptophyta > Magnoliopsida > Fabales > Fabaceae > Gleditsia > Gleditsia sinensis. Next base: position 9,211,015 of record CM073466.1, read on the forward strand.
GTGCACACACATGATCATACACCTTTCAAGCTACAGAAATTACATAGAACAATAGCAGCAATGTTCCATTATAATGAAAAGAAATGCAGAAACTCACAAATCTGCTAGAGTTGTCGTTCCTAGTTGTTTTTGCATTCCCAAAAGCTTCTAGTATAAAATTTGTCTGAAGGACTTCATTTTCTATTCCACTATTAACTCCACCAAGAGCAGCTAAACATTGCATAGCAATTTTTGCTGTCTGTGTCTTTCCAGAACCACTCTCACCACTGTAAACAAAGATCTAACAATAATGATTAGCAATTACACAAGTAATCATGTCTAATACCTGCTATGACAGTTCAATACTATTGAGTTCAGCAACATATTTTAAGAGTCCTGCACAAAACAGAGCCCCTGAAGTACAAAAGCTGAGATGGTGCTGACCTTATGATAATGGACTGATTTACTTTATCTGCAACATGCAAAAAGCAAATAGAAATCCTTTAGAAACATATCATAACTCATACATGTATAGCATAGAAATTTCAGAAGAAAGAGTCCAGAAAGGGAGAATTTCATTCACCTCTCATCATCTCATTATAAGCTGCCTCTACCATAGTATAAACATGAGGGCCATTCATACATTTCTGCCTATAAGCTGAGACATAATCATTTCCATAAATCTGGACATCTTTAAAGGGATTGAGTGCTATTAAAATCGACCCTGCTTTAGTCTACAGACAGAAAGCACAAGTAGCATATGAGAGCAGATAGATAATAACCCAAGTAGAAGCACAAGCCAGAGCTGTACACATACATAAATCATCTCTTGAGAATATCTAAACTGAAGATTGTGAAGAACTGATGGCTCATTCAGATAACTAAGCTGCATAAGATCATCAACACCCTCTAAAATATCTGGATTAGCTGGTAAGAGCTCTGGTCGGGCCACTTTCATAACCTAAAATAACAACCGATGGTGCAAACAAGCTATCACTGTGCAATCTCATTATTGCATACTATATTTGAATGACACAGACGGCTTACAAACTTACATTTCCATTTGAGAGTGAAACTAAAGCTTCCTCTCCTGAAGTTGACTGTATCTTTCCTAGTCTCCACTGCCCATTTGGTTGCCTACACCAAACATTAAGTTTCTGGGGACACAAGGAAAAACAGAAAAAACAATATATGTATCAAAGCCATGGTTAACTGTCAAAGGAACAAATAGGATGCTGATATTTAACTTCAAGTAGATAAAAGGTGAAAATATACATCTAAGATTCTCAAGTAATATTTCAAAGGAATTTTGATATATTTTAACAACTAGCCTTTTTATATAATCAACCAATATAGCCGGCATTTCCCACTACGTTGCCAACAGGAAAAGACAAAAAACCAAACAGAAGTTTGAATGGAAGGACACATACCACAACCAAATAACCTATGCCTAAAATTAACCCTCAGAAGAACAAAAATAGTGCTGGTATCAAACATTAACGAATAAAATCCATCAACGGAAGTCTTGGCCAATCAATAACAAGGTATTTTGATATCTTTTAAAATAACCACCAAGTCTCTTAATTTAATTAGCATGGTCAGATAAGTTTTTGCTTGCTATATCTAAATGGCCATTTTGCAGTGTCCCAATTACATCTACAGGTCCATCGCTGCATTCAACAAAGAAATTATATTTGAAAATGTACTTCCTATCAACGACAGTAACTTTAAATTTTCTTTCGGCTGATTTCTTTCTTCTAAACACCAAAAACTTTTCGGTCTCTCATTGCAAAGCATATAATAACAAAATGAAAAGGTTCAATTTAAACTAAATGTGAGAGTTATATACTAACAACCACACTTAAAACCATTTAGAAACCGAGTTATTGCAAGATAATATGCCAAAATATCGACCAGGAGCTAATAACCACTATAATCTTTTTCTAGTCCCCAGTTACCTTCTTGATGAAATAAGTAATTTTGTCATCTGAATCCAATTCCTGACTCTGTCCTGATGAAGCTACAGAAGCAGTAGATGCTGAAGGCTCCGGACACTCTGATGATTGGTCGCCCTTGTTCACTTCTGATGCGACCGTGTAAGGCGATTCCAGATCGCTCTTCATCTTCTTGCTCCCGAGACTACCGTTTCTCTTGTGCCCCGTATCCGTATCTTTTCTCTTGGTGTCTTCGTTAACTTTATATCCGTTCGGCAGGCATTCTGTCGCACCTCGATCACCATCAACCTTGAAGTTATTGGGCAATGACCTTCTTGCTGAGGGAAGCCGAGCTTTCGAGGTTGGACGAGCTGGCAATGCTGGTGGCAAGTCCTTTGGCTTCTCTTCTTCATCTCTCCGCCTGAGCGAATCGAGCATTTCCTCTAGCGAACTCCTCGCTAGCGAGGATGGCGAAGCTGATAACATCATTTTGGTTCCCCCAAAACCCCCAAATTCACAGAAACTTGCCAATTTTCCTCTCAAATTCTCATACCCAACTCAAAACTCACCTCTTCTTCTTCAAATTCCTCCAGCACATTGCCCAAGAACAACAAAAATTAAGAAGCCCTTTAATGATAGTTCGCTTGATTAACTTAGAACCCCGAACCCGCCAAACTGGTAGAAGGAAACCAGAAAGCGATTAGCTTGAACTTAGGAAGGGAACCAAATCGTTTTCCTCGTTGCTTCAAACCAATCTCCGAAAACCCCATTAGCCAAATCGAGGTGCACGGGTTTCCATTACTGAAAGCGTAAGTTACGAGGTTGAAGAGTAAGGAAGGTTGAGGTTGTTGCGGAAAGACAAACCTCCTCAGACTCAGCAGAGAAAAAGGAGGAGGAAGAGGCAACAAAAACAGGAACAACTTGGGAAAATTGCTAATTGCTCTTGTAGTTTTGTTTTTCTCCTTTTTCCTTCAGATGGGTTATGTCGTATGAAATCAAAATCTCCTCTTTCTTCTTCAAAACACAAACTTACTTTGAAAGAAAATTCTTTGTTGTCGTTGTTGTTGTTGTCGCATTTGCTTATTTGCCCAGAAATTCAAAATTTTCAGGTGATGTGGCAATACAGTTCGACATTCATTTCTTGAGAAAACCGTTTAGATCTGATACGAGATAAAATATTCTAAGCTACGAATTCGAAAAATGAATAATAAAAATAAGATGGATAAGAGTATTATATCGGAGAAAAAAGTTATCATATCATTTGGGTTAGATATTTGACCTAATTACTAAACTACCATCCTCCTTTTTTTCTTTTCATGGTACAACAGTAACCCCCACTTTTGGGTTAAGGTAGTGGGGATTTTCCTATCATTTTTTGTAGTAACGTAATGTGTATTTATTTACTCAAAATACACAGAAGCAATGAAACATGTTATTTTGAAAAAAAAAATTATAATTTATAATATAAATTTAATTTTTTAACTTTAAAAAATAAATTAAAATAATTTTTTAATTAAATTTATTACATGTTATATATTTAATTGTTATACATATATGATGTGAGTCATTAATTAATACATATAATATTTAATTATTTATAAAAATATATTAATAATAAATTTGATGATACATATATAACATATCGATAATATATTAATAATAAAATATATAATAAATTTAATAAATATATTATTTTAATTTATTTATTAAAAATTAAAAATTAATTTTATATTATAAATTAATATATATATATATATATAATTAAAAATATTTTTAATTATGCTAAAAATTAAATGATAAAATTAAAAAACATGACACAATATTTTTCAATCACTATAAATATTAACTAGATGTGATAACATTTAATAGAAGACTAAATTGTTTCTTCAGATTATTCCAAGGGTACTTACGTTTATTTATTACATTTAAAATTTTGATCTTAAAATATCTTACAAAAAATATTAATAAAAATATTTTATTTTAATTTTTGAAAGATAGTGTAATTAATAATTTGATACTCTAATTATTTTTGTATCATCTTGTGAAAGTATGATTTTGTTATAATTTTATTATTCTAAACTCTAAGGGTACTAAATGTATAATATACAATCTGTCAAAAACTAAATATTTAAAAGAGTTGAAATAAAATTATAACTTTATGTACTAAAATAATATTTAAAAAAAATTGAAGTGTCAAATCAATAAGGACATTATTCTTTACGAATTAAACGAAGATTTTTTTTCTCAAAAATATTGTTACTTACTGCTGTATAAATGGCAAGAATAATTAATTTTATCATATTCCTGTGCCATCTTCTCCCACCTAATACAATGTAATGATCTCACCTTTTACTTTTACGTCAAGAATACCTTGCCACCAATCTAGAATGGAAAATTGCATAACAACAAAATTAAATAAGGTTCCCATCCAAAAAAAATTAAATAAAGTAATAAATTTTGTGTTAAGAGGCAATGGATTAACACGATAAAATGGGTATAAATTATAGCTGAAATGGAATAAATATTTTAAATAATTGATCATCTAAATAATAATTTGAAGAAATTTTATTTATTATTATTATTTATACTTTTAATTATAATTTTTTTTAATTTAAAAAATATTATAATATTGTTTTAGTTTATATGTTTAATAATTTTAAGTCTAAATCAGATGTTAAATATAATGCATTCAAAAATCAGGTATTTTTTCACACACACACACACACACACACACATATATATATATATATATATATATATATATATATATATATATATATATATATATATATATATTGTCCAGCAATAATATTTACACGTAGTAAAAATAATTTTAAAAATTATTATTTTTATCACATGTTACGATCTAAATATCGTTGGTAGACAAAAAATTATTTACCATTGATATATCAAATATTTATATATATATATATATATATATATATATATATATTAATACAAGCATATTTAGTTAAATTTTATTGTGATTTATTTGACCGTGAAATCACACTAATATAACATTACTTTATACCAAAAGTGATTTATGAAGGAGAAAAATAAAAGCGAAAAAGTGGTGCACAAATGGGCATGGGTTTATTGTGGTCCCTTCAATAATTGCTATGAAAATTAAGGACTTGCTTTCATTATCCAAAAGGGTATACTCGTTAATAGATTCATGGTTTTAGGATAACTTTAAATGGGATTCAAAGGATAAACACGCGCTTGTCCTTCAAGAAAAAGACATGACAATTTGGAGGTAGCTTTTGTCCACTAAAGCTTTTGAATGTCATTGAAGCCACACACACATATCCCTCGACTTAAATTTTGAACTTCACACCTGGTGCTTGACGTTGCAGCTTACTACGTGTCTTAAACTGCCCGTCTTATTTTTTATTATATCTTCTTTTGTTCTAAATAATTTGAGAACAAGTTAGTTCGATAATAAAATTAAGCGTTAGTAATATTTGTGCTATTCTACTTTACCCTTACATTTATATTTATCAAATTAATAGCATTTGGATATAATATTTTGATATAAAATGATGTAAAAACTAAGAGCGGTAAAAGACATTACTGTAAGAGTGTGTATAATTCAAAGATTCAATTAAATATGATAATAAAAAATTATTTTGAATTAATTAAATTAAATTGATAAATTTATATAAATTAATTTTTTTAATTTCCTGTGTAAATAAATAGATCGAACGTATTTTTCAAATTTTTTTAAATCTAATCGAATCAACTCAACATAACATAATTTAAATTTTTTGAATAATTTAAAAGTTCAATTACATTTAAGTGTTAATTTTTTAATTTAAATATTATTTAATCAAATTCAGTAGTTTGACTATCTGCATACACTTAATTTTATATGAATTTAATTATATTTATTTTGAATAAATCGATCCAATAAAATTTAATCACACTAAATTAAGATTCGATGAAAGTTCAATTACAACTTTCAACAATTATTTTTATAATTAAACCATATCCACCTAATCGAATTAAAGTATTTCATTGTGAAACTTAGGTAAATTGTCAAACTATTTGAAGGTTGTCACCAACTATATATAAAAAGGCATAACTGATCTTAGAATATGCACTAAACTTGAAGCTCTATAAATATATCCCTGTAGTATCGTTATACCTTACCAACTAAACATTTGTAATCAATAGTGAAACTCCCACTCCCACAAGGCATTGATACATTTTTCCATTGCCAATCAATTGAACATTTGTATTACTCGTGACCCACCATACCTAACCACCATATCAAACATTTATTCGCCAGAACCCACACGACATGAATAATCACATCTTATCTAATTTCCTTTTGTCAAATAAATCAATTTGCATTTATTTCATTTTATTATTTTAAATTAAATATCAAGTTGTTGTATAATATAAATATATAAACCCTTTGCGGTTAAATTACAATTGATGACTTAATATCAATTTTCAATAAACTAACTTATTTGAGAAAGTTTTAAATATTTGATTTTTTTGACATATAAAATTTTAATTTAATATAAAAAAAGATACCCATTTCAAAATATTAAAAAAAAAAAATTGCTTTTGACGTTGGATGTGTACGCTTTCTCGCCTCTTCTAAGGCAAAGGTGAACAAGAGATGACAAATAAACTAATCCAAAAGGTAAAAAGCTACTTTTGCTACAAATTGAAGGGAGCAACCTTATTCCTTTTGATCCCAAATTGAAGGAGTTATCATTTTGATTTTCAAATTCAGAAACTGAGGAATTTTTTTTTTTTATTCTTTATAATGACTCACAATTTTATTTAATTACAGACATATTAAATTATGTAAATAAAACTACTTTAATAAAAATATATGCATGATTTCAGGTATAATATTACTTGAAAATATTGTCGATATCATTTTGAAATTTATATGTTTCACTGAGTAAATAATATATGTTCATTTGCTTCTAAAATATAAATTCTTATTCACTACCAAAATTCATAAAAAAAAACATATAAATTATATTCATAATTTTTAACTAAGAAATAATTGGACTGTGAATCCCAAAACCAACCAACCAATCATGCACTTATTTAACAATTATGATAATATATATTCGAGAATAGTCCCAAACCAATCCTTGACCATTTAGTCAAATAAATTGAGTACTATAATTTATATTGATCTCTTGTCATTTTATTCTCCGTTGAGTCTATCAAATTTGGAACAACTTAAAACTAACCTATTATAAATTAGACTATAGACAATCACAATTTAATGGTGAAAACATCACTCTAATGTATAAAATAACAGAATAATTGTTTGTACAGCTGGCATGTCAAATATAAAATCAATAATAAATCTTACACGTGTCAATATAAAATAAACTAAAATACTCTCAAGATTACCTATAAAATAGAATTTCAGCACTTTCAAGTAAAGAACTTTGACTTTTTACCTCAATGTATCATAAATATAGACTTAAATGTAAAAATATCTTACATGAACTCCTCTCAATAAATATTTAACCTTAGCCAACACAATTTAAGAGACTTCAGTCAAAGAGGATTTCACCGAATATTTGGAACACATTGGTCACTAAATTTCCGTTAATTTTTTTAAAATTTTATAGTATAATATATTATATTATTAATAAAAAAATGTGGACAAGATAATGGGACATATAAAGAAGTAAACGTAAGATATAATTTAAAAAGGGATTTTAATTTTATGGAAATTATAACACTTTTTTGAGAGGCCTTTCAAATTATCAATATTGACCAAATTGAAGGTTATAATATTCTCATTTTCACAAAAAAAAAAATAAACTCCTTTTTTTTTATTAATGCAAGATTTAATAACAAACTCTCCATACTTTAAATTAGCATGTCATGTTAAAAATTATAAAAAAAATTATTTATAAAATACATGTAAAAATAAATTTTAAATGAAAAAATAAATAATAATTATAATATCATATTTTTTGCGAACATCTATTTAATAATTTAATCTTTTAAACAAAATTATTGTATATATTAAGGGAAAAAAATTATGTGTGAATAAATGGAAAAAATTTCTAGTTCTTGATTTTAGTACAAGGCTATGTGTGTAATTTAACAACCCCTATAACGTAACGGTATAGTGGCCCCCACAATTTTATGGATTAGAGCAAGGAGACAGAGCCGAGACAGATGATTTATTAAAAGTCAATAGTGCAATGGGCGCCCACAAATTTCATAAAGTCAGAAGATACACAGTACGCACTCCCCTTTACTCTTTCTTTTTTAAGTTATTTTGTTTTGTTTCATTTCGCGTGGGGCAGTAGTAGCAACCTAACCAAAAAAAAAAAATTCCCTATAAATTTTTATAAAAACTTATTTAATTATGTCTCAAATTAACAATCCGTGCAAATAATTTAAATTTATTTAATAATTCATGCAAATAATTAAATTATTATTATTTCAAATATAGGATTTTAGATTTTTACCATAAAAGCATGTAAATAATATTATTTTAAAATAAAATTAATTTTAAGTAAAAAAAAATTAAACTATTTAATAAAAATAATTTATAAATTAATTTAAAATTTAAAAATAAATTAAAAATTTATAAATTATATGTTATTTAAAATAACTTATAACTTATAAATTTTTGATTAGTTTAAATTATTTTAATAAATTTATTTATTAAATATTTATAATTTAATTAAATAAATTTATTTAATTTTTCAAACACATATTTAATCTATAAATCCTTTAATCTCAACAAAATGCATATAAATTAATTTGAACATCATTTTATTACAATAAAAAAAAAACAGGTAATCAAGTTTGAATACAAGTCATTCAAACTTATAATTATAAATTTTTAAAAGTCATATGACCAAACGATGGGTAGGTGTGTGCGCTCTTGAACTTTATGCTTGTTATCTATCCGTCAACTTTGCCTTGATTTTATGTCAACTTTTCTAACGTTTGCCATTTGGTGACCCCATTTGGGCCAATTTGGTTTGCACACCATTTGTTAAAGGGCATTATTGCTTGGTTGAGATCAATATTCCAGACAGTGGTCGTTGAAGCCTTCATTAATTATATCTTGTCAATTAAAAAAATGCAGTTCTACTCACTTTATTCAATCAAGATGGTTACCTTTTCCCATTAATTGATGGCCATGGGGGTTAGTTTGTGCCTTTTATTAGACTTTGTGGAGAAATTTATGGTCAATTACAATACATTTTGAGAATTGATCAAAGTTGAGCTTTGCATAATGGCAATGGACGCTTATCCCTTATACAATTATTAGCTGAATGTTCTTCAATCAACCCTTTCTATTTTTTAAATATGTCTTGTAATATGTTATTTTTCAATTGTGTTCGATTTATCTTACATCTTAATTAAAAACTAATAATTACAATAGTAATGACTGTTTGAACTCTAAAATCGATAATAATTTAATTTTTGGATAAGTCAAATTGAAAAAGACTTTATTTAATATTTTATTGACTTAAATAGTGTTATCATTTTTTTACATCATTTTATGTATAAAAAAGGCTAATTATCTCTAAAATATAAGACAAATTTGGAATTAGAACAAAGGAACATGAAATAATATTTAAAAAAAATCATCTAAAAAATATTTATATATCATATTTTTATTATAAAATTTGATAGAATTTTTAAAAAAAATTTACAGTTATATATTGTCAAATGCAAAAATATGAAATCTGAATAAATATACAAAATAATCTCTAAAAATCACACCATTCGAATTTTTAGTATTTAAAAATATTACTTTAAACGAATTAATTATTGAAAAACATAGAATCGTTACAAATTGATCTTACTATTAACTCCTTCACATCTTTTGTTCAAAAAAAAAACTCACGGGAGACATTTTAAAATTATTTGACAATCTATACTCATGTAACAGTAAAATTAGGGACAACACAACGTTTTAAAGCTTAATAATACAAAATTCTCAATTGATTTATTATGTAATAAATAAATAATTTATATAATACATTTTTAAAAAAAATCATGTTTTTCTTCGATTTACTATAACATAAATATGGATTGTCTATTAGGTGGCCTTCAAACATTTTATATCATATTTTTGGGATAAAAATATAAGAGATGTTTTGAGAAGTTTTTCTATATCTACTCCATGAAAATTGTGATAGAGTTTGACTCAAACATGAGTTGTAATTGATTGTTAATATTGACGCTGCGTGCACGGTTAACCAAAAGAAATGCGAATTAAGCACGGTCGATGAGGATGCGCCCCCGCTTGCTAGCCGACACTGTACCCCACATAAAGCCGTGTCTGGGAAAAGACGATTTGTCTAGCAGGATTCGGAAACAACCAACCAACCAACCAATCACCAAATCTAAGAAAGTTAAGCCTGGTAGCCATAATTATATTCCCCGTCCAGATGCAATCATCGCTCACCCACCCACTACTTCTCATCATTTAATTACGTCCCAAGTTATTATAATCTGCTTCAATGATTACGTTTTAGATTTGAAAACCATATTGATTAGTTGTTATGAAGTTAATGCACCACTATTTTTTAGATCTTACCCATGATAATTAGGATTTCAAGCTTATTAATTGTTGAATTTGGTCAAGTAATCGACTCTCTTAGTGAGCTCAGCATTTTTTATAATTATTAGAATCGAATCAAATATTAAATGTAAAAATATTAAGTCGCTAATATTATTAATTAAATAAGTTGAATAAATTATTTATAATAAAAAATTAATATATTTTTTAAAATAAGTTAAATAATAATAATATTATTAGATATCATATATTTTATTTTGATAAATAATATGCAAATACAAATTCATAGAAAAAAACTAATATTAAATTTTTAGAAAATAATTATATAAAATTAATTTAAAAAAATTAGGTTCAGTCTGATTCATTTCCATTGCTTTCAATTACTGGTTCAATTGCTTAACCTATCTAAATCAATTTGATTTAATTGTTAAAATTAGACTTATTTAATGGTTGATTCATTGAATTATTAATTAAATTATTCAGATTAGTTTCGGCTTTAAAATATAAATAAAAATTTAATTTAGTTGCAAAAATAATTTAATTATTAGAATTAAATGAATTTGACGGTTGATTTTAAATTACCAATTAAATTAATCAAGTTAATTTAGATCTTAAAATATAAATGGAAATTTGTTTAACCTATTCATAACATTGAGAAAGATCACACATATCCCGAGTGCGTGCCTTGACACATTTTAGTGAAGTGACACTGCATTATTTCACCAACTCAATTACATGTTATAGGACTAATGCACATGCGATGCCTATCACGCAGTCCTTATTAAATCAATAAAGGATAGCAAAACTTTTTTGAGAGCTTGCACTACAAAAGTTTTTTAGGTAAGAATCTTAGTCATTTTTAACTGTACCACTTTTGTATACTTTTTCTATGGACTCTGATTGGGCGTTGGAGCTAATTTTAATCTTCCTTTTCATTGCGAGTCTTGAAGACCATATACTGCACATTGAAAACCTCACTGCTTGACCTATGTTGCACTTTCAACAGAAGTTTGATATGTGTTCATAGGAGTCAAAATATTTTTTTTTGTTGGTTTGAACATGCATTTAACACAATTTAGACACTGACTTCAAACAAAAAGTAAATCAATAAAACAAAAAAAATATAAAATGAGAGACTGAGGATTTATTTGATTTTATTTTTATTTTTTTGTTTTTAAAAATTATTTTTGAAATTTATCTTTAAAATTTATTTTATAAAATAAAAAAAAAAAAATTCGTTTGATAAACTGTTTTAAAAATATGTTGTTTTTTAATTTATTTTTGTATTCTAAAAATAAAAATAGAAAATAAAAACAATTTTTTTTTTGTTTTTTTATTTTTAAAATAATTTATTTTCAAAACTTATTTTTGAAATAATAACAAAAAACAATTACCAAACGAGTTTTTTTGTATTGAAAATAATTGAAAATAAAAAATAATTTTTTAAAATAAAAAACAAACATGTCCTTAATTTTTTATATTAATGAAATAATAAAAGTAGTCTTAATTTTTTTATGTATATAAATAATTTATCTGTATTACCATAAGAGGTATTTTTGAATTTTATTTGTTATCAATTTATTTAAAATAGTTTTGAGGGCATTTTTTTTACATCTATATGGTGTATTCATTAGTGAGAAAAATTTAAGACGAAGAAGATTAATGTTCATTATAATATCAAGACATAAAAATTTACAATAATATTTATATATTATTTATTAAAAAAATTATACTTTATCAACTGAATTAATTTTTATTGGTCTAAATAATGTATTTAAGATTTAACTTTTGAAATACTCTCAAAAGTATCAAATCTATATTGCTGTGTAAGGTAGGTGAAATGTTATGACACCTGCCATAACCTTTAATCAACCCTCATGCAAAGAGAAAAAGAACACCAACACTGGAACATATAATTATAAAGGTAGAGCAGCCTGAGTTCTAAACGCAGTTCAGTATGTGCATACATGCTCCTAATTATTGCTAATTGCTCCTTCTACTTTCTTTTCTTCTTAAAAAAAAAAATGTCATGTGCTAAGATGCCTTCAATGATAGAATATCATTCTGACAGAGATTAGATTGCTGACAAGCTTACTGAATTGTCTTGGAATACTGAGATAATTTTCTTTTTCTTTTGACTTTTCTTTCTCCCCAATTTTCCTTTTTGTCTGGGAAAAATTGTATAGGAAGAATGAGAATTGAGAAGAGAAGTGAGAAACGTGAATTCAGCCATCGTAAGGAAAAGGGTTGGAATGGTTTGAAGTTCTGGGAAACTTTTTCTTCTGCCCACATGGTGTTTGAGTAAATGCCAAGTATGGTATTGGAATGTGTGCTAGTGACAGAACGTGTTTGAGTTCAGAGTGCGCAGAGAGAAGGCCTAAGGAGCCTCGCCGCTAGTACTTACAAGATGCCCACTTGATGATTGATTTGACAAACTCCCAATTCCTGAGAAAAATGATTTGAAGTGTTGGTTGGTTGGGTAGAGCCAAGTGTGGCGTCCATGCAGACCCATTATGGCTCAAATGACAAATCTCAAGTGCTTAGTATAATGAGGTGTGGAGAGAGAAGATCCAATTATGACTTACCTAACAGGTGTAAAAATTAACCCTTTACAAAGGGGGTGTCAACGGGTTGTTGTGCCGGGGCCTTGTTTCGTTGCATTAGGTCTAGACCAAGCTATCAAAGGAGAGTCTCTACCTTCCTTTACCTACGCTCTTGACACTCCAGATATCTTTCACAAAATTCTCTCAGGTGGGGAATCTAACATGATTTTCGGAGTACGCAACTACAAAGCCCCAACTCCGTTGTGTGACTGGCCTTATTTCATTGTAACTCAGCCTTACTAGTCCAGCCTCAGCAATTCACGCAACTGCAATGTGGAATTTATGAATTTACAGCACCATAAATAAAATTGAGAAGAATTGTATTTGCATTTGTTATTAGAACTAGATGTTCGAGTAAATACTTTGAACTAAACTATGTAAAAAAATTAAACAACAGGCGATAAATAATCAATATATCACCATATCAAAATATCATGATAAATTACCAAAATATATACTAACCATATTTTTAGTTTGAGATAAAAGTAGAAAAAAACATTGTATGTAAAATTAATTTACCATATTTGTACTTTAAAAACCACATCCTATTTATAAATATATTTGTGACTATATATCCTTGACACATCACAAAAATCATGTGTCAAATTAGATTTTTACATATAAAGTGGTCTATATCAATTATTTTGATATTTTAAATTTTTTTTGTTATATAACAAATTCATATACAATTAATTAATATACGTGAATTCACAAAACAATAAATTTTTACAATTAATTAATATAATTAAAGGGTTATTTAATAAAACAAACTAAAAACAATAAATTTTTACAGGTGAAAGTAGGAAGGAAACTCAACTAATTATATACTGAACTCTAGAAATTCTGTCATATCATTGATAAATAAAGTAAAAGGCTTACAGTGTGTATGCACATTGCTTATACTACATGATCACCGAAATAATTGGACTTTCATACCAGAAAACTCAGAATTAAGAAAACTCCATCATGTGTATACACATGAAAACTCACAACTATATATTGAAAACACACAATTAAGAAAACTCCATCATGTGTGACATTAAACAATGAGTTTTATTAGGCTCTTTTTATTCTTTTAAACGCCATTAATTAATATTACAAGGTAATACTGACATAGCCTGCCAGAAATTAAGACATTTTTAATGGCAAGTCCACTTGCATGGAAGGTGGAAATAAATATTAATAAATGAATGATAAATCGTTTGATGACAGTTATTACAAAGTGTGGCAGTTTATGTGGTCAATAAATCACCCTATACAAAAACAAAGTAAGTTTTCACCGAAAAAAAAACTAAATTATAGTTTACCTCTATCTAATTTAGTCCGAAATTTATTTCTTTACAATTTGTTATGCAATTATTTAATGATATTTTTCATTTAAATTTTAATAAAAATAATAAAGTGAATTTAAATTAATGAATAATTTCATTGTTAATATTTTATTTCATTTATAATTTACACAATTTCATAGTGTTATGAGGTTAATACTATAATTAAGTTAACCAATTTAATTTTTGTATGTCATCTTGATTCTAATAATTTCAAAATATTATGAAATTATTTAAAATATAAATGAAATATACTTCAAACAATAAAGCAATTCATCATTTTTATAGTCACTCAATTATAATGTTAAATTTTTTTATAAAAAATATTGTAAAGAGACTAAATGTTTATATAACAAATTAGAAAAAAAAAGTTAAATGATAAACTATAAATAACAAGAGAACAAATTAGTTTTGAGTTAAACCACTGGCTGTGATTTGTAATTTATTCATGTGTAAACATAATAAAATAGGTTATATCTAGCACATAGGCCACTAATATCAAATTAGATAATGCACAAACAAATAACACATTATACCAAACTTGCACTTCTAAAAGAAAACATAAACCAAGAGAAGAAAAAAACAGAAACAAGTTCTTTAAACACTAAATTTATAACATAAGACCATGTATTACAATAATATTAGAAGTATAGAAGAAATACATCAAATGAAAGGGAACACATCTTCCCTCATTCTTAAGGGTTTAGCTAGCGTTCTACATATCTTTTACAAAGTTTGAGGAGTAAAGATGTATACGCATGATAGAAAGGGTACAAATC
The DNA here is from genome assembly GCA_037074535.1 of Gleditsia sinensis. Taxonomy (NCBI): domain Eukaryota; kingdom Viridiplantae; phylum Streptophyta; class Magnoliopsida; order Fabales; family Fabaceae; genus Gleditsia; species Gleditsia sinensis. The sequence continues at coordinate 9,226,180 of CM073466.1, forward strand.
TTGAAGAATCCTTAAAAAAAAGCTTCACTAAGGGAACGAGTAAACTTCCACTAACCAGGAAGGAGATAATTTTCACGATAAAATGAGAGAAAACAAAAGAGATTTAATATATTAAAATTAAAAGAAAAAAATTACTGACGAGGAGAAAAAAAAGAAAGGGGAAGAGAGACTGCCATTGGGATTAAGTCCCCAAAACATCACACTAGACTATCGAAAGAAATCATTTTTTATACTTTAAAATCATTTATTCACTCAACTAATAAATTTGAGCTACATAGACTATAAGATTTGAATTTTTTTTTTCACTTTTATTTGTATTTTATCAAAGTAAAAATGAACATTTTAGTTTTTTTTTTAATTAAATCTACATTAGTATGTGAAAGAAACTTTTAAACAAAGCGAGGCCCACCCGAGTCCAATCCACTCTGAAATTTGCCTGCACAATAGTTAGACAAATATGGGCCTCATAAGAATTGGGCTTTAAGCCAGTCCAAAAAAGAAGAAGAAGAAAGCCTTACCCAAAAAAAGAAAAAAAAAAAAGAAGAAAGGAATTTTTGCCGAATAAAAGCTGTAAGTTCTCGCTCTGGGTTTCGCAGGTTTTGGGGCTTTTTCGCAGTTTGACGCTGCTAATAGCTCCGCCGCCTCATTTTCTCAGCATGGCGAAAAACAGGAACAAGAAGAAGAGAAACGGTGCCGTTTCGATGGATACCAGTGGGCCATCGGTTTCGGAAGTTCCTCAAGGTACCTTCTGTAAAAATTGAGCACAACCTTGCCCTCTTTTGTTTTGGGGGCTGAAATTAAGAACGAAAATAATAATAGTTTGAATTAATCATTTTACTTCCCTTTTCTGTGATCACTAAGTAATTTAATATCAAGCGGTATTTTGTTGGCTTATAAATCTTTCTAGTTTTATTATAAGTCGCCATCTCTGTTTTCTATTAATTTTGGTTTCTCTGCGTTTTTAAGACCTTACACTTCTTTACATGCAGCAATGGATACATCTGAGTCTGGAGCTCAAAACCTAGTTTCTGGTGATTCCACTAGGTAAGTGTCCCATCGTTATCATGAGATATCCTGAAGTTTTCTGGACTTGTAGAGAGATTAACTATCTGTTTTCCAGTTTTTGATCTTTGTAAATGTAATTAGTGGTGCCCTATCAAGTTTGTGAATATTTTCAATTTTCCCCAAATTCTTTCAATTGGCATTTGAATGTTTTGGGGTTGCATGCTTCTGCATTCAGCATAGTTTTTCCAAATTACCAGTTCTTTACTCTCACTCAATAGATTATTGGATGTCTTAGATGAATGCAATTTCATTACCTAACTGGGTATTGTGATGTCTGCATTTGTTGTTTCTATGTTTGTGTTCAACCATGAAGAACATTTCTAACTGATCTTATTGGGAATACATAATTGCTGCATTTGGTTGACTTCTTGATAATAAGCTATGTTGATTTAGAAGAACAAAGTAATCACATCTGTAATTCGAAGATCCTTTTGTATTGATTATTTTGTTCTCGTAGGTTTGAAAAGTGTATGCCTAGTGCATCTGGTTTCATCATGCAGTGTAAGATGAAGCCTTAATAATATTGCCCCCGTAGTTAGGGTTTTCTTTTAAGCTGTATATATTCAAAATCCTTAATACAGTATTTTTTTTAAAAAAAGAAAAGGTGCTAAAGATTCATAATCTGGAGTCTAGAATTTTTTATAAACCAATGTTTGGCAAATGGAAAATTCTTTGGCCAAGTGGAATCTGGATTGCCTATCTGTATAGCAAACCTGACGATGTTATTTTAGTTTCTCAGGTTGTGGCTTTGTGTAAGAAGTTAAATGGGTTAGGTTGGGGCAAAGGAAAACATAGAGTGACAGAAAAGGGAGAGGCTATTGATGATATTGTGATACTTTCTTTCTCGCATTTTAAATATTCAGTTAAAATTTAGAGAATGCTTTTGTTGTGTCTATATATAAGATGACAAAAAGGAAGGAAAGAAGGGTGAATTATAGTCTATAACAAATGTTTGTAACCTTGTAATGGATTCAAAATATTTATAAATTTGTAAGTTTTGTTTTAAAAAAAAATCAAAAGAAAAACATGGACACTTGAAAATGTAAATTCTCTAGGTGCTCCTGTTTTTAGTGATTGAGTTGGCAGTTGTGATTGTTCACATATGTGTGTTTCGTAGGAAAATAGTTAGTAAACCAGTTCAGGGAACATATGCTTGTTGGCGTATATAACTGTCAGCTCGGAAGGGTCTCTCACCTACCCACCTCACTGTAACATGAGAGGATTTAGAGTCAAATCATGTATCCTTTCTTTTTCTAGATGTGAAGACAATTAAGGTTTCCTCTTGCATATGACATTTTGTAATGTGTCTTGTGCAAGATTTTTATGCTGTTCTCTTCTTTGATGTAGGCATCTAAACCCTCTAATCATTTTAGGTCCCATAGAGTTGCAATGACATAGATTTGTAACACGTGGTCGATGCCTGACGCGTAGTTATCTCGTGGGTGCTTGATTTTGGGTTGCTTCATGACACATCTTGTTTGGATGGGGGCTTTTGAAGTTTATATCCAGTATCAGTAATTGAGTGCTATTAAATGGAGTATCAATAAATCATGTTTTCAACATCTACTTATAAGTAAATTACATTGACCTCCTCTAAGATTTATGAAAGTTTCACTCACACCTTTAGTTTCAATTTATACAAAAACATTTTTGCCCTTCACAAAATTGTTAATGAAACTTATACTTCATTCATTTTTTCTCCTAAAATCTCAGCCTAATTCAATGTAAAAATAAATTATCAAAAGATCGAATTAATACTCATAAAAAAAATAAAGGAGGTTAGTGTAGGCTTTATAATTTTCAAAGAAGTTCTTGTCTCGTTTTGAAACAAAAAAAAGGCGAGTGTAATTTTCATAGACCTCAAAGGGAAGTGAATTGAGTGAATATAATTTACTCTTTACTTATTGATAATACGTTGCCAATGCTGCTCAATGTGGACCTCAGATATATTTCAAATCATTCTGTTTGCTGGGTTAAATCTGTGTTTATAGCTTTTTGTTCTTTGTTGCTCTTACTCTGACAACTAAGACTACTTTTTATTTGCCTTTACAATTTCATTTGTGGCTGCTCTCCTGTTTCTTTCTTTTGCTTCCTTTTTTTTTTTTGGACTGGCATTATGGGTGTCTTCTGAAACAGGAAGATAAAGAAAGGAAGGCCTATGAAAAGGTCAAAAGCCGTCCGAAAGATGAAGGCAATAGCAAAAGCTATATCCAAAAATGAGCAGACTGCTGAGAAAATTTTGAAGAACGAAGGCAAAAAAGTAAGAGTTCAATCCGCCAAAGTGCTGTATGACTGAGTAGCTGGATGACTCGTATCATCACTTGGAAACATTTCATACTTCATATTGCGACCACTGACATGTATATCTTATCATCTTTAGTTAAATGCAATTTTAGGATAAGTTTTAAAGTATTTGAAGTGCCATTTTGTTGAGTCATTGTAGTAATTGTGATTTTGTATTAATTGCATATCTTAAGGATGGGAGACACTCATGTGGTGCCATTAGATTCTTCAATTAAATTATGACGTGAAAAAAGTTTGTTTTTGAAGGGATTAGTGTCCACATATTATATTTTTATTAAAGAGTTTTTTTTTTGTGAACTAACTTATTAAAGAGTTTAACTACAAAATTTAATGCAAGTGTTGGCCTGGGCCGAAGTTGGACTGCCATTTAACAATTCGTCCGGGCAGCGACCGAAAGTTAAGCCTTTTGCCACATGGTTTGCAATTATAATTTTACGTAGTTCTCTCTTCTTGTCTTCCCTCAAAATGAATAAGTTTATTAAAAAATAAAATAAAAATGAAAAAGATTGTTGTAGCTTTGTCCTCTCTCCACGGGGGACCTACCCGCCTTGACTCGTCACTCAACATTTTAACTTAACTTAGAAATCCCTTAACGATTGTTTAACGAAATCTTCAAAAATTAAAGTGAGTATAAAATTAGAAAAAATATTTGGTCTATCGGCGGAATAATTTTTTATCTATCAGTAGTATTCAGATTACGATACGTGGTAAGAATAATATTTTTTAAAATTATTTTTATCACGTGTCAATATCTAAATACTGTTGGTGAATAAAAAATTGTCCACCACCAGTATACCAAATATCAACTCATAAAATTATGTGATAAATATTAATCGGTGAGCTGAGTTTACACGAGCCTCTCCCATCCAAGCAATGTATAATATGAGTCTATACATACATGTCTAGAATCACGCTGAGCATTATTGATTTTACAGAATTTTTGTATGCCAAATGAATTAAGTTGTTTGTTATTAAATAAAAGAGTAAAGTATTATTTCAATTTCTCTGTGTTTGTAGTAAAATTTAATTTAGTTCTTGAATTTTTTTTAAAACACATTTACGTTTTATAAATGTTTTTTTAACTATGTTAACAAAAATTAATGAAATATACTGACTTAAACACACACATAGCACTTAATATGTTAAACCAGTGGTTTAAATAATTAATTTAAACAAAAAAATTTCTCTGATGTTGTTTGACTATTTCACTTTTAATAATAAATTTTAATTAAGTCAAGTTAAATAAAATGATCAATTCGATTTAGAAAAATTATTTATTGAATTAATTACTTAAACATATAAGTCAATATATTTTATGTGTGTTTAAATCAATATATTTTGTTTATGAAATGATGTAGATAGATTCAAACTTAAAAAAAAAAATTAAAATACATTTTGCTGCAAATTAAAACCTTCCCCCCAATACGAAGACGATAATTCCAAAGGATGGAAAATTCAGGGAGGTAAAATAAGATTTTTTTTGTCTAAGTTTCCAATGTTCACCTTCTTCAGAAAATGATTAACCTCGTAGGAATTACATTTGACCGTTTGCAGCCGGCATTTAAGCACTTTAGGCACAATGACATACCCTAAATGAGCATCGTACATAGTGTCACGACACAAGCATTCATATGATCGCACATGAACTTTCATATGCCATCTAATGAAGAGTAAGTTATTTTACGAAATTTGTTTAAAATTATATTCACTCTTCAAAATTTCTAAAATTTATATTCATATCATCTCTAATTTTAAATTAATATAGCAATCTCTCTTAATGTTTATAAAAATTACATTCGTACTTCCTAAAATTTTAAAAAAATTACATTAAATTTTCTTATTTTTTATTTTTATAAATATTAATTTGATAATTTGATGTATTAAATTAAGTTATTTATAATTTTTTTTAAAAAGTCATAAAATATAAACTTCATTAATAATTTTATGAGTAAAAAAAGTTACTGTATAATTCACAAGCAGAGAAAAGGTGAGACAAATTTTCCCAATCCTCTAAAGAAGTAAATGTAATTCAGTCAAAGTTGGGAAACTCATGATAGTAACATGCTTCAGTGGCAGAACATATTCAGTAAATCCGACATACATATATATATGTATATATAAATATATCCATGCGACTGGACCCTAGCTCTACAAAACTACCCCATAAATCAATTCGATAAGCTTGCTTTGATGTAAAACTTCAATTGGATTATATACTTTAATCATCTTGCTAGGAGTTACACAATCCAATAATGGAAGAAATACCGGACCAATGGCAATGATCAAGAATGCCCAAGACCTCTAATCTATTATAAAGAGGGGAGAAAAGGAAATAAGCAAAAAGATAAAGACTTGCGACCATCTTACATTGACAAAGGAAGAAACATCCTTCGTTTCTTTTTCCTTGACAGTCTTATTTGCTTTGTAATTTTCATGCATAAATGCAAAAGCACGGTGAGGCAGACTAATATAAAAGCTAGCTGGATGTGCCTAAAATACAAAGAGACCGCTGAAAAAACCAGGAATGCTAAAATGACAAGTACCCATATTACAAATACCGCAACTTCCACCCTGCATCGAGAGAAAAAGGGAACAAAAAGCATCAATGTCATTATATAATGCTGTTCTAAATATACTGAAAAACTTACAACAATTAATCATGCTAAAACACTTGATACCGGAAGTCTAAGAACAGGTGCGCTATATAAAATTAAATCAAATAAGATAAAAGTCACGCATAGTACAGAATAAACTATCTACTTAATAAACTTTTATACTACCATGTATTTATTGCATCAATATATAATATTTTATACTGTATAATATAATTTTATCATGTGTTTGGTAAACAATGGATATGATAAAAATAATGTTATTTTGAAATTTGATATTTAAAATTTAGAGTTTTGAGTTTGAGATTTAGATTGAGAGTTTGAGATTTAAAATTTAAAATTTTAAGATTTTAAAAGTGGGATATGAAGATTTGACTTTATGTTTTAAGGTCAAAGGTTTAGAGTTTAATATTTTAAAATTTAAGATTTGAAGTTTAGAATTTTAATTTTAAAATTTGGGATTTGGAGTAGTATTTAGGCTTGGTGTTTAGAGTTTAAAATTTTAAAGTTAGAAGATTTTGTATTTTTTTTATTAAGTCTCTAATCAAATCCTTCTTATTAGCCCTTATTTCCTTCCCACTCTCTTGTATATATAGTTAAATATTAATTAATGTATAAAATTAGTTTCACCGAAATACACAATACTATGTTCACACTAAACAATGTAATAGGAGGGAATTGTATAAATTTATACTACAGTGCATCTCTTATATGGCACATCAAAGAAGACCTAAATACACAAGCTTTTCCAAGCCAAATACTATATCATTTATCACAATCCAATTCAGCCAGCAGTCATCAATCCAGGTAAAAATCAAAGAGATAATCAGATTTGAAACTGAAATTGCTTTAAATGATGGTTGAAGTTAGGCCAAGTAAACACCACCATCCAGAGCAATCTAAATTAAAACATCACTGTTCAACTTTGTCCATTTGTGATAGTTACCCAAAAAATAAATTGTGAAATCAATTAGGAAAATCGATCTTCTGCAAGATAGAATTAAAGCAGTTAACACCAAAACTGATCAGTCAACGTTTCTTTGCCCTCCTCACCCAAAATTTTATTAAATGAAATCTGCAGTACCATTAAGGTCTAACAAAAATGTAGGGATGATTATACATGATTACTTAGGCTCAGGAAAACAATATTATAATCAGCAAATACAATCCCTGTCAATCTAATCATAATAATTTTTCAGTATGACCCTAGAAATGTGTTCAGTGCCTTAAACAAGCAAAAATGTCTAATGCTCTAATATTATAAATTCACATTAGGTTGAAGTCCCAAAGAAATTTTTTGTTCGATTAATCAAGCTATAAATACTGGTTAAATAAACCTATCCTGTTTTGCAGAGAGATTAAATTAGCAAGGGATGCCCAAGGACGAAAGAAATTCTGAAGCAGAATACCTCTTTTCAAGTTCAGGCATACCCAACAAGAAACTCTAATCAAAGAGTAACTTCCACATATTATCCGTGCACAAGTAAAAACTGGCTGCTCTTCTTTTGAAAGAGGCAAGACACTTCACGTTATCAATTCGACCACACAATAAAAATTTGCCGTGCGTTCTAATTAATACCCGAGTTGATTCCTGTGAATAATTTGAATATGAATTAAAACAACCTAAGCCGAAATGAATCGATATTAACAAAAACTTCCCACTTAATGAGAAAAAAAAAACATGTAAAATGAAAAAAAAAAAAGAACCATTGCGGGACAAAGATTTTCACTAGCCATAAATTAGCCATTCAAAAAGAAAATATCAATTTCAACACCGTTTTTATATCGAATACGAGCACAGATGCATTCCAAATCAGAAGACCAAGAAGCGTGCAATTATTCCGATACACGAACAATAAACGGATAAAATGAAGGGAAAAGATTAATAATTATTCCTAAAAGACAAAAACACCAAGTCGATGTTTGGCATACCTCGAGGTCGCGATATTCGAAGAAGTGGAGGAGAAGGAGACAGAGGCCCAGTCATGCTTGGATCGAATCTGATGCTCTCGCAGTTGCTCGGCTAGATTCGATCGCGTTATCATCGTAGCCTCTCGCCCTCTCTCCTTGGAACCAAAACGGAGATCAGGGAGGCCTTTTGCAGAGGCAGAAAGCACAAGGATGAAACTTGATCAGGGACGAATCCAGCACCGTCCGATTCGTTTTGGTTATTTTTCTTTCCATGGACCTTCCCCCACTGTAACATCATAAATATTTTCATCCCATCTTGCAAAAGAGCCGAGAAAGTCTCGTTTAGGCGCGAGTACTTGAACCGACAGGTCATATGTCCAAGAGTAACGTACAGCTAGGAAACGACAGCGTGTCACGCGGATAACAATGAAATCCCACGATGGCAAGTCTGATGCACCAACCAGCAGAACTCTCGGACCTCCCTCCTTTCCCACGATGCAACTGCCACGTGTCCCCTTCACGGCCCCCTAACACCGACCTTTACAATTTTCAAGTCTCGTAGTACATTCTCCCATGTTCTTAGTCCACGTGTCACTTTATTATTGGCTGATCCCTCTGCGTTTCCCTTACCTTAATGAACACGTCGGTTACACAAAATGGTAGAACTATGATTGATTTTTTTTTTTTACTTAATCGCGTCATTTGCGCGTTGTGGCAACTATAAAAGCTCCCGACTCTTACACTCCAACTCATCACTCAACAGCTTGATTGATTGAGCGCCCAGTTTACTTCCCAATACAACGTTCGTTAATTAATCTTGGATCGGCATCTATGGCGGAGGAGAACCAGGACAAGATTCATGAGCACCAAACCACAAGCGAGGGGGAGATCAAGGATCGTGGGTTCTTTGATTTCCTCGAGAAGAAAAAAGAAGAGAAGCCTCAGGAGGAGGTGCTTGTCACTGAGTTTGAAAAGGTGAAGGTGGTAGATGAACCCCAGACCAAGGTGAAGGAGAAGAAAGATGAGGAGGAAGAGAAGAAGCAGTGTACTCTCTCGCAACAGCTTCACCGATCCAAGAGCAGCTCTAGCTCTGTAAGTATTTCATTCATTATCACACAACGTTCATATATTTTGGGGGTGTTGGTGCTTGAATATATTTGATCTTTGCAGTCTAGCGATGAGGAGGAGGAAGGAGAAGGTGGCGAGAAGAAGAAGAAAAAGAAGGAAAAGAAAGGACAGAAGGAGAAGATCGAGGAGGTTGATCCAGAATATGGCCCTGAGGAAAAGAAGGGCATCATCCACAAGATCAAGGAGAAGATACCAGGTCAGCACAAGAAGACTGAGGAGGTCCCTCATCCACCACCACCGACATCGGACTGTGGTGCCACTGCCACTGATACATCTGTGGCTCATGAAGAGCAGGCCAAGGAAAAGAAGGGTATTTTAGAGAAGATCAAAGAAAAACTTCCTGGTTATCATCCCAAGGCAGAGGAAGAGAAAGTAAAGGAGAAGGATATTGGTGCTCATTGAGATTGAACGCTCCTTTGTTGACCGGATGGCCCATGATTCATCATGTGCTTTGCTTTGTTTATTTTCAAGACTGGCTTAATATTGTTTTCCCTTGGTGTTTTATGTATTTTAAGTGTGTACTGTGGAATACCGATATTTCTTTCCAATACTTGTTCACTTATATATATTTTCAGTACACTCAAAAGTAAGCAACGAATTAAAATATTCTGTATTCTTGTTTGTTATACTTAACGAGGAGGAAATCTATTTATATCTAAGAAATCGCGTACTATAATCATCTAAATCAGAACCAAGTTAATACTAAAATTGAAGGTAATTTCAGAATCAACATTTTTGTCTTCATAACCTTCTTTCATGGCGATTCCCATCCAGATAGCAAGAGCATCTCCTATAATAAGAAGGATTTATAATATCACAATATATCGTTGTCCAATTGCCATATTAGCTATGAAGAGTCACTTGAATCGTAAATTGAAAGACAAAAGACACATAAATTCATCATGTTCTCAAAATATATTTCTCCAAGATGATTTCTATTTTACAAAATTATATGCAATCAACCGGTGCTCTTAATTAGTGGCGCACAGAGGTACTTTCTCTTGGCTTTAAGTGTTAATGAGAGTTTCTTAAGTAGGAGATTCGATCCTCCATTCCTTTCTACTTCTTCTGAATTAAAAAAAGAAAATATCAACCTCCGGGATTTTAAAATTGAATTCCAACTTTCATTGTCAATATTATTCTCATTAACCTCTAGTTCACATATTATCAATGAGAAAAAAAAATTATGACAATAAATTATTTTCTCCACCTATATATATGGGTTGGCTTGTCCAAAACAGGAAGATCCATGACACAACAAATCCAACCAAACATTTTATTTGTTTCTTATGACTTGAAAGTATATCTTCTCAGGATTTTAAGTAACTGATAATTTTTACTATCACCAATTGCAGCTACTATCTTTGGCTTGTATGAAACTGAAGGTCCCAAGAAATTACCAACCACCATTTCCAGCAACCTGTGAAACAAATACACCTTTTACAACACTAAGAATTGTTCAATTTTATAGAGACCCTTGAAGCAGGTATGATATGACTTCTCCACCCGGATACAACAAATCAATGACAACTACTTCATATAAAATCTACTTTATTTTCCCCAAAATTCTACAATTACAAAGAAGCAAAAAAAATTGATTTGTGACAAACCGGTGAGCCACTTTTTCACCCTGAAACACTGTGACATATGGTAGGGAGAAAGTAAGTAATGACAGAGGGGAAAGAATGACAAAATTAAAGTGCAGTTTATAAGATATTTGTTATCAGCTTTTACGGTAAAAATATGACATGTATATCTTTTTTACGGTTTAAGCTCTTGTAAAAAATTACTCAACTTGTCATGATTTTTATTAGAACCTAATAGCAAATATTTAAAGAGCTGCACCTAAATTTTTTGAAAAGAGGAAAGGATTACAACAGGAAATTAAGCTATTTCATATATTTTATGGCTCAAAATATTTGCAGATCTTCAATTGTAGCAATTTGATCTGCAACAAAACCTCCAAAAAGTCGACATAAAGCTTTATACAAAGCAATCCTAATCATAATTTCCTCCACTATGGGAACCTCATCAAGTTCTCGTAATTTGTGCACAAGCTAGAATTGCTATGTAACATTCTCTTATTGGAGATATGGGCAAGATGGCAAAAATATCATTCACAGTAGAAGAAGATTGTTTCCAAATACATGACATTCTAATTAATAAATCTACAACCAAAAGGAAAAGGCCAAATCCAAAAAAAAAAAAAAAATTATATAATGACCAGAAACAACAAAATAGATTCCCTGTGGTCTCTTGTAGTTGCAGAAATTATATATGATTATAAATTAAGGCACCCACAAGACTACAAACTCCAAGCTCACCATAATGACTATCAAATGTGGTGTCAACTACAGGAACCTGAACTTTATATAGGCAAAAACCAAGTGACCACTATCAATATTTCTCACAAAAATAATTTTTAAAAATTAAATAAATATCAGTGTTAATTAAACTGTAATTTACCACATGCCAAAGTTATCAATTTGAACAGTATATTTTTGTGTATTCAAGCAATGACCTTCAATATTTTTACATATCAAATATATATTTTTATACTATTCCCTTTGAATTAAATTATATATATCAAATATAATCTTATAATATAACATGAAAGAGAATATAGTAGCCACATGGTTCCTGCAGCCTGAATGAATGAGCACAGTAATATGTAGTAGAAAAAGACAATGATAAAACCCTGTCATTTATATTGTATATTTAAAGGGGAAGATAGGTTTTTACAAGAAGTTTCAAAGGACTAAATACCCCTTCAACAAAACTAAATGAAGAAACATAACGTAGAACATAATATTGAAGTATTAAGATTAAGAATTCCATTCTAAGAAAGAAAAGATCTTCTTACATTACTCGAAGTTCCGTTCAATGAAATTTGATATTCTTGATCAAAACATGGAATTTTGCCTGCAGAAGCATTGAATTTAAAATTTAAAAATGACATGGTGCTTTCCAGACTAGCAACTGTTTCTGCTGAAAACACAAACAATTACCACTAGGTCATCCCATTCAAGTGTATTAATCTCATGAAGCATCAATTCATGACTTTTGACAGAGACAGAGGATAAGATTAAGAAGGGAATAACTGAGAAACCAAATAATGAGAAGAAGAAGGAAAACAGAAATGGAGAAGAGAGTGAGATATGGACAGGACATTCAAATTTGAAATGAAAGAGAAGTTTACAGAGAAAAGTAGCTATTAGTACCATCAGCATAGAAGAAAGAAAGTTGAAAGGTTCTGATTCAAGAATATAAAATGACTATCCGAAACACCAATTCTAAAACGTAACGTAAGGGAACAAACAGTTGCGTAAAATGGTTAGTTTGGTTTGGTAGAAGAAAAGATTAAAAAATATCAGAAAGTACCAGAGTTCAAAACAGGAGTGCCACGCTGCGGACAGAAGAACGCCTTGACAATAGCACTACTAATATTTAGATGCAATATTTGGCGGCTGAGTCCGCATAAATCCCTCGGCTACGGACAGAATAACACCTTGTCAATCACTTTCCTATGCGCTGTAACCTAAGAGATTTGCCAGCATGAAAGCTTTGGATAGTTATGTAGAACTGTATCAGAATCCAAGAAATTCTCAACTATCCGTTAATATATATAGCAAGATTGAAATCAAGTTGAGAGAGGAATGACCCACAAAATGCACCAAAAGCAAAAGCCACTCGTTGTTGCTTTAGGCATACTATGTGCTTGGAATTGGATGCAAGGCATACAAGGGGAGTACTTACTCGGAGTGGGAAGCTATGACATGACTGGTCCCGCAGCTGACGTGAACATGATGGGTTATGCCAATTTCGACCAGAACACGGCTGGTATTCATTTTCGCCTAAGAGCAAGAACTTTCATTGTCGCTGAAAACCATCAAGGCCCTAGGTTTGTTTTCGTCAATCTTGATGCGGGTATGGCATCGCAGCTTGTAACTATTAAAGTGCTTGAGAGACTTAATTCAAGGTACAACCACGCCAACCCAAGACCAGCCCTTTAACTGAGTTTACATATCTATTCTTGTTTTTCATCTTATGGTTAATTCTTTTAAGGTTCGGAAATTTGTATACCCAAGAAAACGTAGCAATTAGTGGGATTCATACACACGCTGGCCCTGGCGGTTATCTACAATACCTACTTTACTCGGTGACTTCGCTAGGGTTTGTACGACAATCCTTCGATGCCATTGTTAACGCAATAGAACAAAGCATTGTTCAGGCGCACAATAACCTCAGGCCTGGTTCCATTTTTATAAACAACGGTGAGTATGTATCAATGCTTTATAAATGAATCTAACCTTATGTATTTGAGCTTTAGAATATACTATGTGTAGGAGACGTGGAGGATGCGGGAATAAACAGAAGCCCAAGTGCGTATCTGTTAAACCCAGCAGAGGAGAGAGCTCGATACCCTTCCAATGTTGATACGCAAATGACCATACTGAAGTTTGTGGATGGTTCAAGTGGGAAAAGCATTGGCTCATTCAGTTGGTTTGCGACACACGGTACCTCAATGAGCAGAGACAACAAGCTCATTAGTGGAGACAATAAAGGTGCTGCTGCTAGGTTCTTGGAAGACTGGTTTGCTTCTCAGAGCAGATCTTTATTCACCAACTTTACTTCACCGGGTATGTTAAAGTTCATTATTAATTCTCTGTTTCTCCTGCACATAGGGTGACACCATGATGATGCAGATATTGGGCAATTGGTGGAGAAAGCAAAGACGATTAAAAGCACAGGAGGAAAGGGTTGCGGTCCACAAAGTAGCCAAGCGTCCAAGGTGAGGAAGAATGATGGGTCTCTATTTGTGGGTGCATTTTGCCAATCAAATGTTGGAGATGTGACACCAAATGTGCTTGGAGCGTTTTGCAAGGACAGTGGGCAACCCTGTGACTTTAACCGTTCTTCATGCCATGGCAATGACCAGCTTTGTGTGGGCAGGGGACCCGGGTAATGAATTATGAATAATGCTTCTTTCTCAAGCGTCATGCACATTCGCTTATAATTTTTATTTGAAACAGGTACCCAGATGAAATATTAAGCACAAAGATGATAGGGGAAAGGCAGTTTGAAACTGCACTCCATCTGTTTACGTCTGCTTCACAGGAATTGACTGGCAAGATTGATTATCGCCACGTGTATCTGAATTTTACGGATATTGAGGTTGTGTTGGAAAGCAACAAGGTTGTTAAAACTTGTCCTGCAGCCGTTGGTCCTGGTTTTGCTGCTGGCACTACTGATGGCCCGGGTGCGTTTGGGTTTCAACAAGGTGACACAGAGGTAAGTGTACAAGGTTAGATTTATTTAATTACCCCCAAATTGGTTTTCACTTTTCAAGGACACTTCTTTCTACGATCCCTTGGTGCAGATTAATCCATTTTGGAAAACTGTGAGAGATCTTCTGAAAGAACCAAGCCAATATCAAGTGGATTGCCAAAAGCCAAAGCCAGTTTTGGTGAGCTCCGGAGAAATGTTTGAACCTTATGCTTGGGCGGTACGATCAAGAACTGATTAAAAATTCATGTGAAATTAGTTAATTAAACGAATATATGCATAGCAACTTTGGTGATGTGGATAATTGTGCAGCCAGCAATTCTGCCAATCCAAATTCTAAGGTTGGGAGAACTGATCATTCTTTCTGTACCAGGAGGTTAGTTTTGTTTACTTGGAAACTGGATTTTGGACGTGAGCTAGTAGTAAAATGTTTGATGAGTATTGCAGAGTTCACAACAATGGCGGGTAGACGGCTGAGGGAGGTAGTGAAGGAAACATTAATAAATAATGGAAACGAGGAGTTCGATGATAGAACCCATATAGTTATTGCAGGCCTCACAAACACTTACTCGCAGTATGTTGCAACTTTCGAAGAATTTGAGCAACAACGTTATGAGGTACATTTTCATGGATCCAACAACGTAACTAGATTTTAGAGCATGCCAAGACTAACATAGGATAAACCATCACGAAATATGCAGGCAGCTTCAACGCTTTATGGACCTCACACGTTGTCAGCATACATCCAAGAATTTAAGAAACTAGCACAAGCAATGGCAAAAGGAGAGACAGTCCCAGGAAAAGGTGCTTCGCCACCAGATCTATCTTCTGTACAAATCAGCCTCTTACTTGGCCCCTTTGGAGATTCTACCCCAGACAAGATCAAATTCGGTGACATCAAGGAAGACATTGCCCTTCCAGAAGGTGGCTTTTTTAGGAAGGGAGAAAGGGCAAGTGCCACTTTCTGGAGTGGCAATCCAAGAAATGATTTACTAACAGAAGGAACATTTGCAGTGGTAGAGAGGCTTGAGGGAGAAAGATGGATTGGTGTTTATGATGATGATGATTTAAGCTTGTTTTTCAAGTGGAAATTAGATAATAGCTCCTTACAGTTGCATGGCTTAGCAACCATAGAATGGGAAATACCAAATGACGCTATTTCTGGGGTATACAGACTAAAGCACTTCGGATCGTCAAAGGATACTATCATCTCGCCCATCCAATACTTCACCGGAGCATCGAGTGCATTTGCAGTAGTAGTGCAATAATATATATTAGCATTCTGAATCTCTGTCTATCTTACACAAATAATTGAAATAAAGCAGTATCGGAGTATTTTCTTATCAAAAGCACCTCTTGTTAATAAATGGAGGAAAAACTTCCGAGACATGAAATTATGCTTTTAAGTGTAAGATCATTGGGGCAAAAATATCGAATCCATGACCTTCTAGAGTATGCTTGTGCACTGACGGAGGAGCAAGAGTCCCACTTAGAGCGCATGAAAAATGTTTGAAGGTTTTTTGTGATTTTGAGGTTTGAAGATTGAGAATAGTTGCATAAGCCATGTAATTGCTGGCCAAATGTCACATCACAATTAACAAACAGTAGTATAGCCATGTCAACATTAACAGTAAGGGGGTTAACAATGTCCGTACGTAAATGGTATTTTTTAAAAAAATTAAAGAATTTTCGGAAATTTTTTTTAATGAAGAAATCAAAACAAAATTAAAAAGCAAATTAAAAGACTATAAGAGCTATTTGACCTAAATATAATGAGAGACAGACAGACAAGAGTCAACCATACCGAAGCAAGAAGCAACTCAAGCAAATTTATTAGGATCAACATTACATAAGAACTAAAAGCATTCTCTCTTTTTTAACAAAAAAAAAAAAAAACTCATTTTTTATTTGTCAAAAAAATAAAAATACAAAATACAAAACTTATTTGATTTTTTTTTTATTTTTAAAAACTGATTTTAAAAATTATATTTAAAAGTTATTTATAAAATAAAAAAAAATCATTTGATAAATTGTTTTAAAAATATATTATTTTTTATTTTTTATTTATTTTTAAAATAAATTTTTTTTATTATTTTAAAAATAACAATAAAAAATAATTATCAAATAAATTTTTTTTATCTTAAAATAACTGCTAATAAAAAACAAATTTTAAAACTAGAAACCGACGGACCCACAAACACCTGCAAGCTCAAAATCCATATTGGAGAGATTTTTGGGAGACCTCCGAGTTTTCGTCTTTCCACCCGACTGGGTTTGGGAGCTGCAGACATTGCCCCACCACCGACCGGCGAGTCCAGCTTACTCCGGCTATCCGAGTTAGGTTTCTATTCTATGTATTTTCGCTTTTCTGTTTTATTTTGGCCAACCTGTATTATCTCTTTTCTATTCAACGATTTGAACCGATGGGGAGTTGTCGAATCAGCACTATGTGGCCTACAGCCTACCTTTTCCAGCATACTCTTTCTCGGGTTCTTTTCTTTTTCCAATTTCCTTGTAATCGAAAGTGCTGGAACTGTTAGCTCTGCCCAACAGCGGCCTTTATCCCACTTCTCTGAGTCACCGAATGGCAAAGCCCCATTTTTAGCTTCGTATTAAAAGTTTTTCGGCTCTCTTTGCCGATAACAGTACATATTGTTCTGTAATTTTAGATGAGTTGCTTCGCTTCCTGTAATGTTGTTTCATTGTGTGAATGTTCTTTTATCTGTTGATATTAATCAGTGTTTGTCTGTATATCTAGCAGTAGATAGGTGATAGGTCATAATGTTGGCCAAAATTTCATTTTGTTTGATTCGGTTGGTACTATTTCTATTTATTCGAGCTTTTTTTTTTTTTTTTTTGTCTAAACCATCACGTCTTTATCATGTTCTATGTTATACTGTGTTTTATCAAACAGAGTATAGGATGAAGTTATACGGCCCAGCATGCTGTTCATTGTTGCAAAAAACACACGATGTTATAAAAGCTTGTAGGGTGAATATTTATTGAATAACTTTTGCTCTACTATTCAGTGCAAGAGTATGGATTTTTGAGTACGTGTGTCTGAGAATCTTTTGGGATTATCTACGTCAACATTCATTAGACTATCAGGCTCAATTTATTCTACTTTTCCCTTCACTCATTTTATTCAAGTCTATCGATTGTAAGGCAAAGGTATCCTTATATGGTTTTCCTTATTTTATCTTACTTTCCAGTTAATGTATGATTTGCTTCTGACAAATTTTATCTGTCGTTGCTATCATTCAAAATCTTCATTTAATTTTAAAATGTTTTTCTCCCCAATTTTCTTTTCTTCTTCCATCTTCTCGCTTTTCTCAAAATCCCCATGCATCTTTCTTTGATCATGGGTACCCATATCCATTTCCTTCTCACTCATTTTTCTACCATTTCATTATGGCTGAGCATCACAACTACCCAGGCTTCCCATGTCTCCTATTTTTGCCACAAGTAACTCTACTCTTTAATTTCTCTTTCATCTCTTTCTGATTTGGTTTCTCTTTCTGCTTATTGCAGGTGCGAAGCTGCTACCAGCTTCTCACTGTGGAAATTATTGGTACCTCCTTTTTCTCTTTCTAATTTTGGTTTTTTATTCTCCATACTCTGGTTAAACTCCTGGATTGTTGAACTGATTCTATTTCCAACAAATCAATTCCTAAAATTGAGCTGATTCAATAGTTATCTGAAATAATTTTAAGCGTTCAAATTCCGTGCATAATTATTTATTATAAACTAATCTTATTAATTAAATATTTACTTACCTAAAATAATTAAAAGTGTTTAAATTTTTTATCTTTACTATTTTAATAATTTAATGGTTTTATGTTGATAATTGTTTAACTATCTAGGAAAATCAATTTATAAAATCATATAAGGTGCTTGATAGAATGGCGATGAAAGAGTAATTCATTGCTTCTCTATTTTCTTTTGAAATACTATGTAGTATAAAATAGCTTAGTTATGTGGAAGTCAATTAGTACTAGTGCCAGTGACACACACATTTGCATAATGTGAGTTGAGTCATGCACATTTGTCGAGGGACAGTGCCTTGCTTCATTCTTCTTTGCCTGTCATAAAAGTAAGATCCATTATTTGAATTTTGTGTTATTGCTCTTATTTTTTTCTTCATATTTGGTGTTTTAGCTTAACCATGTAGGTTGTTAAATCCTTGGAATTTTATTTAGGTTGGGTTCTGACGGGGCCTACTTATGTGGTTAGTGTTTTTTTTCTTTGGTTGTGCATATTGTGATTTTCATTTCTTTAATTCCACAAAATATACTTTTATGTTTTGATAGTTTCATTGCTTTTCAATTACTATGGGTAGATTTTCTATAATTCTTTAGTTTCCCTTATTATTAAGTAGTGAGCTAAAGTTGAAATTTTTTTACTAAATAAATGAAAGTGACATGGTGAAGTTCTGAGGTCTCTAAGAGAAAAAAGAAAAAATGTTATTATGCAGAGACAGCGGAGATGTCTTTCTCCTCCCCTGTCTTTCTTTCTAAATACCAAGGTATTTTATAGATTTTGGTTCAAATTCAGCTTTTTAATATGGTTTTCCTATGTAGAATGTAGATACTGAAACTGCTTTTATATATCAATTGATTTCCGCATGATGCTTGAGTTCATTGACACGTGTTTTTCATATTGCTATTAAAGAATATGTAGTATAAAAAAAATACAGTGTGAAAATATTTATAAAAATTTATATCTGAGTCTGTATATAATAATGGAAAGCTTTAAATAACTGAAATTCTCCGTGAAGTGGTCTCTTGATTTTTGCATGTATAAAGTTTGGGTTCCAGTATAGTTAACGCTACATATGACAACCTTAGGCATGACATTTCAATGGCCAAGAATATCACAACATGAAATCTGTGTTAACATAGAATTAATTCACTTTTGCCTGTTTAGATATGTGACTTGATTGTGCATGACTGAAGTAGAGAACAAGTTAAACTATCCTTTGGTGTTGGCAATTTAATATTTATTGATGGTGAGCTTGGAGTTTGTGGTTTAGTGGGTGCCTTCATTTATAATAAAAAAATTCTGTAGCTATAGGATTCCTTCCACAGGGAATCTATTTTGTTGCTCCTGGTCATTATATAATTTTGTTTATTTGGATTTGGCCTTCTCCTTTTGGTTGTAGATTTAATTCTTAGACTAAGTTATGCATTTGGAAACGACCTTCTCCTTCTACTGTGAATGATATTTTTGCTATCTTGCCCACATCTCCAATAGGAGAATGTTATGTAGCAATTCTAGCTTATGTACAAATTATGAGAACTTGATGGGGTTCCCATAATGGAAAAAAGTGTGTGGTCAGTAGTTCTTCATTATTTTTTTAATGTATTTATGGTACTAGAATTCTTGCTTATAGACATATCTTCTAATTTGATAGCCTTTCATATTTAACATTTCTCCTGTTTTCTTTGGATCATCATCTGGTAGTCATGTAGCGACTATAGTGAATAGTGAGGGTAACTTCCCTTGTTTAGCTTAGGTGGTTCCCCATGTTCAAATATCTCTCAACCTTGATTCTGATTGCTTAAGAGTTCTCTGAATTCTCTCTCTCTCTCTTCTCTTTTTTTTTGTATTTTATGGTTTTTTCCCCCTATTTCATATTTTACGAAAGAGGTCTCTAATGTGCACACTGATTGAAGTTTACTATTTCATTTCATATTGGGCATTTTCAGTTTTAACTTCAAGGGACCAATTTTGGCCATCTCAAAAGAAGCAAGTGAATAGTGTGTGACTGAGTCCCTTCATGGCTTCCTCGTCAGCTCGACCAAGCTCGACTGCCACCGTCCAAAATTCTAAGAAATCTCTAGGGTTTATTGCCAACATGAAGAAACGAAAGAACAGCTTCATTCAATTATTTGCCATGACAGGAATTCTGCTTTTAAGTGTAAGATCTTTGGGGCAAAAATACCGAATCCATGACCTTCTGGAGGATACTTATGCACTTAAGGAGGAGCAAGATTCCCTCTCAGAGCGCATGAAAAATATCAAGCGTGCATTACTCCAAGAAGCATCTCTCGACTCCACCGGCCACTTTGCTTCTCGCCTGCGCATTCTTTTTGGGGAAGAAGATTGATCTGCCATACTATTAGTTTTGTGAGTTCTAAGCTTCATCTTCTTCTTATGCCTAATCAAAATGCGGCTTCAGTCAGAAATGTATACCTTCTTAGCATTGTGTTTATGTTTTATGAATCAATAAAGGATGTAAAGTCTAGTGACTTTCAGAAACTCTCAGCCACTTGCTTCACTGTTTTGTTGCTTTGTTAATGAAACTTAGAATATGATGATATACTTATAGTCTTGTTGACCTAAAATGTGATCAGTTGTTTTTCAGTAAATAAATTAGTCAGAACTTCTATTTTCCATCAGGTGTTCTCTGATCCCAAGCTTAAATTTAAGATATTTTCGTTTCAGTAGAGTGACAAGTTTCTGGTTGTTTAAGCGTGACTACCCAAACTCAATGCGTTCAGGTTTTTAGCCTTGTATGTCGATTATTGTTCTTGTCAAGCTGCTATAGAGATCATTGAAATTCTGTCTCTTGGACCTTCTAAGAATTATTGTGTGGATTGTTTGATCCTGCTTGTAAATAGTTCTGAACAGCGTCAAATCACTCTGCCTGGTAATGTCTTTCTTTTTTCTTGGAAGAAAAACTTTTTGGATTCAGATTCTATGAAACAAACATGGTTAGTAGATAACCTCTAGAATGTAGCTTTCTTTCTCAACTCCTTGAAAATGAAGATTTACTTCCATAGGTTTCAACGTTAACTGTTATTAAAGGCCTAATAAGAGAGTTTTATGAACTTTGGGATGTAGATATCTTGATATACAATGCAACATTGGTAGTACTCTGAGCTGAGCTGAGGCGGCTGCTCTATGCGTTTCTATTAGGTTTATATTAGTATTTGTATTAAATGATTAGGGAAATTGGTGCCTTAAGCAATATGCTTCCCATCTGGTTGAAACTTAGATTCCAATGTTCTGGGAGTGTTAGTCTTTAGCTGGTGATTTTAGTCTGGTGGAATCCGAAGTTTGAATGCATAGTTCTGTTATATAATTGACCATGCAAAGTTGGATCATTTTATAAATAGTGGAGAAGCTTGGATGTCTAGGGCTCGTTTCTCGGGGTGGGATTGGGGAGGATGGAAAAATATTCGAACTAATGTTTGGGTGAGTTGGGTGGATCTAGGAATCCTCAAATAACCAATTTTTCAAAATTGACCAAAACCGAAATAAATGTGAATTTTTTTCATTGGTACAAAAAAAATTCAGTTTAAACTGAATTTATTAAGGTATGTTTGATTTAAGTATTTTTATTTTTTATTTTTATTTTTATTTAAAATTAAAAATAGTTATAAAAATATATTTGATTACTTTTTTTAATATTTTTTAAAATTACTTTAAATTATATATATAATATTTTATTATTTATATAATTAAAAAATAATAAAAATAAAAACATAATTATATATAAAGAAAAGTAAAAATAAAAAAAATTAAATTTATTTTTAAAAATATAAAAAATAATTTTACAAATTAAATGAGACTTTAATTTTTTTTATTTTGTTAACGACACTATCCTTAAGTATTTTTGTCTCTTCAAAACTTTAACTCAATATTTCAATTTTGTCTAATTTAACTAATTTATAAATTTATTTAACTAAATTAAAAATATTTAGTAAATAAATTTATTTAAATAATTTAAAAATTTATAAAATATATATTATTTTAAATAAATATAGTTTATAAATTTTAAATTAATTTATAAATTATTTTTATTAAATAAAAATTTAATCTCATCTCTCGAGTAAAACCTCTCATCCATGGACGCTAAGCAACAAACAGCGACCCTTCAGCTCCACTGTAACATCCCGTAATTTTTAGATATTTTTCTTAAAAATTCTTCACCTTACATATATGCATAGAAATGTTCTAATATTAATAGAATAGGTAAAGAAAGAAAACCTAAGAGGAAATATTAGAAATAAACATGTTAAAGAAAGGTGAAATTCTTAGGTAAAGAAAGATAAATTTTTGTGAAGTAAGTAAAGGTCTTAAAATTTCAAGAAGATCGGATTAGGATAATTTTTCTTAATTTAAGAGCAAAAGTTACTGAGTTTAGTATCTCCACCCGTAATTGGGCTTTAACCTATAGACACTTCATATAGAGTTTTTCTACTTCACATGAATTTTTAGCAAGCCAATAGGATAGGCCAAGGAAGAAATAAAACATAGACTTGGACTAGGATATAGAAATTGGACCGGTAGCCCAAAAATCATGAAAATGTGACCAAGCCCATTATGAAAGGAAGAATTTTAACCAAAGTAAGGAAAATGGGCAAGAATGAGCCCAAACCCAAGAGGAAAAATAAAAATAAAAATAAAATTAAAGTGATGAAATATTAGTGTAATCAAGATTAAGTGACATGGCATTAAGATAAAAATTTGGTAAGTGGTGTGATTCTACATTCATCATTTTGGCAAGTGGCATAATAATACAAGGCTTTAGGACAAAAACATCTATATCCTACATTCATAACTTTAGCAAGTGGGTAATAATACATAACATTATGACAAAACATCATTATCCTACACAAACAATTTTAGTTAAGTAAGGAAAAATTCAAGGGCTAGAAATTTGCCACTTAAAAAAGCAAATATATCATACTTGATTAAGACAAAAGAAAAAGGAAATGAATCCCTAAATCAAAGGGATCTTGCCCCATATCTTAAGAACATATCATCATAATTTTCAAAATACAAATCTCCTTTTTCTATGCATATCTTGACTAAGGAAGAGGAAGACAAGAACATAAGTTGTTTGTTTTCCAAAAATTCAACAAAGTGTATCCTAATTGTGATAAGGTAGACCCATGATCATGAAAGGTGAATTATTTGGTGGTCTATATAAGAAAACCCACCCTTACAACATTAGAATTTCGTCCAAGTGAGGGAGAGCAAAAATAGAAGCAAGGTAGTGTGAGGAAAGGAGAGGAAGAAAGGAAGAAAGAGGAAGGAGAAGTCTAGGGGACTAAGTGCTCAAGGTAAGTTTAACAATATTTCTTTTTGAAGAAAACCTTTGAAACTCATAATATTTATATGAGATTTTGATCTTAGAACTTTGATGATTGGTCATGGATGTTGCTATATCATGTTGCATATTGATATTGCATGTGATGTATGTTTAAATACTTAGGTTGGTGTAGATAGTTCTGCATGGGTATGGCTATGGTTGACAGAATTTTAAGTTTTGGTATTTTAATTTTTGAGAATAATTTATAAGGAATTAAAATAAATGGTTAACATAAGAATTAAAGATATATGTGTCACGGATTTTCACCCACTGGAATCATTCCATTTGGAGTCCATATGAGGTAGCTATGGTCTGATTAGTAGTCAAAGGTCAGAAAATGAATCATTAGGGAAGAATATGTTAGGATAACTTCGGTAATTTAATTTCTGAAAATTATTGGTAGGGAATTAAAATAAATGGTTAACATAAGAATTAAAGATATGTGTGTCATGGATTTTTAGCCACTGGAATCATTCAATGTGGAGTTCACATGTGGTAGATATGGTCCGATTAGTAAGCCAAGGTCAGAAAATGGTTCATCAGGGAAGATTATGTTAGGACAGTTTTTGTATTTTAATTTCTGGGAATTTTCTGTATGGAATTAAAATAAATGGTTAACATGAAAGTTATATATCTATGTCTCATGGAAATATACCCACTGGAATTATACAATTTGGAGTTCATATGAGGTAGATATGATCCGATTAGTAAGCAGAGGTCAGAAAATGTTTATTCAGGGAAGAGTATGTTATTAATGCTTTAGTTTTTGAATTTTTGGGAATATTCTGTAAGGAATTAAAATAGTGCGCCAACATAACAATTATAGATATATGGCTCATGGATTTTTACCAACTGGAATAACTCAATTTGGAGTTCCAATTTGGGAGATATGGTCTAATTAGTCAGTAAAGGTCAGAACCTATCCGAGAGGAACTATCCTGTACTTTGAGGGAGTAATATCACCTTCATTTCTTAATTTTTTGCTATAATGTTCAACATAATAGTTTTAGATAATTGTTTTATCTTGAAATGAACACCAAGATCACCTACATCAGAGTTAAATTGAGGGAGTTATGCTCTGATTAGTAAGAGAAGGTTAGATAGGATGAAAACCTGCATCAAGAAAAATAAAGGAATAAAATTAGTATTTTAAAAAAAAAAAGATGAATCTTAATAAATGACTAGTATAGCCATAGCCATTGCCATTGTATTGACTTCTTACCATCTTAAGTGTGAAATTTTGACATGAAAATATTTTATAAAGTGATATTTGAAATGGTTATGTTCATGGCATGATTACCAATGATTTATGGTAATAGTTATATTTTGATGAACATACTTGTTATTGAAAGCATATTTTTGGCTAACATTGTGAAAAGAAAAGAAATGAACACGGTCACATGGCAATCCGTGTGGTGCACCAGTAGGGGACGCCCTACCAACGGTTATGATCATGATAATGAGAAAAGAAAGAGAAAGTGGGCCATGTCGGACGGAGCGAGAAAAGCCCGTACCGGAGAGTAGAGGATACTCACCCTGACCGGGGTAGCTTGAAATGAGAATAAGTTGATGGCCATCATATGATATTTTGAAAATAGTTAATCATGTCATACATATCATTACAGTATGATTCTTATGTTCATAGATATAATGCATTCACGTGACCAAAGATATTTTCTGTAGTTTATACAGCTGAACATGACGTGATGAGCTTTACTGATGATAATTTATTGTTGAACTTACTGGGATTTAATTCTCACTATATTTCCATATCATGTTCAGAAAATTATTTATGCAGCTTTTGTTTCTAAGGCTCTGGCTTTTAGTGCACATTGAATCGAGTTACTTTATGTTGGGAAGATTTCAGAATTAAATAAGATGTTTGTGGTCGAGTTGGCTCAGATCCCGGTGAAGGTACAACCACCCGCACCTGTATCTCCGGAATTGGTCAATCAAAATAAACAAGATGTAAATATCTATCTGTTTGATATGATATACGTATATTTTGATTAATGACATGTATGTGAATTCAATATTGTACAATAATAAAGGAAAAAAAAAAGTTGTTACACCCACCATCAAAGTTGATTCATCAAGCGGCAACTTGCATCGACCATCGACATAGACAAGCAACTTCGTTGCAGCCTAACTCTAAGGTGTTTTTCTTCTAGTTAATTACTAAATAGCAATAGATATTTGATGAGTTTTTTGGTATACCAAAATTATTAGGAATTGAATAATTCCAAAAATAAAATAAAAAGACTCTATTTATTTTTCTTTTTATTTTTTTAAAAATTGATGTCATTGGTTTGGAACCACTCCTAGGTTGACCCTCACACCTCAATTTCTATGTCCCTCCAAAATAGTGGACTTGGAATCATTTGAATTTCTTTTATTTTTTGGCTCCAACTAAGCTTAAACTCAAGACCATCAATTTTAAAAATAATTTGCATACTACTAAACCAATTTATTTATTAGTACTTTTTTTTATTTTTCCATTTACTCTTTTACCTTCTCGTTTCATTAAAAGAGAAAAATAGTAAAAATAATATTAAAAGTTTACCCTTTAAATTGATCATATTCTATTAATGACATTGTAATTTGTAACTTTCAAACTATTACTATTACTGTTACGATTACTTTTTTGTTTATTATTAAATTTTTATACAATGGAGACTCTTCGTTTTCACTCCACTCCACCGCAATAATTATCACCCTACTATACTCAAAATTTCAAATAAATTCTTAAAAGTTGTAATATGTTTAAGGATTTAGTATTTAAAGTTTTCTTTTAAATATTACTATTATTATATTTACTAAAATACTATTAATAAATTCATATATTTACAATATTTTCACTTTAAAAATTAGGAGTTTTTAAAACATGTGGTTTTTAAGACATGATAAATGTGTTTTTTGTTTAATTTTTAAAACAAGATTTTGAAGATTGTTTTTAAAACACACCTCTCAAAAACATACTATCAAACATGTTTTTTAAATTTTTTTCAAAAAATAAAATAAGCCTAAGTTTCATTTATTCACATTGTAAAATCTTATACATTATTAATTAAAAAAAGTTACTTTATCATATTTTTATTTTAATTATTTGAATTCAAGATTAATATTTATTCTCATAAATATGCTATGCTAATATGAAGGGTGTATCTTATAGTAGTTTAAAAAGAAATTGATTTTAATTAATGTACAAATCAATTTGAAAATATTATTAATGTATTAAAAAAACTTATAATAATTTAAAACATCTTATGTACTGAAAAAGCTTTTAATATTTTTAAATAAATTGCATTATATGGTTCATTTACACTATAATTACACCTCATTAAAATCTTTGGAAATAAATTATGGGTTTGTAAAGTTGCGATAACATTAAATTCTACATATTACAACTTTTTAAAGTTTATCCCTTTGCAAATGGGCAAGAGTCCACAATTATTTTGATTTTTAAAGTAAAATTATAAAAAATTATTTTAGAAATTAATTCATTTCATTGTTAAGAAATGCTATGTTACAGTTTTTTTTAGAATAAATTAATAATTTGATTCTTAATATCTCATTTACTTTGATTCTTTAATATTTTTTCAAAAATATAAATTAATTTTAAAAATTAATAATTCATTTTTGATTTATTAATTTTTAAAAAATATTAAACTTACATTGTCCAGGCTAAAATAAAATAAGTGTTATATTTTAATAAATTAATTTATATACTTAAAAAATTAAAACTAAATTATTAAACTTTCTTCTCAAATCAAAAGAACTATCATTTCTTTGTAAAATCAGTTTACACGTGTCCCCGCTCTAAATATCTAGCAGCGTTATCTGACATGCGCTTCGGGGGACCGCTAATTCTGCTCAAGTCAAAATAGCTTACACTGTATGCTGGCAACCGTTAAAACATCGAAGTCTTTCCTCTGGGTTTCTGTTTGGTTGCTGAGAAACCGAGGAAAATCCAGAGTGAGTGAGAAAGAAAATATATGAAATTTTTTTAGCTTGTATTTATATCGTTTTTACTCTGCAAAACCAATATTAAATTAGTTCAAGAGTTTTCGTTTTTGCCAAAATAATGCGATATTACAGACAAGAAAATACTTGAGCCAATTTAGTTCTAATTCTATGCTGCCAGAAAAGCTAACGACTTTTAATTCTCTTTACTGAATCTTGGATTTTATTGGATGCTTAATGCAGATGAGTTTGACTATAAGCTACTGTGGAAGCCATGGTCTTCGATCTTTCGGAATTTCAAACTGCAATCTTGACCGCGATAGCCGTCACGGTGAGTCTATCAAGTTCTTTCTTTTCATTTTGTGCTTCCATGTTGATAGTAGCCTTTAGGTAGATTTCAAATTGCTATATCATAATATGTGTATCTTTCAGCGTAATTTGCAATTTTTTTAATTAGCCAATTTTGCTCTCTTTTTTTGTTTTGTTCCTTTTAAGCGTGTTATAGAAAGGCCTATCAATGTCTGGCTTGTTATAGACTGAGACTGAGAAATCTCTGTATGATAATTACTATAATGCAAACCTCTGTGTATACATGGCAGATCACCTTTGCATTATTCATATTTTATCATTGAAACAACGTATATGCCAACTATTTTATCTAAAACGTAATGATATCATTTATGTGTCTTCTTCTGCATGTCTTTGAGACAACCTAAAACCTAGTATCCTCCAATTTTTATGTTCCAGGCAAATATATTGCTCCCGTGAACACGCACAAGAAACCCTTCAAACCTGAGAATCTTTTCCAGTCAATGTGGAAAATTGATAGTACCACTACCAGCATAAAGGCTGTAGTAGGATCCATGGCAGGTACTGGCTATAATCCCTTGGTGGTTGTGGAGTATGTTATCATCTTCCTTTCTCCTTTTTACCCTTGTTTGTTTAATTTTCTCACATGTTGCTGTGTTATCTGAAGAAACATCCTTTTTACATATCTGTTTCATGGTGTTTCACTCAATGGTTTTTGTTTTAAGTAGTTGTTACTTGTTATATAAGACTACCTTTAATACTGTTGTGTAGGCTTCTGCAGCCTTGTTAATTTATGTTTTTTTCTTTTTTTCTTTTGTCGGAGAGCAAGCAACTTGTTCGCTTCAACTTTTATGCAGCTTTCATATTTGAAACGTAGGTTGGCATCTTGTACATAATTTTCCCGGGGGCTAACTTGGATGATCTGAAACAAAGTTGGGAAATTTTTTGTTACATTTTGAATGACGTAGTTGCAGATGCCACTGCAAGCTTACTTGAGCTACCGATTAGCATTTTTAGCACCCCTCACCCTTTTTCCTTCACAAATTCCTTTGAGTTGTACTATCACTTGGATATTTGGTGTTGGTTGATTGTATCATTGAATATTTCTTTGTTTCCATCATTTTCAGTGGCAAACTTGGTTGCACCACTCCTCGCAAAAGCTGTAAGTACAGATAAATATGGTGGAGAGAATTTCCTTTGTCTCTTTGCATCAATATCTTCTAGAGTTATTGGCTTTTTTCTATTTTTCTCTTGATGGGTTTGTTTATGTAGATCTTGTTTACATTCCATTTTATCCAAGTCATAGGACATTCCTCAGAAGACTAATATATTTTCTATTTTACTGTCATTCTTTATTGGTTTTATATGTTATCTTTTGTTTTCTAGGTGGATACCCAATCCTTCTGATTTGTATCTCTTTTCTCTCTTAATATATTTTCTTGTTTCATCAAAAAATTTATTTATTGGTTATAAAGAGTAAACCTTACATATTGCATGACCAAACCAAACAAGTAATTGAGGGGAGTGCATGAGGGGTTCTTTCTGTTTTCTGTTTAATACTGTATGAGAGATTGAACTCAAGTTGCTAACTTTTGCAAGCTGAAGTCAACTAGAAAGTTTATTGTATGAGATTATTCTAAGACTGCCTAAAATATCATGCACAACAAACCCTTGATGGATAGTTGAAGTAGTAAAAACTTATCCAGTTATAAATTCAAAACTGTTGTGTTGTATTATATGCTGGTCTATTTATGAACTTATAGGTTGATTTGCAAAGCAACTAGTCGGTGCCTATATTGTATATAATAATATTATCTATGCTATGCATCCAAGTCATAGTCATTGTATACATCTCAGGAAATACAATTATTTTCCTTCAAGTCAGGAAGTGGCTGATTCTGTTTATGCTTTGGCTGATGGAAGCCTAAGTGACTGGTTTGGAGGCTTTCTATTTTCAGCCGGACAACAAGCCAATGTAGCTGTTCAAGACCAACTATCTTCACTCAGTTTCACTAGGTATACTATAAATTATTATACACATTTTTTGTTATCTATTTTTTCCTCTGAAAATCTGATGCTTATGTTTATTGTTTGTTCTTTACTGTGTATTTATCTTTACAGTTTAGCAGTAATTTATGGGGCAGGGCTTGTAACTAGCCTTTCTCCCTGTACACTGAGTGTTTTACCACTGACCCTTGGTTACATTGGTGAGCTTGCTACTGTTTTACACTCTCAGTATTAATTCCTTTTCAAATGCCTGAATTTGTGGGTTGGAATCTGGCAGGGGCGTTTGGCTCTGGCAAAAGCAGAGCTGAGGTAATTAACTTTCTAATTTATTATTATCAACTTAAAAATGCTTATTCTTTTGTTCCTCTTATCTCTTTTTGTTGCCCAAGTTGAACATTGTAATTCTCATATTTTAATTGAATACTGATAAAGTTGGGGAAACGGCATTAATCAAAATTTGATTAGTTAAGTCAAGGTTTTCAGTCTATTAACTTTTCAGTCTATTAACTTGTATCTTCGGTTTCTTGGGCACTTCTACTCTGGTCTTCATTATGAGTAGTTCAAGTTTGTTTCAGTGAATTGCATATTTGGGAAAGTTTAACAATGATCCATCATCAATTGATATATGAATCCTACATTTCTTTCATTTGCCTTTTGTCTTCTCCTTCTTCACTCACACATTTTTGTCACTAACAATAATGTCTTCTTCCTGATAGGTTATTGGTGATTCTGTGGCATTTTCCTTAGGTCTTGCAACCACATTAGCACTGTTGGGTGTAGCAGCATCATTTGCTGGAAAGGCTTATGGACAAATAGGCCAAGGGTTACCTGTGGCTGCTTCTGGTTTGGCTGTAATTATGGGTCTGAATCTGCTTGAGGTATCTTGTTTTCACTGTCCCCTCTGTCTCTCTATTTTAGATACTAATCATGATTAGAAGGCCACTTAAAGGTCAAATGACCACTTAAAAATTTGATGCGACTCTGTGTTTTAATGCTGACCATCCATTCAGTATCCAACAATTAGGATTTGTTCCTCTCATTCCCATTACGTACATATATTCTGGTCTTGACTAAATCTTTGAATCTTATGTGGAATTTCACTGGCTTAGACCTTTCTAATCATATTCCTGTCAATTTATTGTTAAGTAAATTATATTCACCCCCCTTGAGGTTTTGAAAATTACACTCTCCTCCCTTCTAATTTGAAATTAAAACAAGAACCTCCCCTGAAGTGTGTAAAACCTACACACACCTCCTCAAGTTTAAAAAAAACTATACTAACTTCCAGTATTTTAGTTTTTATAAACATTAATTCAACATTTTGATAATTTGTACTGTGAATTAGGCATTTATGAGTTTTTAGGAGAAAAAAATACATAAATTATAAGTTTCATTGGTAATTTTGTGAATGGGAGTGTTTTGTATAAATTGAAACTAGATAGAGGGGGTGTGAGTGTAATTTTCATAAACCTCAAGGGAGGTAAATGTAATTACTCTTTATTGTTAAGAGAATATCTTATGCTCATAATTTTAATGATCAAGGTTATAAATTATCAATATTTGGACAAGTTCTATGGTAGTTACCTTCAGCTCTGTGCATGTTTAATTGCCCTTTTGTCAGATATATTTTCCCTTCTTTTGCATTCTAAGTTTTGTAGAGTGACACACTCACATTTTTTTAAAGTTAACCAATTATAAAATTTCTTTGACCATTTTTTTCTTTGGCTCACCTTAAGCAAATTTTGCAGATAATTGAATTACAACTCCCCTCATTCTTTGACAATTTTGATCCACGTGCAGCAGCAGCTAATTTACCATCAAGTAAGTTGGCGATCTTACATTGACCTAGTTCCTCCAGTATGCATTTGCATGCAGAGCAATATATATATTTATGAAGAAATTCTCCCCTATAGGTGTGCAGGCATATCTGGCTGGGCTTACTTTTGCTCTAGCTGCCTCACCTTGTAGTACACCAGTGTTGGCAACTATTCTGGGATATGTTGCTACATCCAAGGTATTCTATATTGCTTTTTCTGTTTATTTTTTGGCGATGTGATCAAGTGGTGTCTAGGCTAACTTCCATGTACTTCAACTAATACACCTCTTGATTACAACCAAAGTCAGGCTATCCACGCCAGGAGTGGGGTCTTTTGTCTTGATTTATATTTTGTACTGCTATGCATGTTATGTAACCTTGCCTGGTGGAACACCCCCCCTTTTCTCTTCCACCCCAAAAAGATGCAAAAAGAAAAGAAGGAAAAGAGACACCTTTGATTTCCCTAATTGCTTTTTTAATGAATATTTTAGATTTAGCTGGCTAAGCCTCAAGACCTTGCTTGAGCTCTTCCATGAGGTATTTTGGATTGCTGGGTATGAATGATTTGCTTTTCTGAAAGAACCAAGAGCTTTTGAATATGCATTGCTAGCTACATGTTCATGCAAGGTTGAAAAAGAACGAAAGGTCATCAACAAACCCAGTGTTACTTGCCCAGTAATTTCACTTAGTCGGTTCAAAAACTTAATAGAAATGGCTTTCGGGTAAATCAATAAAGCTGATCATGTAATCTTGTAGTATGTCAAAGTAGAAGGGATACTCAAATTATCCAACAAATGCATTTGATTTGTTTATTTGCTTAAATTCAGTTTGCACTTGTAGTCACTCTTACGTGAAAGAAGGGAACAATGACTTTCTTGACAGGATCCAGTGATTGGAGGCAGCTTACTTTTGACATACACAACTGGCTATGTTTCTCCTTTACTCTTAGCTGCATCGTTTGCTGGAGCATTACAGGTTCATATATGGTTTATTAGTTTTTATAAAAATAACTTCAAGATATTCTGCATGTTCTAGACTAGGATGTCTCATGGAAAACTGTGTTTCTGACTCAAATCTGTATTGGCAGAGTCTGCTTTCATTCCGCAAGTTCTCAGCATGGATCAATCCTGTGAGGTAATAGTTTGGCTTAATTGCACTATTGGTCCCTGTAATTTCAGTTAAGATGCCATTTAGTCCCCTTTTTTAAGAGGAGCACCCCTCCAAGTTTTATAAAAGATAATAGAATCGTCCAAAATTCTGTTAAAACCTAAATAGAATTTGTTGATGTGTCAAATATTTTTGACTGCTTAGATTGTGTGGTGATGACATGGCCTATAGGCACACCCAAAAATAGTTGATGCATCATTGCCGCATCATGAAAGCAATTGACATGCAAGTAAAATCAAAATTTTTACAAACCATTAAATTTTGACTCTTTTTTTTTGGTTTATTTGACTTCAGCTGAGATTCAAATTCAGATTTTCAATTTTGAAAACGATTTTAATACCACCGAGTCAAATTTTGGACAATTTTTTTTATCACTTGTAAAACCTGAAGGCTGTAAATGTATCTCTTAAAACTAGAGGGATTGAATTTTACCTTCACCAAAACTACATGGTCTAACAAGTGCAATTAAGCCTATTAGTTTCAAGAGAACCAACTTCCTTATCGAGGCTTGACATTAAAAGCAGCCAGTATGTCTTGAGCTGCTTCTCAATCCTCGTATTCTAATAATTCTTTGTTTCTGATACATGTTTCAATTTGCTTGTTGCACAGTGGAGCACTTCTTTTAGGAGGTGGTCTGTACACTTTCTTGGATAGGCTATTCCCAGCCACAACAATGGTGATGTAGAAGAGCTCTTAAATCCAAACACACCATGTTCTTTTACTGAAAAACAGTTCCATTGTATATATCTTACATATATTCATTAATTAAAAAAAAATACTTTTGTATTAATTTGTAATATTATGCAGGATATAAAATCCCATGGAAAGAGAATAAATAATTGAAAGGAGTAAAAGGGTGAGTCTGATTACTAAGCCAAAATAAATAAAAGCCTTTTACTTTTATTATATATTAGATACAACCTCTCTAACAAAGAGTAGTTCAAATACATGACAGTTTTTTAAAACAGTTATTAAGACATATTTGTTCACAATTCAAAATTTGAATTGAACAGGTGAGACTATCACTGACCTTTTAACTTCTCTAAGTTCTTTGATACAAATAGCTGTTTAGGAAGAAGTTTTTTGAGAAGCTTTGTTGTATCGTAGTTGAGACTTGTCTGATCCTCTAATAATATACAAGCAATGTCTATATAAAGAGAGTGATCTTTTCACGAATCAAAGCTTACCTCAAATTTTACAGTGATATTCTGTTTCTTTCTCTTCAGTAGAGAGCTCTTATAACATATATAAACACAATAGCCACAAATAACTAATTTACAGTGGCAGGATAGCAAAAGAAAATACGAGTGAGACCTTGAACTTTCCGGTGTATATCCTCCTGTTATCCCGAGTTTCTTAGGTAGATTCAAGCTTATAGACACGTAAACATGGTAGATGTTGATCACAAAGAAAAATGTACTTGCCCATTGCCCATTGGTTTAATCTATTTATTCTTTACTTAACAATTTTTAATATGGTATTTGAATTTACATATCTATTTAATTTTAATCACCAATTTTTTTTGAATAAATGAGTTCGTGTTCAAAAATTTTAATTTTTTGTATATTAATGTTTAAAAAAATAAAATGTAATAAGTTTGATATTTTTAAATAATAATAAAATAATTAAAATGTAAAGAATTGATAATTTTAAAGAATTTAAAAAAAAATCAAACATTAAAATTATATGACTTTACAAATTTAGATAGAGCACTGGTTTTATGGAAAAGCTTAATGCTTCGTTTCCCGAGCAATAAGGGCAGAAATTATTTCATTTTGTCTGATCTCTGATCTCATAATATTGCAATAAAACTCCTGGGATGCCGGAATAATAGATAAGATCACGGAGCTTGGCCCTCAGTTTGCTCAGGGAAATGACATCATTAGGTAGAAAATTGACCCACAATTTAACACCGATTGACTAATAACACTTCCATATCCGTAAGGTAGTAGTAGTGTTTCAAATGCTAGAAAGCTATGGAATCTTCTTTAAGCTCCCCGAGCGGCAAATTTGGCTGCTTTAGCCTCTTTATCATCTTGCTAAGGGGCAAGCCTTGTAGTTTCTGTATTTAATGTCGTTATTTTTTCACTTATTTTTTTATCCAAGAAATAGAGATATGGGTGGGGGAGGTTTGCCAAAAGGCCATAATATGAACCCAACGAACTAAAAATTGGCAAAGAGAAAACGGTGGACGGCTGAGGCCTTATCCAATTCCTAGACACCACTTCAATTTCCCAACTTCTTTAGCGACGCCTAATTTCTAGGTTATCAGCATTGCGCAAATTCCATGTATATGAGAATTATCTTCGATATATTAATATATTTTTATAGTTAAATTTATTAAATATTTTAATTTGTACTCCATGTGTTTTAGATATATATTTTATTATATATATTTATTTAAATGTAATTATAATTTAATTATAATAATGATAATTATAATTTAATAATTATTAAGTGTTAAAATTTTATTAGTCAATAAAAAAAATATTTTTTTATTAAAGATATATGTTGATAGTATATATATATTAATGATTCTATATAAAAAATTAGTTCTCTCTCCATCTATTAAATGACAGTTTTATCTCTATTAAAAAATATGCATCAAACCTAAAGGATAAAGAGAGAAAAGCTCATCATAGATTAAAGTAAGTCTTTATTTAATTATTTTTTATGTAAAATCATAAAATTTGAAGATTAGTCTCTATTCAATTATTATTTTTGTAAAATCATAAAATTTCAAGAACATTAGACATAATAGGTTATATAAAATTAAAATCTTGAGTTACATAAATTAATGAAAAGTGTTACAAAATAGATCTATAATTTTTTTAAAATTAAATTTTTTTAAAAATTTCTTTTTTTAAGTATAAAAAAATTTAAGGTATTCTCAATCTATAAAAAGTTAAATATATTAAATTAATAATTAATAAACTTATAAATATATTAAATATACATTCTAGTAAAATACATTTTGACATGCTTATTATAAGCCAGTTCATTTTTAATTTGATGTACCTACTAAATTTGTCTAACAAAACTATAGAGAAAAACTTTGGCAATTGTGGCTGTAAGTGTACAAACCGATCCATACCAAATCCATAAGCATAGGTATCGAACTCTTACACATAGGACTTTATAGTCAGAGACTTGAATCAAAGTGATAACTTGTGGATGCTTATTTTGCAAGTGTCACCTTAAATCAAGTTTTAATTCATCCATCACAAGACACATGAAAAAGCTACGGAAGGCCTTGAACCTTCAAGACGTCATTAGAGTACTCAACCCTTGGAATTCAAAAGAACATAAATATTTTAGATTGCATATTCAAGTTCTCCAGCTTAAGCATCTAATAGACTACAATATGAAAAATCGCATAAATCCAAAAAAACAAAACAAAAAAATCCTCGCGAGAATGGATGTACAAAACTAGTGTTTTGTAATTTGTAATATTCATTCTGTTTTCCCCTGAGAAAACTAGTGTACCAAAGCATTGGTCAAGAAGACACGCTGAAATAGAAACAAATACTAAAAATTCTAATCCTCCATTGCTTTACAAACCACCTTGTTCGTTACCCAAAACCTTATTGAACTTGAACTTGAACTTTCCCCCCATTCATCATCCACCAAAATGGTAGCTTTCTAGCTAGGGAAGGTCACAAAAAGCATCAGAAGCTTGACCCAACAATGGCAGCGTCTCAGTGAACCCCACGATTGATCATCTCTTTGTACTGCCTCAACGACTCCTGCCTCTGCAACCTCATCTCCTCGTTGAACTTCTTGATGAACGCCTCCACTCGCCGGTTCAACTCGTCCTGACTCAGAGAAGGCTCTTTCCTCAGCTTCCCTGAACTCGGCGACGAATTCTCCTTGCAGATTCTGCTTCCCTCGCTGAACGTCTCCGACTTCTTCATCACCTTCGGATTCATCGGAGGGGAGGCAGTAGCGTTTCCGTTCTGGTCTGTTAACGGCCCGTTACGGCGTGAATGGGAGTCCCACGTGTCGGACTTCTTTAGGTGCCGAGTTAACGGCATCGCACGCCCGTCCGTTATCGTCTTCCACGTGCTCTCCAGCGTGTCCTGACGTTTCGGCTTCGACACTCCCAACGCCGCCCTCCCCCCTGGACCCACAAATCAATATTACCGTTTCTTTTTTCAATTTTAAATTTTAAAATTATTTTTTTTTAATATTTTTTTTTCTTCAGATTCAAAATCGATGAGGAGAGAGAAAGAGAAATACCTAGAGGCATTGCCTTGGCAGCTTTGCGGTGGCCGAACCTGGCAGAGACCGGTGACTTCTCGTCGCCGTTGGGAAGCGAGAAACCCAACGAATCCTTTCTCAGCAAGTTTGTCCCTACAGAACTCGGCGCGTTAACGGATTCTTCGTTCGCGATTTTATCATTGCTCGTCTGCGATACTTTCGCATCGTAAACGTATCCGTTTGAAACAGCGACGTTGAGGACAGCGTTGTCCGTCCGTACGTCTCCGGAGATCTTAATCGGTTCAGGCGGAGGGATCTGAACCGGTGGAAGGACGACGTAGTCCAACGGTATGCCGCGGGAGATATTGACCGACTCAGGATCATGAATTGGGGATGGTGGGATGACTAGTGGGTTTGACGAGTGAGAATGGTCGTCATCGAGCTCGTGGTGGTGCTGGAGCTTGGAAGAGGCGACGATGCTGATGATGATACAGTTCATGAGTATGTAAAGATAAGGAGGTCTTAACCATGTGAGCAAGAAGCTCCAAATGGAAGGAACTTCGGAGACGATGAAATCTGACACTATTGGAACCGAAAACCTCAAAACCATGGCCAAGAACAAAACCCCAGTGGAAATTAGTACCACTTTGAGAGAGAGGAGCCAGTTATGGTGGGTTGAGCTTGATGAGAAGGAAGCCATTGTTGGTATTTCCTTATAGGTATTTCTCTGTACTTACCTTACCTTCTTCTCCGGCTGCTTCACCGTTAGATTGCAGAGGTTATAAGAGCATTGAGAGAGTAACAGGAATGACTTTGGTTGAGGGGGAGGTATAAATACTAATAGGGGAGGCGAGAGAAGAAGGAAAGGGTGGAATTTGCGTTGAAAGGTGGAGCGTTTGATTGAGACCCCTCTGAGGTCATCTTGAAAAAGGGTGCGGTGCGTGTGGGGTTTGGAATTTTTCTTTTTGGTGGGTGTGTCTAGTGTGGCTTCGGCTAAAAAATGTTAACAGCATATGTGCTTGTTTATCCTTTTAGGTCCAGGGGGTGATGTAACCTATGTTGGTTTTTTTTTTTTTTTTTGAGAACAAGATGGAGACCTTTCAATAAGTAAGCCATTAATTTACTTATTTGGATCCAAAATAAATGTTAATTTACGTTCTAATTTTAACGACAATTATGCATGTAATTGCATATAGAGTTTGGTTATATATAGACAGTTCTATCTCCAATATTCGATTTCTCTTGAAATTTGTGCTTTAATTAAAAAAAGCCACAGATCTTGAGGAAGATGGGACGGTGAAGCACTTGAGCCTTGAGCTATAAGAGCTCTAGCCTTGCATATATTGGTCTTTGGTACAATTGGATCCACCAAGAAATCACATGTTTAGGGAGTCATGGATCATTAATGACAACTATTACTTTTATGGTATTTTAATAAGGCAATTACAATTACAATATCAAGTTGGTTGCTTGCCTTTAACTTAGTAATTTTTAAAGAGATGGCAGTTTGAATTCCCCAAGTTGGTATGATATTGTGCAAAAACAATCACACTTTTATTCCACTTTAAAAACTATTTTAATTAACTAAATAATTAGTGGGTCTAGCGAGTATACCATTTCCTATTTAAAAAAAATGTAATTAACTAACCCTCAGTTAAATTTTCATGGTGAATCGTATGAATTAATCTCATGCGACTAGAAGTATATTTTGCATATTTCATGTCAAGCTGTTAACTAAAATATTTTGGTAAGAAGATTAACATGGGAAAGCTTATCAAGTCGCAAATTGATGTCATAGGCAGGGAGGTTTAATAAAATTAATCCGTGTTTATCTTAAATACTTCAATTGTGACTGACAATATAAGACACGACTACCTCAAAAGAAAACGCGACATCGAACCCAGCAATTATAACAACAATAATTATTAATCTTAGTGTTTATCTTTAATAGAGTAATATAGCCAATTATCCTCTGTACAAGATCACTTACACATGTTTCAAGATTAATTGTTTGGGTATAAATAAAGATAAATGAGTGAGGATGAAGGTAGGGTTTAATATTGGTTTTACTTAATGCCCAAACATACTCTGTGCTTATTGGCAGGTGCTGCTATAAAAGTGAGGAGCACAAATAAGCAAGCATTTGTTTGAACAGTATATTAAAATGGCAAGATTCCACCACTTCCACTAGGCCTCAACGGCTAAATAATATGACCGTTAAACCCGGATCCTAGATTCCCGCCCCCTTATAGCTATTCCGAGTCTTCGCAATCCCACATGCCAATCACCCCAATCAACCAACACAAAAATCCACCGCCCAACGGCCCTACGTATATCTTGACCATTTGACCAATCTTAACTCTTAAGATTATGTTTGACCAATTAATAAATAAATAAGTACAGATAAAAAAAAATTAATTTTACACAATTAAATAAATATAAAAGTATTCAAATTATTTACTCATAAAATTATAATTAATATAACAGTATTTTAAGTTATTTCTCCATTACACAATAAAATAAAATTATGAGAAAATTATTTAAATACTACAGCGTTCATTGTACCATGAGTAAGAAAGTGGAGAATTTTTTTTCAAAACACTATATATGAAAGATTTTTTTTTTACTCCTAGCAATAGCATTTTATATATTTTTTAAATATAAGTTTAATATTACTCTAATTTTTTAAAGGTATTTTTTTCATAAATTCAAATTTATGAAATTGTAAAAAAAAAATTAATTGTTCGATGCAAATTTATATACCACTTGAATAACAATTTTATAGATGTTAATTATTAATCTTGACATTACTAGTATGAAAATTTGCATCCTCTTTGATTTAAAAAATTCTCATTCATTCACTTAAGAAAACTAAATAAATATAAATACACGTAGAGATCTGTAATTTAAAAGTTGACAGTTACATTTAAAAATAATATTATACATTATTTAATACATTAATGAAATACTAAATAAATCTAAATTGATAATTAAGTTGAAAGAATATTTACCGAGCCATATATATAAAAAAATTATTTTAATTTTTTAAACTTACAGTAAAATTTGATTTAGTTCTAATTTTTTTAAAAATATATAATATTTCATAAACATCTCATTTTTAATGTTTGGGACCAACTCTATTAAAAATAATTAATAGAAAATGCTGATATAGATGAATAAAACATTTAATTTAATGAATTTAAAAATTAAGTCAATTTTTATTATAATATATATATTTTTCTCCAAAGCACCACGATGCCATGCGAGACCTGATTGTCGTCAATTTGGATACTGAACGGATTGCACAACACAATATAGTCCGTATTGACTTGGCAAACTGAAAATATGAACTAAGAAGACAATGACAAATGCAAAATAGAATAGTAAACTGCATATATAGAAGGTGCTTGAATTCTGATTCTGGCCATTTTTAGACTTCACATTGTATGATATTTCTTAATGTTTCCTTGACATGAATGCCTTGACTTTAATTAAATCAAGGAGAAATTATATTCTTTTACTCTCATTTTTAAACATAACTACAAATTTTGCAATTAATTTTATAATTTATTTATTATTTAAATTAAATGTCAATTATAATAATAAATTGTGAAATTATCAAAATATTTTTTTAGAACAAGATGTACAAAATAAAATATTAAGTAAATAAGTGTATTTTAAGAATTTTATATAATTATTATTAAAGTTAATAATACTTAATTTGGACAGTAAAAAAAAAAGTGTAATAAAATAAGAAGTTAATTATAAAATTAATAGATTAAAAAAATTATAATTGAAAATAAAAATCAAGCTAAAAAAATACTATTTCTCCTTAAATCAAAGAAATAAACGAATTGAACTACACTCATTCAAATATCAAATTATGTAAACAATAAACAAAAAAATGAATGTTTGTGTGACTTTGTTTACATCTCAAATCAATAAAGTGGTGTTTGGTGTGGATATTTTAAATTTATTATATAGATTTAATGATCAAGGCAATACAAATTAAGCCATTAATTATTCAAATAATGAATGAGAAATTTGTTTGGTATTAAGTGCAAAAACTAATCAGCTTTTTCTAATTTTTGAATTAATTTTTTGTTAAAAAATATATGCATTATCTAAAATCATAAATATGATTTATACTAATAATTTTTGAAAATATTGATGAAATAACAACACTTAAAAAATTTAAATGAAACTTTACAAGAAAATTTATACCAAACATGATAATCTTATTTTCTTAGACAAAATTTCTTAAAATTACCTTATCAAAATCCCTACACCAAACAGCACGTAAGTACCATACATAATATTTATATTCACAATGTTATGTAAATTATGTTTCCATTCAAATAAAATGATTCCAATTAAAGTCTTGGCTCAAAATTATTATTCTAAATTTTAATTTGGCTTCTCTCGCTTAAAATAGATCAATGCTGTATTTTTATTTTTAAAGAATTTATAATTAAATATTTTATTCACAATTTTATTATTTTTAAAAATACGTTATGTTATATGAATGTTTAAACCATGGTCCTGGCTTTTTTTTTTTTTAATTTGAACTATTTTGATAACAACTAAATAATTAAAATAGCATATTTTTAGCAAAATGGAATAATTTAGAATGAGATATTATATAAATAAAACGTAATTTTAATTGAATATAATTTAAATAATTAATTAAAATAAAAAATTACATCAGTAATTTAACATGTATTAATATTTTTTATTGAAAAAATAATAAAATTATGAATGAAGTTTTAATTACAATTTTTTTAAAAAAATTAGAAAAAAAAACTCTATTTCATTTTAAATCAAATGAACCAATTAAAATAATTTTTATAATAACAGAGAAAAATATTTAATTAAACCTAAATTCTTTAACTACAAATTCATCCACTCTCTATCAGCGTAGCCTTTTAAATTGAAAAGTTATCTAGCGGCAAAGGACGCTACAAGCATTGTATCAGATTCAGTACAGAGCATGCCAACTTTTGGGGTCCTGGCAGGCTTTAAGCCGATTACGTGGTGGTATTTGATTGGTAATTCAAAATGGTAGAAGCTATAATGTGAAGAATCATGGAAATTTGTAAAATGCCATTGGATGGCACCGTCCACTTGTGGGATGCATGACACGTGTCAAACATTAAAAGTCACTTGTACCGACAACTGTTTAATACTCTGCGTTTTGGTCCCAACTGTCCCCTATTTACAATTGAGCCCACTTCTATGAGAAATGTGGGCCTATATTTCTCATAGAAGTGAGCTCAATTGAAAATAGGGCTCAGTTGGGACCAAAACGCAGAAATGTAGGTGTAGAGAATCTGTAAAATAATTAATATAGCAAAACTTTTTAAAAAACTATTGTTAAGTTTTAATTAATGTATTATAGCTTAACTAATTTGAAATAGAATTTAAATAGCATAAACCTAGATATTTTTTCTAAAAAATAAATAGATGACAGTTTAAAGTTTTAATTGTTATTTTCTATTTTTATTTACACATTTTTATTATTTAAAAAAATACATTTGTCTTTTAAAACTAAAAGTTTGTTTATATTTATTTTTAAATTCAATTTAAATAATTAAATATAAATATTATTTAATTTTTGAATTTGATCTTCTATAATTATGATATTATTTTAATTTTATTTAATAATTATGATAAATTTATTTTTAAAATTATAAAAAATGCCACCGTTAAAAATACCAAAAAGGTTCTTTTAAATATATTTTTATTTTCACTCTATTCTAAAAAATATTTTTTAATAAACTCCGTCTAATATATTTTCATTTATATCTTTTAATTTCAAAAAAATGAAAAGAATGTGGAGCTTCAAGTAACCTATGTACACACACTCAATTTTGTTTTTTAATAAACGGTGTAGAAACTTTAATTTAATCTAAAAGATCTGAAGCAAGTACATGAAGAAAATTAGGGGTCAACAC
The DNA here is from genome assembly GCA_037074535.1 of Gleditsia sinensis. Classification (NCBI taxonomy): domain Eukaryota; kingdom Viridiplantae; phylum Streptophyta; class Magnoliopsida; order Fabales; family Fabaceae; genus Gleditsia; species Gleditsia sinensis. The sequence continues at coordinate 9,269,005 of CM073466.1, forward strand.
AAAGCACTTTCTCATGCTGAGCAAGGCAATGAGCCACAATATTATGCTCACGACGACACCAAAAAAAGAGAAACTTTTTCTAAAATTTCTTTTATGATGAACCCCAGGCATGAGAGGTTTGCGCCATCCAATTGAGAATCCCCTTCAATCCAAAAGGTATTGGCACCAAACTTCTCTGCCAAAGAACCCATCCCGTGAAAAGCTGCAAGAGCCTCCATAACCTCCATAGAATTAATGGAGTTGACCATCTTATTCATGGCTGCTAAAAACACTCCATTTGAATCTCTTACAATACACCCAGCCACCCCACCATCATCAAGAAGCATAGTCCCCATCAACGTTCAACGTTCAACGTTCAACTCATTCTTAGAGTCGTTCCACACCTTCAAACAATCCTGCCAATAAAATAATTACATATGAAATAATATTTTAACAATAATATGAGTTTTTCTTTTTACGTTGTTAATAACGAAATTACACTTACTATTTTAAAATTATTTGCATCAGTTTACTAAAATTTTAAAACATACTTTTATGAAAATTGTTACTATTAATTAATGCTTTACAAGTATTTTTTATTAATAAGGATAAAAAAATTTAAATTGTGTTTTTTGAAGTTGTTCCTTACTACCATTTTTGTCAAAAAAATTTATATGTACATAATAATTATAAATTTTTTTTAAAAAAAAATACTTTAAATTTCCAAGTCACTCAATTTGCAAAGCAAATTTGGGACTCATTTAGGGTGACATGTCTATGTAGAGCACTAGAGCTCAAACAAGACTTGCCTTAACTTTAATTTAATTCAACTGAGTCAACATGGGCCGGTTGGGCCTCTTGGGCCCATTATGGTATTATAAAAATGAATATACAATTCCAAAGTGTGTTACTTTACTTGTCCTTAAAAAAAAATCTGCCTTTATTTTTTTTTTGATAAATCAAAAATTATTTTATATAATAAATAGACATAAAATTTTAAAATTTATAGAAATTTTAATAAAATACAATAAAAAAAAATTACAATACAAACCTGCATTTTTAAAAATAGACAAAAATTTTAAATTAAAAGATAACATGTGTTGTAATTAATATTATCAAATATTATAAAAAAAATATAACAACTTTAGTTAAATTATAATTTGTTATATATCTCACGAGAAAAAATAAATTTTTTTAACACAACTCTCAATTTTTAAAAAAAATTAAAATTTGTTTATACTATTTTTTTTAATCTTAAAATATTATAAATCTAAAAAGTAATTTATAATTTTTTATTAGAATTTATTTTTAAAGAAGGGAAAAAAATTTCAAAAAAAGAAAAATCTTTCTTAAAGAAAAAAAATTTCCTTAATAGGAGAAGAAAACTTATCCATAAAAGAAAATAAATTTTATAAAAAAAATTTATTCAAAAAAATAAAAAATAATAAAAAAGAGATATAAAGATAAAAAAAAATAGTCCGTCTTTATTATAAAAAAATTTATAATAATATAAAATTTTACGAGCGGAGCCGCCTCGATCCAGAAAAATTTTCTCTTACTTTTGTGTCAAACTGTTAACTGTGAAACCACGTTCACTTTCACAAAAGTCGTTACGTGCGGAGCCGCCTTGATCCAGAAAATTTTACGGTAGACGCAAAGCACTATGACAATAATATAAAGAAAAAAAATGGTACTACTTTATTATAAAAAATTAAAAATTAAAAATTCTTAATATAAAGTAATGGAAATTTAAAGGAGAGTAGGAATTACCCAATTAAAAGGTAGTAAAAGAGTAAATTGCATTTATTTCTTTAATTTATAAAATTTATATTTATAATATTTTTAGTTTCAAATTGAAATAACAATTTTTTAAAAAAATTTATAAAATCTACTCTCTCATTTTTTTAATTTTCAAAAAAATTATACTAAATTTTTTAATTTAATTTTTGTAAATATTAATTTAATTTTTAAATGATTTATAATGTTTGAATTATATTATTTTTATGAATGTTTAAAAAAATTATGTGTAAAGTATAAATTTTATTAATAATTTTTTATATAAATTAAAATTAAAATTAAAATGTGAATGCAGACTCGAATGGCTGAAAAGAAAACGATCGTACCCGCACACAGATAAGTGGGCCTGTAGTTTTCCAAACATGTGGAGCAAATCAAAAGGCAGAAAAGACAGCCGACACCCTGTTTCGATATAAATATAATAAGTGAAAAAAAATGAAAAGCAAGCAACACGAGTTTCAGGAGCTCTGTTAATTCGATTCAATTAACTCAAATTGGGTTCAAAAAATTTATTTAATCTCAATCGATTAATTTGATCAAATTTAATATAATATAATTTAAATTTTTTGAATAATTTAAAATAATTAAATTTAAATATTAATGTTTTATTTTAAATATTATTTAATTAAATTGAATAATATGATAAAAAAAATTAATTTATTATTGATAAATAATTTTTTATTTATTAATAATATTTAAATTATAATGTATAATAAAAATAATATTTTTTAAAATTAATTTTGTTATTGATGAATAAAAAATTATTTATTCACGTATCAAATATTAAATCTAAAAAAGTTATTTTAACAGATTTTATGAAATCTAAAAAAATTATTCATATCAAATATTAAATCTAAAAAAATTATTTTAACAAATTTTTTGAAGTTAATAGACCAAAAAAGAATTAAAGGCAAGCATTTACAGGCCAGCACGAGTGAACTGAGGGGCGTCTTTTTTCTTGTATCATTTGAGTAACCAAAATCAAATCGAGATTTGCATGTTTCGTCACTTTCGCATTTATAATAACTACACCAACTTCACTATTTAAGGGCACCCAGCTGCTTCATCATCTTGCATCTTCAAACTCCACCATTGCTATAGCCTGCACACCCTCTCTTATATTTTCAGACATGGCTAGGTCTGTGCCTTTGGTTTCCTCCATCTTCGTCCTGCTTCTGCTTCTTGTGGCCACTGGTGCGTATTTCTTGTTCTTACCCATAATGGGTTTTGCTTTTTTTGTTAGATGCTGTTAAAAGTCTTAACCTTGTATGTTCTTCTTCTTTCCTGGTTTTGTGTTTTTGAATATGATGTGCAGAGATGGGGCCAATGGTGGCAGAAGCAAGGACGTGCGAATCTCAGAGCCACCGCTTCAAGGGAACCTGTGTAAGAAGTTCCAACTGTGCTTCTGTTTGCCAAACCGAGGGCTTCCCTGGCGGCGAGTGCCGTGGCCTCCGTCGCCGATGCTTCTGCTCCAAACCTTGTTAGTGGAGAGTTTGAAGAGTCACAGATCTGTGTTGGGGAAGTGATGGATCCGTCAATTTCCAACTCAAGTTCTGTGAGAGTGTTTAAGAATAAGAATAATGTTATATTCCCTTTCTGTGATGGGTTTCTTCGTCATCATTTTCCAAAAGTTCTGTGAGAGTGTTTGAGAATAATGTTATTTGCCCTTTCTGTGATGAGTTTCTTCGTCTTTTCGTTGTATGTTTTAGTGCTTTGGATCTTCTGGCGTGTAGTAAAGAATGGTTAATGTAGTGGAAGTGATGAACAATAACTTCTTGGAATTTACCTAAGGGATCCTTCTATCCATCTCGCTCTTCCTTCCTTTTCTTTTATATATATATATAGTTGATATTTGATACTGTAAAATAATATTTTATTCATCAATAAAAATAATTTTAAAATATTATTTTTATTTTTATATTATTGATGGATAAAATATTATCCACAATAAATATATATATATATATATATATATATATATATATATATATATATATATATTATTTTAAAATTTTAATATAAAAACATAACATAAAAATAAATTTTTTTAAAAAATTAATCGTGAATTATAAAATTATTTATATATTATATTTTTATTATAAAATTTGATTGCATCAAAATTTTGTTTATCTAATTTAGGGTATTAGACTCTTCTATAAATATTTTTATTTAGACAGAAGTCTAACTGCTAAATTTAAACATAATTATCACTTTTAAGTCTTTTTTTCTTTTTTTGTGAGGTTCTCCATCTCACTCTTTAATCTACTTTACGTTAAATATATATGCAATCGGTTTATCCCACCTTAATCTCTTAAAAGTTCTTGTTCGGGGATGTAGTTTCCAACGAGATTGAACTCTATCTTAATACTCGCAAGTTAATTATATATTATGTTTAATATATATATATAATGCATGAAAAAATTCATAATTTTATATGATGTAATATTCACAAGTTAATAATAATAATTACAATACTATTTTTATAAAAAAAATATATTAAAGTACATGTATATTTATAATTAATACAAAAAATAATTAAAAATAGTGAAAAAAATTCGTTTAAGAAACAGAAAAATTTGAAAGTAAAAATACAAAGGATTTTTTGTGGATTTTGACTGGTCTTTAGTTATTTGATTGGTTTTATTTATTGAACAGTTTTAAGTAAAAGGCCATGGCTACCTTATCGAACAACCTTCCTCGATTTGTCTACTTAAAACTAGATAAATCCACCCGATAATCCTTCAACCACCCAGGCTGCTGCCTTCTTCTTGCTCTCAGAACTGTTGGAGCATTATCAATAGCTTTGTCCATCCCTTGATTCTTCGAACCTTCTCTGTTACTGCTATCAGCTGGCAGAGGACGATAGAGAAGATAAGGAAAAGAAGGATATGGGTATAAATAAATCATTTTTTAAAATAGTTTAGAGAGAGATTTAGCAACTAATGCGTTGCTAAATTTAATACTTTTTTTAAAAAAAAATGATAATTTGTCAAAGTAATATTAATTCAATATTCGTTGTTAAAAATTTGTCACTAATTCTCAATTCTTTTGCAGTGGATGCTCCAACAAGACTTGCCGTAATACCCGCCTGGCTGAACCAGTATGAGCCCAGCTTCTTGATGTGTGTCAATTGGAATTGAGCTTCTTGCACTGTTAATCAAAATTTTAAATTATTAAAAAAACTAAATTATATTTAATTTAATTTAATTTTTTTTAACATAATACACTTGAATTGTTTATTTAAATTTAAAATTTTTTTAAAAAATTATTTGTATAAATCTATTAATTTAATTTGATTCAATTCTTTAAAATTAAAATTTAATTAAAATTTTAAATTATGCACTCCTCTCTGACATCAGAATGAATATGCGAGTCTAGTATTAATAATGTTGTATATTGGGTGGTTTCTCTATTTTTTTGCGCTAAGTGTGAAACGGCGTTCACAATCACAAAAGGTTATCTTCATGCGGAGCCGTTTTGATCCAGAAAAATTTTCCTACGCACAGTACAATGACAAAAATATGTAATATAAAGATAAAAAAATGGAACAACTTTATTTACTGTAAATAAAAAAACTTCCTAATATTAAAGCATTCATCTTCGTATTATGAGGTACGGGCTCTTGTTTCTCATCAGAATTATTCTCACCTACTCCGATACATCAAAATAATTTTATAATTAATAATTTAAAAATAATGTAAATTTAATGGAGGGTAAGAATAACCCAATTCAAAGGTCGTAAAATAATAAAGAACAGACATTGAATGCAGAAAATGATGGTACGTGAACAAATGGGTGGGCCTATCATAACGTGGGGACAGAACTGAAATCAGAAAACCCAGAAAGAAAGTGATATAACACCCTGTTTTGTCAAAATATGAACACAATAAAGCAAAAGAAAAAAAAATGAAAAGCAAGAATTGACAGGCCTGTACTGGTGAAGTCAGAGGTGTCCTTTTTCTGCATCATTCAAAGTAACCAAATCACATGGAGATTGGCATCGAAATTCTCTAAAGTTTTAAAAAAAATTTGTAAAATAAAATTAAAAGAAAAAAAAAGTGAATAAGCGAATCTTACTGCTCCGGATTCGTATATTTCATTTCACTTTTTGTACGGAGGTTCATACATCTTGGCCAACGAAACTGCCTGGAAATCCGTCTGCGTCTGTACTACAAGAAGATCATGCTTGAGTGCATCCTGCAATCCTCCGATAGAAAAGCTCGTCAACCAATTTTCCGTAAACCCTAAACGTCGTTCATAAATCCTCCAATTGTGATTGAGAATCAGACGCGGAGCCTGTTTGCTTTAATTCCTTCATCGAAGTTTTGGGATATTCGAATAAACTGCGCCACCGAAAAGCAGCAACAAAGTGTTACACATGCTTTTATAAAATATCGGAATTATAAAAATATTAATATAGATGTAATATTTAAGTTCAAGGTTCTCCAATTTTAAAAATTAATTTTTAAAAAGTGATTTTTTTAATTAAAAATATATTGTAATAATAATATCTTATGGTTGATTTCTGCAAAAATAATTACTTAACAAGACTAACTAAACTCAGTAAAAAATGTTTGTTATTGCCATAATTGGTAACTCTCGGACTTGTCTCACAGAATATCAATTATTGTAGACTTCGACTTATTTGAACAAAATGCTCTGCTACACATGCTTTCATAAAAGACAAACATTAAAAGAAATATTAGTATTAATGTGATATTTAAATTTAAAGGTTTTCTAACTTTAAAGACTAACTTTTAAAGAGCGGTCCTCCTTTGATTAAAATGCATTGTAACAAAACATCCAAAAATTGTAACATTCTTGATCTTTTTTAAATATTACTAATTGAAAAAAAATTTCAAAGAAGAGAAAGTATTTTAAATGCCAAAAGAAGATTAAATAATTTTACAATTTTACTCAAGTCAAAAAAAAATTTAGAATGATTAAAATAATATTTATGTAATTTTATTAAAATAACATTTATATAAATTTTTTGATATGACAGTTTCGTAAATACTCTAAGGGGGCGTTTGTTTCAGGTTAAGTTTTAAACTTTCCTAGAAAAGTTTAGAAAAAAAAAAGAATCTCGTGTTTGTTACAAGATATATAAACTTATTCTTGGGAAACTTTTATTCTCAGGAATGTAGATTATGAAGAGCTTGGGAAAGTTTTATTCCCACTGGTATAAGTGGAAATAAAAGTTTCCTGAGAAACTTTCAGCCCCAACAACTTAATCCCGTGACTCTCCTGTGCCGAATACACCATCTTTCTGTCGTTCATACTCATCCTCACGAGCTCATTCGTGCGCCGGGCTGGAGACCTTATCCCATTGCAGATAACAGATCCTCCCTCGCCATCATCTTTTGCAGACTCGAGACCTCATCCCATTGCAGAGATCATATCTTCCCTCGCTGTCGTCTTCGTCTGCAGGTGAGTTTCTACTCCTCTGCACTCTGCATTCATCGTTTTCGTCTTTCTGCCATGCTGTATCTCTGTTTTTTTTATCCTAGCTCGAGATACCTCTATTCTCTCTTCCTAGTTTTTGATTGTTTGATGAAGGTATGGCAGTGGAGTTGGGGGGCATTATTTGCTTGGGAGTGGCATGGCACCATCTCTGGAGAAAGCATAAGCCATCCTGTATAAATATTAAGCATTAAGGTAACTAGAGACAATGAATTGCTCTCATATGAAAAGCACACCTAAACCTTGAGTTGCTGGCAACAGAAACTCATACCACAGAAAAATATGGCAACAACAACCATTCCCAGGAAAGAAGATGAATAACCAAATATATCTATCTTACATTCGTGGGAATATGACTTTCCTGGGAAAATTATTTTCCCTGAACCAAATACTACCTAAGATGATAGTTTTGTAAATACTCTAAAATGATATTTTTGTAAATAATAGAGGATGATAAAATTGTAAATATGGGGTGGTAAATAAGAAAAAATATTGATAATATGAGGGAGAGGAGAGAGTGTCAGTAAAGAAGAGAAAGAAAAGAAGAAAAGAAAGAGGAGAAAAAGGAAGAGGAAAGGAAATCAAGAGAAGTTCTTGATCATTTCTTTAATTTCATCATTTTTACTTTAGGAATATTCTAATTCAAGGTATGAATGTAAGATTTTTGTGTAATAGGAATCAAGTATGCAAGTTTAAAGAATTGTTTGAAGTAGACTTAACATCTATTCATAAATTTTGTACAAAATTATGTATATATAGTTTTAGATTTATTTAGATGTAATTTTGAATAGCATGTGGTTTCGATATTTATATGAAATTATGTTTTGGTTGTTTGGACATGCATATAGGTGTATGGGATTACATAAAAGAAAAATAAAGGAAAAGTTAAACTAAGTTGAATTTTGGAGTAATTTGAGAAGTTTATATTTTTAAAATTCTGAAAAAATTTGGTAAGAATTTTAAAAAAATAGTCAACATATAAATTGTAGATATATGTCTCACAGATTTATACGTTATAAAATCACTTAATTTGGAGTCATATAAGAGAGATATGACTAATTGAGAAGAGATCAGAATTTAAGATAGTAAAAATAAGCGTTTTGGTTTTTAATTTTTTAAGAATAATTCATAAGGCATCTGAAGAAATGATAAAATGAAATATATATATATATATATATATATATATATATATATATATATATATATATATATATATATATATATATATATATATATATATAATTGCCTTAAATTTTTATAGGCTTTGACATTACCTCAATTGGAGTCCATATGAGAGAGATATAGCATATTAATTGAGTAGAGATAAGAATCAGTCTATAATTCAAAATAGTAAAATAAGTGTTTTGATTTTTAATTTTTTGAGAATAATCCGTAAGTAATCTGAAAAATTATAAATATTAAAGTTGTAAATAATTGTCTTAAATTTTTATAGGTTTTTACATAATCTCAATTGGAGTCCATATGAGGGAGATATGGCTGATTAATTGAGTAGAGGTCAGAATCAGTTTATAATCTAGAATGATAAAATAAGCGTTGTAATTTTTCATTTTCAAGGAATAATCCATAAGGAATATGAATAAATGATAAATATAAAATTTGTAGATAATTGTCTTAATTTTTTATAGAATTTACAATCACTTTAATCGGAGTTCGTATGAAGGAGATATGGTTGAATAAGTGAAAAAAGGTTACAGAACACGGGTAGACCGTGTTTTGGGTTGCTTCAATACGGGTTTGCGGTGTTCGGGGCTTTTTTGAAAATGTTTGAAGTAGTTTTCAAGTATGGTCGTGTTGAGTGATGGATTATTATATTATTCACTGTTTTCTATCTAAAAATAATATTGTTTGTTTAAAGATCTTTAGAAAACTTATATTAAAAAAATATTTTTAAAATGATGATTTTTGTATCATAAATTATCCTTTTATTTATCTGATTCAAAATGAATCATATTAGATATTGGTATGTGATGAATGATTATTACTCGTTGGGTATAAAAATAATGCATGTCATATTATAAATGTGATTGAATGGCAAGCGTAAATTTCAAAGCGAGTTGCTTGATAAATATAAATTGTATTTGATAAATATGCATATATATATATATATATATATATATATATATATATATATAGACACACACACACATTTATATGTATGGATGAATATTGATGGGTTGCATGGCTTGAAACGGTATCGAGTAAATGACACCATATTAGTCTGAGTGAGTCAAAAGATGGTTACTCCAACCGGATGGCATAGGTAATATGAAGAAACAGATGGGTGATAAATTCACATTCCCTAATCACTTGTTGTAACTGTAGTTGTTCAGTCACTATACATATAGCAAATGAGCAAATTGAGAGCTGTGATATGTTTGAGTATTAAAAAAATAATATATTTTCAGTGCATATATAATATGTTAATTATGCATCAACCGAAGTGATGATTTTATTTTTAAATCTTAATATTTTTTGTAGTTTATACAGCTGAACATAACTCATATTTTCTTATTATATTTTATTTCAGTCTACTAAAAACTTTTATTTTTACTATTATTGTGATGTTATATTCAGATAAAAAAAATGAGATGCAACAAAGAATGACGTTACTAATAAAAATCTCGATATCAGCATTATCTCCTCACTTTTTGTGTTTCAAGAGTAGAGTGGTGTATGAAAATTATTATAATTATTACATGTGTGAGTTTTGTAATATATATATATATATATATATATATATATATATATATATATATATATATATATATATATATTGTGTTTAAATATATAGCTTATTTAACATACTAAATATAAAATTAATTAATTAAATAAATAATAATGAAAAAAAACTCAACCTTACAAAAATTAATGCCAAGAATGCAAGAAATTATTTTTGGCCGTCCAATTGTATCAACTATCAGCGTGCCCTATGTATGTTCGATTATTAATTGGGTTGAATAATTATATGTATTGGGAAACGTCAAATAAGATCAAGTTTAATTAAAATTGATCAATTAAAATTTGAATAATTTTAAATTAATATATTTAATAAAAAATGACTTTTAATATGTATAAATTTAAAAAATAATTTTTATTTTCACAATAAATAAAAATAAAAAATTTTAAAAAATAAAAAAAATATTGTTAAAATCTTCAAATCACACTACTTTCTTTTATACAAGAAATGACTCAAACTCACTCTCTACTTTTCAATTCCCACCTCTCCTTACCACCAGAGCTAGTCTTAATGGTTCGTTTAGTTAGTAGCTAAGAAATAAATAAAAAAGAAAATAAAAAATAGAATGAAATATAATAAAATATTAAAAAAAATTATATTTGGTATATAATAAAAAAAATCGAATGAAAAATTGACAAAAAAATAAAATTATCCTTAAAGTATAAAAATAATACAATAATATTATTTAACTTTAAAAAATTATTTAAAAATAATATAAATATAAAAATAATTAATAATATTTTTTATTAAAAATATTAATAAAATTAAGAAATAATTTAAATATTTTTTTATTTAATATTATTTAGCTGGAAAAAATTTACAAGGCCAAAAAAAAAAAGCAAAAAAAAAAAAAGAAGTATTTTTGATTTTTTAAACAACATTTCACGTCTTCCCATGCTTTTCCACGTTTTTTCTTGATTTTTTTTGCTTTTAAGAGAGAATGGGTATTAACTCTTTTCATTTCAATTTATTCCGTATCTGTGAACCAAATATTGTAACTTGATGGAATAACTGAATTTCGTGTAACAAACGGGACATGAGCGATCAAATCACACCATCTTCGATTGGTGTTTGTTAAACAATTTTCTTTTAAATTTATAAAAAATTAATCTTAAAAAAATTATATTTTTATATTTAATTTTTAAATTTTAAGACAGTATTATAAAAAAAATATTTTAAAAATAATTTGTCATAAGAATTTTTACTAAATTTTTTTTATGTAAATGGATAGGAATCTAAATTTTTTATATCACAATTTTTTTTAAATATAAAAAAATAATATTATTATTCATTATCTTACTCTATCTTCTATCATTTTTTTTTTATTTTTGTACAAATTTAAAAATTAATTTTTATTTTCACGATAAATTAAAATTAAATTTTTTAAAAAATAATAAAAAATATTATTATAATCTTCAAATGACACTATTATTTTTTTACAAGAAAAGACTCGAATTCACTCCCTATTTTCCAATTCCCACCTCTCCACGAGAGCTAAATCACACCATCTTTGAGTGGTGTTTGTGAAATGAAATTTTTTAGGGAAGGAATGTAAATTTTTCATATCAATTTTTTTTAAATATAAATTATTATTTTTACTTTTTCACTCTCTTTTTTTTAATATTTTTTTTATTGTTATACTTACTTTCTATGACTTTCACTTTTCACTTTAATATAAATAAAAATAATTTTAAAATTTTATTACAATCAAATTTAATAATAAACAATTTTTGGATAAATATTTAAAATGAACTAAATATATTTTATATAATTTTAATAATCATAATTTTCAATAAACATATTTTTTAATAATTATAATTTTTAAAATTCAAAAATTTTATCTTGTACAAAATACTTTTTTATAGTTATTCTATTTTTTTTTTTTGACATTCCATTGTAAAGATTAAGGCACGAAAAAAATTACAATTTTTTTTAAATTCATTTTGATTTAACTTTACTACTTTAAAAAGTTATTAATCATAATAAATTTAGCTACATTTTGTATTTATCTATTATTTTTTGGATCTTAAAGATCCATTCTTTCAGCTGGAATCGGTGTTTCTTTCCTCTCCTTTCTGCTAATTGCGAAACCACGTTCACGTCACATTCACAGAAGTTATTTCTTTCGGATCTGTTTTGATCCGAAAGTTTTCCGCCGAGGCACATTACAAAGACCAAAACAAATAATATAATAAATATTAAAAAATGGAGCAATTTTATTGTCATTAAAAAACTTCCTAATATTTAAGCATTCATCTTCGTATTACAGTGTACGGGGTATTATTTCTGATCAGAACTAGTTCTTTTTACCTGCCCCAATACATAAAATTAATTTCTATGATTAATAATTTAAAAATAATGTAAATTTACTAGAGAGTGGGAATAACCATATTCAAAGAAGCTTTGTATGGAATTATATAATTTTTATTAATACTTTAAAATATTTTTTGAGTATAAACTGTAGTTAATAAATTTTAAAAAAGTTGGCTTTCGCACTCAGTTTTTTAAAAAATTGGCTATATAATATTAAAAAAAAAATATACGTTTGGGAAATCCATAAGAATGGACTTTTTTCACTGTGAATAATATTTGTAATAAAATATTTTTATAATAAATAAATATTTATAAATCCTATACTTAAATTCAAAAGTTAAATTATTTTAGATTTGTAAATTTTTGAATTGTTTTTTATTTTATAAAAAATATATGAATTTTACTTTTTTTAAAAAAAAAGAGTTTAAAGTTTAGATTCAGAAGAATGATTAGGAAAATACCATTTTAGACAAAAAGACCGGGTTTTCCTTGATCGAATTAACTGCATCTTTTGAAAATAAAAGATTAAATTTTTTTTTATCAAAATGATTAAAATATTTTTATTTTTTAAATCACCAAAATAAAATAAAATTATCAAAACGAATGAAAATTGTTAAAAAATTATGTTATTTCGATTAAAATTATTATATTTCGATAAAAATATTTTTATTTTAATAGAAATTTCGATAAAAATATTATTATTTTAAGTTGTTTCGATAAAAATATTTTCGTTTCGAATTATTTCAAATTATTTTGATAAAAAAATATTTAATTAATTTAAAAAATAAAAAAATAATAATTTAAAAATAAATAAAAATAGTATTATATCACATATAATATTAAATTTTTTTTTTATAAATCATAATATTTTTATTAATTTTCTATTTTTTTATTTATTTTTATGATATTATTTATTTTTATTATTTTTATTTAAAAAAATAATGAAAAAAAATTTAAAAAAAATTACCTAAAAATAAAGATAAAATCATGATTTAAATATAAATATCGTAAAAAATTTAAAAAAAAATATAAGATAAAGATTATTATTAAATATTATTAAAATTTAAATCAAAATTTTTACTATCATAATATATTTATTTATTATTTAATTATAAATATTAATTTTAATATAATTTTATATATTTATATCATTAATATTATATTTAAAAAAATTTAAAATTAAAAAAAATTAAAATTATTAAAAACATTTTTTTAAATTTTTTTTATTTTTAAAAATATTTTAAAATATTTTTATTTTTAAAATATCAAAAACAATCCTTCCAAATCAAATTTAATATCTTGCTTGGGAATGCTCGCATCTGCTCCTAGGACAATGGATGAGAAGTCGGGCTGAATAGCGTGGCGTCGTTTTCAAGGTAATCAGGGCTTCTTTTTTTTTTTTTTTGGCGTAAATAATCGGGGCTTCTTTGATAGGAAATGAAATGCCTCGTTATAAATATATTTTATTACAAATATTATTAATTTAATAAGAAATAAAAATCGCCGCCTAATTATAGAAGCTGACCTTCAGCGACGGCCAAATTTTTTCAAGCTATATTTAGAAATTTTTTCTTTATTAATTTTAAAAAATTGTTAATAAAGACAATATATTTTTAAGTCTAAAAACCAATCCAAGTTCGTGAAAAAAAAGAAAAAAGAAATGGAGTGGTTGAAAAGAAAACGAACGTGTGTGCATTAGATAAGTGGATCTATAATTGTCATAATATGTGGGCAAATCAACACAGATTAGAAGGGGGAGGTGACACCCGGTTTTGTCAAAAAGTAAACACAGTAAGGGAAAAAAGCAAGCAGTGACAGGCCACCACGGGTGAACCCAGAGGTGTCCTTTTTCTGGAACATTCAACAGTAACCAAATCAAATTGAGATTTTCTCCCTAACGTTTTAGTTCCCTTTAAATAATCTCAGGTTTATCGTATTAATCACACCAACTTCGTTATACAAGATTACCCAACTGCTTCAGCATTTTGAGTCTTCAAAAGGTTACCCTAGCTATAGCGGTATAGCCTGCTCATTCTCTTCTATAATTTCAGACATGGCCAAGTCTGTGCCTTTGGTTTCCTCCGTTTTCGTCATGCTTCTGCTTCTTATGGCCACTGGTGCGTAATTCTTGTTCTTACCCATAATTGGTTTTGCCTTTTTTTTTTTTCATTATATGCTGTTAAAATCTTGTTTTCGAATATGATGTGCAGAGATGGGGCCAATGGTGGCAGAAGCGAGGACTTGTGAGTCTCAGAGCCACCGCTTCAGGGGACCCTGTGTGAGTAGTTCTAACTGCGGTTCTGTTTGCCATACCGAAGGCTTCCCTGGCGGCCACTGCCGTGGCTTCCGTCGCCGATGCTTCTGCTCCAAACCTTGTTAGTGGGGAGTAGAAAGAGTTACAAATCTGTGTCGGGGAAGTAATGGATCCATCACTTTCCAACTCGAGTTGTGTGAGTGTGTGAGAATAATGTTATTTGACCTTTCTGTTAATGGTTTCTTCGTCTGTTTCAGTGATTTTTGATCTTCTGGTGTGCTGTGAAGAATGGCTAATAATATAGTGAAAGTGATTAAGAATAACTCGTGTGTACGAATTACATGTTTAGATAATTTGGTGCACTGTCGGCACAGTTTTTTTTTTTTTTTTTATCATTAAAAATTATAGTTGTCATATAATAGTTGTTGATATATGAAAAAATTATATTTTTAAAAATTATATTTATCATAAAATATAATCTGACAATCGAATACTAATTAATACTGAAGTGAATACATACAAAATTAAACATTTTTCAAAATATTTATTTAAATGTAAATTTAATAAAAATAAATTTTTATTAATGAATATAAAGTGTCAATTTTATGATATAAATATAACTAATTCTTATCTATTTTGAATAGATTAAATAAAAGTTTAACTAAAAATTTAAAAATTAAAATAACTTAATGTTTCAATTTTACTTAAATTAATTCACATTTCTTTTTTAACTTATAATTTGTTATTTTAGTTCTCAGATGAAATATTTTAAATTATATACTAATCTGTTTTAAAATTTACCATACACGTCTATATGAATTATAATAACTAAATAATTATTAAGATTTATGATTTTTAGTGAAGACAGTAAACATTATATAAATATATTATTATTTTATATGTAACTTATGATTATTATATATTAAATATATAATTTTTTTTCAGTTTTATTATAATTAACAAATTATTTGATTAATGATTAAATAATTAAAAATATTAACAAGTATAAAAATCAATTTAAGCAAAATGATATATTAATTAAATTGAAAAGATAATACAAATATTTAATTATACTGTATTGTAGTCCTTAAAAATAAATTAATTTATAAATAAATAAATAAATATATATATATATATATATATATATATATATATATATAATTAATATAAAAATAGAATTAAAATCACTGTTCAAATATTTTTTTAAAGTTAAAATAAATATTTGAATCTTTTTTTAAACTATTTTCTTAGAAGGTTTTTTAATATAATTCAAGTTCTATTTTTAAAAATTACATTATTGTATTTTAATTATGATATCAATATCCATTTTTTCAATACTAAATCTCTCAAACTTGGAAACATAAAAATTATATAATATTTTTTCATAACTTTCTGATATCTTAAATGATCTCACAAAACTCATATAATAGCACTATGCTAGTGAAACAATATTGAAATATTCAAAATTTACAATTCTTATTCTTTTTACTCTAATTTTTTTTTTAATTTTTTTTATCAATTTATCATTTTTTTTTGTTTACAATATAAACACATAATCACATAAATCTAATATAAATTATTTAAAAACTTATAAAATTTTAAATTAAAAATAATTAATTTAAAAATATAAAACCAATTCATTAAATTCTTATTTTTTAAATAAAATTGACAAAGTAAGGTTCAACTAGAAATTGTATATCTATAATTTTTTTTATTAAATTAGAAAGTGAAAATATTTTTTGAATTTTGAGATAAAAATTTTAAGATATTTAATTTAATTTACTTATTAAATAATTTAAAAATTTTATTTGAATCAAAATAAAAATAAAATTACTAACAATCATTTTAGGAATGAGAACACCAATTATATATGGACCCATATGGTTCATCCCGCCCTAATCTTTCAAACGTTCTTGTTTGGTGCGGTTACCTCCAATTCCAACCAGTAGCTCCTTCCTGCCTTATCATTTTTTTTCTTACTTTGTTTTTTTAATTAATTAAGAGTTTTATAGTTTAGAAAAGTTTAAATAATTGCATTAGTCATTAAAAAAAAATCATAATTTCAATTTAATCTCTAAAAATTTTACCTTATCAATTTAAATTTTATAAAAAATATATTTTTTTAAAAAAGATTTTTACTATTAGAAATATTGTAGGAATTTTTTGTACCATTTACCCAAGAATTGATGTAAATATGTTAAATGTTTGTTAATGAAATTAATTTTAAAGAAGAGATTGTATTTAAAGGACTAAATTAAAAAAATAAATTTTTTAAAAAATAAAATTTTAAATACATATAATTAAAATAATAATTCCATCGTTATAAAAACATAAAATTTTAGATTTTGCATTGATAAAATTGATAAAGTTATATAGCATAACAAATATGATAAGGTAAAGTGGGTAGTATCAGCATGAAACATGTTAACTTTTAGGTAGCGTTTGGTTCAGGAGAAATTTTATTTTCAGGAAAGTTATATTCCCAGGAATCACATTCCCAGGAATCTCATTCCCAGAAAAGTAAGATAGATATGTTTGGTTATCACTTACTTTTCTGGGAATATTTATCAGGATTCCCATCAGAATTTTATTTCCATGTTTAGTTGGTACAGTATATTTCCAGGAATGTAATATATTTTTACAAAAATGTCCTTAAAAAATTTGACTACTTTAATTTACTACTACAACAAATTTCAAATAAGCCCCTTGTGTCTATACTACTCAACCATTAATATTAATTAAAAAATTTATATTCCCGAAGGGCAAATTATTATATTATCAATATAAAATTTCAGTACTAATGTTTCTAAAAAAATACTAGACAATATAGAATCAGTATCAAACATCTACCGCTGTTATCATTTCGAACATGTAGCGTCAGCTATTATAAATAAATGTTCTGAGAATTGCATGCAATAGGTTACATTGTAAAATTAAAAATAAAATTGGCCAGGGTATTTTATTAAGTTATGGAAAACTCTCCCATTAAAAAGTCTTTGTTTCGCCAATAAATTATATTTTATATCAATAATTTGTAAATGTTTAGTCTTTTTTCTTACGGCTCCTTTTTGCAACCCCAGAATATTTAATAGGTACAGGGGAGGTCATGATTAAGATTAATACCAAAAAAATATAGATCATGATATCGCAAACTTAGGATCCCTATTAATACTTGATACGCGAATACCATCAAATGAACTTTGCTTACTATACAGTGTTCAAATATCTATGTTGTTAACATTTATACATTCTACCGGTATTAGTGTAGATGGTCAAAATTGCAGACTTCAACGCTTAACTATTCATTTTTTGGTACCATCAGTGCAAGCAACTTCAATGGTTTTTTTAGGTTCGAAAAAAATTTATGCAAAATCTCCCCTATAAAATGGATATTCCCAAAAATACAATAGTTCCAAAACAATCAAATAGAACTATTTACAATTTCTATATATCATCCGGTACATAATCAAAAATACATAATTCTTGTATATAATCCAATACTCAAACTCAATCTAAATCAAGACAAATAAAATCAGAACAATATATTTTTTAATTGAATCGTCAAACCAAAGGCAATATATGATTTCAGCATCAATACTTCTAACAAAATACTGGACAATATAGAATCAGTATCACAAATTAAAGGCAACATATGATTTCTCGATATAGTGCAACCACTGTCTCTTCTACTAGTAGAAGTCCAATATAAGACATAAAAACATAAAGAGCTCAATTAACAATACAGTGCAATTAATGGTTGTTTAGTGCTAAAATTTGTTGCACAAAAAGAACTTTCGACTCATCATCAATAGTAAAGAAGTAGTCTACTGCACTTTGATCCTTTGCGATTAAAAACCCAACCTTTACTATTTCCATACTAGTCAACGGCTCAATCTTCTTTAATTCCTCAAATACTTGCATTCTCCTTTCCGCTCCTTCCTTTTCATGCTTGAAGCACCCAACAAGGTCACCAATGTTGTCTTTGGTGCTCTCATACACTTTTTCTAAATTTTGTATGGTATCTGAAAGTTGAGCAATAACAGCATCACTTCCAGTGGTTCTCTTCCTCTTCCCTCTGCCACTAGATGCAGAATCTTGGCCTCTTGAAACCCCAATTCCAGTGTGACTGGAATAATGACTAGGAGAGTGTGGAAGCTGTGTCTCAGCCACAGAATCAATTGGAGCCTCATCAATGTCCACATCACCGCCTGTAAAAAAGTCATTTTCTTGCATCTCTCTATCCATCGCCTCAACTGCATCAGCAGGATCTTCAGCATCCATCCCATTGGCTCTATCCTTTCCAAACACCAATGCCAAGTCATCAAAATGAGAAAATGACTTCTTGAACAAACCTGCAGCATTTGGATGTACCTGTATTCCAAAAGAATAAAAGTTACTATAACATAAATATAAATGATACTTACAACATAAACTAAATAATTGTATCATTACCTTTACCCAATCTCTAAATAAGTCATTTTCCACCACTATCATTTTTTCTTGGTCATTCCATCCAAATCCACTTGCCCTCAACATTTTAGCTATAGCATAATATTGTTTCTTCAGCTGCTTTACTCTTGATTCAATATGTGGGTTGGCTTTCAACCCACAACCCGGCATTTTTTGGTGAAGCCACTGCTCTAACTGCTTTAGATATCCAGGTCTAAATGTGCCGTTGTCTCCAGTCCACTTTCTGCATGCCACAAGCTCCAACAAACACTCCACAAGCTTTATATCTTCATCTCTTGTCCATTGATGCTTTTTACCCATCAAAGTTGATTGGCTTGATCCTTCCATGTTCCTTTATGACATACAAATGATTAAAAAAATACAAGTATATGCAAGATAAAAATTGTCAATAGTAATGCACAAATAAATAAAAGTAGAAGTTCATTAAAAAAAATAAATATCCATTACATCAAACAAGTAAATAATGTCAAAGGAGAATAAATCAACTCAAGTTCATTACAAATATTCATAGACAATTGAATTAACTGCAAGCATAACATTAATTTTTATTTCAATGTTGTCCTCCTCTCCAAGCATTGAACATTTCTGTTGCAAGGTTGTCTCTCCATAGACTCCAAACATTGCTTGCCTCAACATGTCTAATCATTTCTCCAAGCATGACATCCTCATTGTTGTCAACTTCCGTCTCTATTATTTCTCTCTCCAATGGATCCACAGGCATCTCTCGTCGGATATGATTATGCAACAAGCAGCATGCAGTAATTATCCTCCCTTAAGTCTTAATTGGGTAAAATGACTTATTTCTTAAAATTGCCCACCGTCCTTTTAGCAATCCGAAGCATCTCTCAATTACATTTCTAGCAGAAGAATGTTTCATATTAAAATACTCTTGTGGGGTTGTAGGCTGTGATCCATTCCTCCACTCATTTAAATGATATCTTTGACCTCTATAAGGGGCTAGAAACCCTTCCCCGTTCATATATCCAGCATCACACAAGTAATAATAACCTATTGTAAAATATAAAAATTTAGATTAAAATATATCAAAAATAATTAACACGAATTATGTAATATCATATAAATACATAAAGTACCTTGAGGGACTTTAAAGCCATTCCTACGAGAGATAGCATCTCTTAATACCCTAGAATCTGCAGCTGAACCCTCCCACCCAGCCAAGACATAAATAAATTGCATGTCTAGAGAACAAACTCCCAAGACATTGGTTGCCAGTTCTCCCTTTCTTGTTCTGTATCTAGGTTTATCAGCTTCTAATACATTAACCTTTATATAAGTTCCATCTAATGCTCCTAAGCAATTCTACATTAAGAACCAAAAAAATGCACAGTCACTGAAGTTTAAAAAAATAAAAAGAAATTTTATTTATGTTTGAAAGAAAAAATTGCAAAAAATTACCTTGAACCATTTCCATCTCTCATCAGTGCAATTTTCCCGAATTGGCTCAGGTTCTTTAAGGAGTTCTTTGTAGCATCGTAAGATGGCATGCAGAACATAATTAAATCTCCTACTAATGGTCTCACCGCTCCTCATAAATTGCCTCTTAATTATTCTATTTTTAACATCATGAGAGATTATATGTAAAAAGATTGTCACCATCTCTTCCACTCCCATATTCCTAGATGGCTCCAAATGACCTACTACTCTCAACATATGGCATAAGGAATGGAAACTCCTCCTATCCATCCTAATGTTTTCTACACAGGCTAAATCTGAAACAAATACCACTCTATCAAAATTAACTTCCCTCACTAGATGTCGACTATATGAATCCCAAGTCCTATTATTACGATGTCTAAGATAATTGATTATAATATATGCGCAAACCGATATCAACATCAAGATAGAATCATTTAGCATTTCTAAATACAAAACTAAAATTGCAATAATCCTCATCTTCCTTGTTCTTTGCAATTGATCCATGATTTGTTAAGTCAAATAACTGGCATAAGAAAAAAATTAAATTAGAATCTACATTAAAAGAATTATGTTTCACAATACATTTGAACATGAAACAAATTTGTTTAACATTCCAATAAAATTTCAATTGCACAATTCTTTTTTTGGTTTTTGAAGTTCTCTAAAAATTTCAGCGGAGTTTCCCCTATAAAATGAACATTCCCAAATATACAACAGTTCTAAAACAGTCAAATTAAGCTATTCACAATTATTGTATATCATCCAATACTGAAACTCAATCTAAAACAAGACAAATAACCAGCATACAATTTGAAATCATCCACATCGCATACAATCAAAATATGAAAGAAAGTGAAACAAAAAACTTATTATAGACAACTATAAATGCATAGAAAGAAAAGCACAATGATTCATTCTCAAACAGAATGAAAAAGAAGAAAATTAGCAATTAAAAAAATCAATTTTTTTTATATTGTTTTAGTCATATACAGCACAAATTTTAAAATTTTTATATTTATTACACTTAAATATTTCAAAAATTAATTTTGTTAGTTTTCCACTTATATATTTTGATATTTATTTTATACTTTACATTTATATTATTGATTTATCAAATAAATGATTAGTTAATGAAATAAGATTAGTCTTATTATACCACCTAAAACATTATTAAATATAAAAACAATAGTCTCAAGATGTGAAAGAAATAGTATAAAAAAAATTACATTTAGTTTTAAACCAACCTCAATTATGAGTGTTCTCAAACCACTTTTTTTATAAAAGAAAAATTATGTTGATGGGAGGACGACACCAATTTAGGGTCAGAGCATACCTTAGACTCGGTAAGTATTTATAAAAAATTTACAAATAACTTATCATTAAAAAATAAATAATAAAATTAAAATTGACTTAAAATTGTGACTATCAAATTTTGAATTCAATCATTTTTTTTTCTCAAATTTTACTCACCACGCAAGATGAGATATTTTAAGTAGCATTAAATAGTAATATACAAACTATTCAATATATTAAATTTTATATTATTATTGCATTTATGATATCAACATATAATATATATAATAACAATGACCCTCCTTATTTTATACTACATGCTAAATGGGGTCAAGTGATCCCCTTGGTCAAATATATTAATATCTTTCAACTAACTTTTTATTTAACTTTATTATACATAATAACAATGACCCTCCTTATTTTTTTATTTCATTAAAAAATAA
This sequence comes from Gleditsia sinensis, assembly GCA_037074535.1. Classification (NCBI taxonomy): domain Eukaryota; kingdom Viridiplantae; phylum Streptophyta; class Magnoliopsida; order Fabales; family Fabaceae; genus Gleditsia; species Gleditsia sinensis. Next base: position 9,291,212 of record CM073466.1, read on the forward strand.
CTGAAGCCTAAAGATCCATACATTCAATCTCTGGTTTTTCAAGCATAGGTGATGAAATTTATTAGCATATATAATAGCATGAATTATGTAATTAATAGAGATGAAATTTCTAATGAGGAGGAACATCACAATATTATATTTTCATTTCTCTTGCCTATTTATTTTTTAGACATGTTTTTAAAGAGATATTTTATAAAATTTATGACTGGATGTCAAGTCTCAAATGTTGAACTTTTTAATATTTATACTATATTAAATATGAAATATAATACAACATCATAGGCCCATGTTGATAGTATTGATAATGTTTATGACACGTAGATAGGTCTTAGATCATATAATCAATACAATAATTGTCATGATTTAAGATTGTTGGTAGTGTTAGGAAGAACATAAATTAAGAAGGAATTTCAATTTTTTTAATGGAAGAGGGATGTTCAATGGATCGATAGTGAAGAAAAGGATGGACCAAATTGAAATCCGATTATATTCTTGTTGGTTTGAGATGAATTCAAAGTGATCCCCACATATCTCTAATATTAGTTTCTATTGATCCTAAAGAGTGCGCACAACACATGGTGGGTTGGGGGTTTTAAGTATGCATCCAGGAGGAAGATATAAATGAAGAATCCCCATCAAAATACCAACGACAATATGAAAGATCCAAAGAAAACAGCTAAGAAGCAAAAACAATAAAAGAAATGTTTCTCATCCAAAATCAACCCTTATCTGAGATGCCATTCTAAATTCATATATCTTCGTTTTATGGTTACCAATATTCATTAGTCGTAGTATATGAAATTCCTTATATCCCTTTTTTTTTCTGTCATGTATATTTTGCTTTTTAGAATTACAGCACTGAGACATGGTTGTGACTCGTGACCCCAATTTTGGCTTTCTTTCTATTCCCCTCTTTTCCCCTGTTAAGCTCTGTATTTTATGTCTTTTCACACTTGATTAGCCAAGGTTAATTAAAAGCCATTCTGAATTTCTGAAGATGATAAACACGCCAAAAGGGTAGTTTCCCCACCAAGAATGGAGTACCAAACAGAAGCACTTATCAGAGAAGAACTAATACTTCCCTAAACAGAAATATAGCACATATGAAACCAAACCAAACAGTACCAGAAACCTAAAAATTTCCAAAAGGAATCGCTGAAAAATTGGGAGAAAGAAAAACTAGTTCTTCCAGATTCTTCCAGTAGAACACTAGCTCCTCATTCCAAAAGGATTAGCTCAGTTGGCAAGAATTTCATCTATTCTTATGAACTTGAGTTCAAGTTCTCTGAAGAGGATTTTAAAAGCAAAATACTAAAGTGTCTACCTAAATAAGAGTCACAATCAAAAAGATTCATTTTTGTTTTATTTTTTCTCTGATCATGTTTCATGCAAAATAATCTGGAAGCAGAATGCAGGGAAGGGGCAGAATGTGCACATGTACAAAGTAAACATGGAAGATAAGGAGCAGAAGGAAGAAGAAAGTGGTCATCGTAGGCATGGAAACTCACCTGAAGATGATGAGCTGCTACGCGATGAGGGAACGAGCCAGACCGGGAAGGGACCTGAAGACCGAACGATGAAGACAGGGAGCAGGAATGCGATGAGATGCTATGCAAGAACGCGAATGCAGGGGGCCAAGAACTCGATGTGCTGATATGCAGATGCTATGCAGGAGGCAAGAACACACAAGGGGAAGGGAGAAGGAAGACAGCGGCACAGCTCTAGATTTTGCATGAATAAAAAAGAGTTTTCTGGGAAAGTTATATTCCCACCATAACCGGTGGGAATAAAAAATTTGGCAAGCCTTTGTAAATTCTATTCCTGGGAATAAAAGTTTCCCAAGAATAGAATTTCATAGCTGAAAGCAAACGTGGGGAACTTTTTTTAATCTAAACTTTCCCAGAAATATGAAAACTAAAACATGTAACAAACACCCCTTAGCATTTGTATTGATAAAGTAATGAAGTTATAACTTACTTTTATAAACCAGATCACGTGGGCGTCTTTGATTCGTAACTGATAAGACAGTCGATAAGTGAAAAGTAAAAATGTTAAATTATTTAAAAAATTTGAATTATAAATTAAATCAATCAAATTTAATTGAATTGATTGAATTAAATTTACAAAAAATTTTAAAATATATTTAATTAATTTAATCAGAGTTTAGTCACTCACTCTTAGTTGGTCGAAGCTGTGATGCGAAGAATCATAGAAATCACAGAAACACAAATCTGTATCAGTTAATGGACGAGTTAGTTGAAAATCGGCCGATTCACGCTCAACCGACAACAGTCCGCCAAACAAAAACGTTAGCGTGTTTTTCGTGAGAAATCGAACCCCAGCAAAGAGGGTCCACGGTAGAAACCAAGTTGTTTATTCATATACTAAGAGTTTGTTGACTCGGTCCATTAATTATTTATATAGCATATTATGTCATGTCTTTAATTTAAAAGTACTTAAAAATACATGTTTTATAAAATTATATAATATTTTATCGTTAAAAATAGTTATATATAGATATTTTAATGTATATTCAAAATATAGATTAAATTTATAAATATTAAAATAACATTAAAAATAAAAATTTTATTTATAACGTTTAAAACACATTCTAAAAATATAAATATAATATAATAAAAAATTTATAAATTTTAAAAATAAAATAAATTTATTAAAAATATGTCATATAATTGATTATGTATATAAATTTTTTTTTATTTAAAAAATATAAAAATATTGTATAATAAATTTAATAATTCAATAAATAGATAATATTTTTTTATAATTTTTTAAATTAATATATGAATGTATTTATATTTTAAAATTTTTTATATAAAAAATATAATTTAAAAATATATCTATATAAAATTTTTATTTTAAATATTTATAAATTAACAAATATTTAAATATTTTAAATTATATTCAGTATAATATAATTATTAAATAAATATTATCATAATTTAAAATATTTTACATAAAAATAATAAAGGAAGAAAAGCAAGCACTGACAGCCCACCACTGGTGAACCGAAAGGTGTCCTTTTTCTTTTTCTGGAACATTCGAAGTAACCAAAATCAAATTAAAAATTTCTCTCTGACGCTTTATTTCCCTTTATATAATCTCATGTTTATCGTATTAATCACACCAACTTCGCTACCCAAGATCACCCAGCTGCTGAGTCTTCAAAAGGCTACCCTAGCTATAGCCTGCTTGGTCTCTTCTATATTTTCAGACATGGCCAGGTCTGTGCCTTTGGTTTCCTCCGTTTTCGTCCTGCTTCTGCTTCTTATGGCCACTGGTGCGTAATTCTTGTTCTTACCCATAATCGGTTTTGCCTTTTCTTTTTATTTTTTCTTTATATGCTGTTAAAATCTTGTTTTCGAATATGATGTGCAGAGATGGGGCCAATGGTGGCAGAAGCGAGGACGTGCGAGTCTCAGAGCCACCGCTTCAGGGGACCCTGTGTGAGAAGTTCTAACTGTGGTTCCGTTTGCCAAACCGAGGGCTTCCCTGGCGGCCACTGCCGTGGTTTCCGTCGCCGATGCTTCTGCTCCAAACCTTGTTAGTGGGAAGTATGAACAGTAACACATCTGTACCGGGGAAGTGATGGATAGATCACTTTCCAACTCAAGTTTGTGTGAGCGTGTGTGAGAATAATGTTATTTGACCTTTCTGTGATGGGTTTCTTCGTCTGTTTCAGTGCTTTTTTATCTTCTGGTGTGCAGTGAAAAATGGCTAATATAGTGAAAGTAATTAAGAATAACTCTCTTTTGTACGAATTACATGTTTAGATATTCATTTAATACAGAAGTAAATACACACAAATTAAATATTTATTTAAATATAAATTTGATAAACATACAATTCTTATTAATGAATATAAAGTGTCAATTTTATGAAATAAATATAATTAATTATTCTATTATTATTAATCCTTATCTATTTTGAATAGATTAAATAAAAATTAACTAAAAAAAAAGTAAAATAACTTAATTATTCAATTTGATTGTAATTAATTCACATTTCTCTTTAACTTATAATTTGTTATTTTAGTTGTCTATAAATTTTTTAAATTATTCATTAATCTTTCTTGAAATTTATCAAGAACATTTTATAAATATTAATCAATTATATCTTTATATAAATTATAACAAATAAATATTTATTAAAATTTATATTTTTTATATAAATTATGTAAGTATAATTTTATTTTATATGTAATTTATGATTAAATATTTTGATTTTATTTTATTATAATTAACAAATTATCTTACCAATGGTTAAGTAATTAAAAATATTAATAATGTAAAATAATATATTAACTAAATTGAATAGACAATAAAAATATTTATAATTAAGTTATATTGCAACTAATTCATATTAAAAAAAAAATAAAAAAATTCATATAAAAATATAATTAAAATTTTTATTTAAATAGAGTTTAAACTCTCTTTTTTCAAATTCATAGTTGAAATATTTCTTTTAAGTTGAAATAAATATATTTGAGTTTTTTTTATAAATTATTTTAATCTAATTCAAACTTTAGTTTTTAAAAATTATATTATTGTATTTTAATTATGACGTCAATATCCACTTTCCGGATCCAAAATCTCGCAAACTTCAAAAAAAAAAGTTAAAATCTTTTTTCATAATTGTTATAATTTTTTAAATAATTTCAATCAAAACTTATATAAAAATATTATATTTAAATTAGTGAAAAAATATTAAAATGATTCAAAATTTACAATTTTTGCTATTGTACTCTAATTTCTTTTAATTTTTCATCAATTTATCATTTTTTTATTTATAATATAAATACATAATCATGTATAAATTTAAGATAAATTATTTAAAAAATTTATAAATTTAAAATTTAAAATAATTAATTTCTACATATAAAATATATTCATTAAATTCTTTTATTTTATAAATAAAATTGACAAAGTAAAGTTCAATTATAAATTTTATATCTATAATTTTTTTATTAAATTTGAAGGTGAAAATATTTTTTGAATTCTGAGATTAAATTTTTAAGATATTTACTTTTATTTACTAATTAAATCAAAGTTAAAAAATTTTAAAAAGTTATTTGAATCAAAATAAAAATAAAAATAAAATTACTAACAATCATTTTAGGAATGAGAACAACAATTATATATACCCATATGGTTAATCCCACCCTAATCTTTTAAACGTTCTTGTTTGGTGCTGTTACATCCAAATCCGACCTCTAGCTTCTTTCTGCCTTGCCAATTTTTTTTTCTTACTTTAATTTTTTAATTAATTAAGAGTTTTATAGTTTAGAAAGGTTTAAATAATTGCTTTAGTCATTAAAAAAATGATATTTTCAATTTAATCTCTAAAAATTTTATGTTATCAAGTTAAATTTTATAAAAAAAAATCTGTTATTTAATAATATTTTTACAAATAGAAATATTTAATAAATTTTTTGTACCATTTAATCAAGAATTTATATAAATATGTTAAATTTTTGTTAACGAAATTAATTTTAAAAAAGAGATTGTATTTAAAGGATTAAACTAAAAATAATAATTTAAAAATATATATGATTAAAACAATAATTCCATCGTTATAAAAACATAAAATTTTAGCTTTTGTATTGATAAAGTTATAAAACATCAAAAGACCCTACAGTCCACTACAAGCAGGGTAGCATCGGCGTGGAAATCGTTAACTTTTAGCTTTTGTATTGATAAAGTTATAAAATTATAAACTTTTAACTTTTATAAAGCAGATCACGTGGGCGTCTTTGATTCGTACTGATAAGACAGTCAATAAGTGAAAAATAAAGGAAATGGATCCTCTGCGCGTCCAAAATGCGGTTTTTTTTTTCGTTTTGTTTTGTTTTGTTTTTTTTAAATTTATTTTAATTAAATTAAATCACCAAATTTATTTTTTTACTTAAAAAATTATTTCAATAACAGTAATTTTTAAACATATTATTTAAAAAATTATTTTTTATCTTAATATTTTATCAATAGAAACTTAATAAATTTATTCAACTAATTAAAATGAAAATTTACTTAAATTATATTTTTATTTAAATTATATAAACTCTTAATTATAGTAAATAAAAAAATATATTAAATACAATTTCTTTTTTCATTTTAAATTTATTATATTTGTTATTATTTTTGATTTATTTTAATAATAATAAATTTATTCTAATATAATTAAATCACTAAAATTAAACTAAATTACATATTTACTAATTTAGATGATTAATTAACTAAATTATATCTTCACATAAATTCTGTAATTATAACAGATAAAAAAATGTGTTAAATTAAATTTTAAAATATTTTTTTGAAAAATAAGTTAATATTTAAAAGATTAAATTGATAAATTAAAAATATATATGTCTTTAAGAAATAAAAATAATTATTTATTTTTAAAAAAATTTAAAAAAATTCATTGTAATTTTAAGTAAAATGTTTAAAAAATTAAATTTTAAAACAATTAAATTAAAACACGTACTTTTCAAGTATCAAAATAAAAATTTGTTCTTTTATTTTTAAATTTTTGAAATTTTTTTATGATGTAATTAAATAAAATAAATATAATATTATTCAAATAAATTATTTTAGAATAAAAATTTAAAACACGACAAAAAATCGCATTTTAAACACGCAGCAGAGTATTCATATCCAAAAATAAAAGTGTCATTGGATTGGATAAGCACTTGGTAGTAGTGTAGTAGTGATCATCAACACTTGACGATGTTTTAACCACGTGAAACAATATTTAAATTTAATTAAAATTTTACACTTTTTGTTTAAAATTATATTTAATTAATTTTAATTAATTCAAATTTATTATTCTGAACTCAGTGAATTTTATTTAATTCGTTTTAAATATTTTTTAAATCAAATTTAAATGAGTTTAATCAAAGTTTAGTCACTCACTCTTAGTTGGTCGAAGCTGTGATGCGAAGAATCATGGAAAGACAAATCTGTATCTGTTAATCGACAAGTTTGTTGAAAATCGGCCGATTCACGCTCAACCGACAACAGTCCGCCAAACAAAAACGTTAGCGTGTTTTTCGTGGGAAATCGAACCCCAGTAAAGAGGGTCCACGGTAGAAACCAAGTTGTTTTTTTTATTATATATATAAACTTTATGTAATATATATATTAGTTAGAAAGCCTTTAAAAAATATATAAATATTAATTATATTTATATTTATTTAATACACCATTTATAAAGCATAATATTATATTATATTGTTGATAAATTATGTTATTTTATATTTATATATCTATAAATATTCAAATAATTTAATATTATATAAAAATATTGAATTTTTTAAAATTTTATTATTTATTGATATTTTTAATAAATTTATATATAATAGTAAATATCAGTTTGATTATATTTTAATCACAATAAAATTACTGAATTACAAATTATATATTTTATAATTTAATGACTAATTTAATTATTCAAAGATTGATGGAAAATAGTAAAATACCATTTGGATGATGGCTACGTCTCCTTGTGGGATCCATGACACTCTCAAACATTAAACGTCACGTCTCGCCGCTGCCTTATCTGCTTTTACTTTTATTTGCTTTTACAGAATACACTTAAATGCTCTGCGTTGTGGTCCCAAATGACCTATTTACCTCTGATCCCAATTCAATGACCAACAACGTAGGCGTAGAAAATCTATGGAATAATATATAATTAAGTTTTATTTAATGTATTATAGGCTAACTTATTTAGAATAGAAATATAACTTAAATATTATAGACGTAGATACTTATTATTCCAGTTGATCACATTAGATTATTCAATCTGAATTATTAAAGTTAAAATATTACTATTTGAATTTGCACAAAATTTAAAATTGTTTAACAAATTTGAAGTATATTAAATCAAGTTAGGTTTAATAAAAATTTTAAAAAGTACATTTAATTTAAATTTTTAAATGTTTAACATAATATATTTTTAATAAAATATATTATATTATATTATATTTATATATGTATAAATATTCAAATAATTTAATATTATAAAAAAATTTATTTTTATTATTTATTGATATTTTTAATCAATTATAAATATATATATAATATTAAATATCAGTTTAATTACATTTGAATCACAATATAATTATTGAATGATAAATTATTTATTTTTTAAATTTAATGACTAATTTAATTTTTAAAAGATTGATAAAAGAGTAAATACACAATTTAATCTCGAAATTTATTAGGTCTTTATGTTTTAATATATGAATTTAAATCATTGTACAGTTTAATCTTTAAATTTATCAAATATAAAACAATCAAGTCATTTCGTTATCTATACATTAATTGCTTACTGACATGATTCGTTAAGTGTTTACATAGTACGTTAAATATCAACTAATCATACTACATTGGTACTTACTTAATTTTAAAAAAATGTACACAATTTAATCACTAAATTTATTAGATTCCTATAATTTAGTCTTGAATTGAGATTATTATAAAATTTAATATTCAAATTTATTAAATATCAAATAATTTAATTCTTCTATTATTTTTATCTTAATTGTTTGCTGATGTGACTTGTTAAGTGCTTACGTGGTACATTAAATATTAATTAATCATAACATATCAACATTGATTCGTCTATAAATTTTTGAAATAAAATTGTTTCCTTAATCTTATACAATGTTATTTGCTTCAAGTTGTTAAATTAACTATTGCATTCGTTTTTCCCAGCAATATAAACTGTGGAAGTATTCAAATAAAAATGAGATCATTGTAAATATATTTACAATTTAATATAAATTTTCTTCATTCAATCAACTATTTAGTAGTAGAGTGATAATATATTCCACAAGTTAAAGTACATTTTTTTCAGCCCCAAAAGAAAAAAAAATGATATATCTAAAGTAAAAAGATTTGTAAGGAAATAAGTATTTTATTAAAAAATACACAATTATATTCAAACATGATCAAAATGGCTAAATACTAAATATCAATTATAAATCTTTCAGCATTAAAATATCTGAATTAGAACAAAAATTATAAGAATTAGTACAACACTGGATAAGAGGAGATTAAAAACATTAAAATCATGACATTTTTTAATAGCTCAAAATGTGTAAAATGTCAACCTAATTATCTCTAGTTGTTAATATCACAAATTCTAGAATAATTTTGTAGTAAGAGGGTGTTTTACGGTGTTGTCTGTTACATACAAGAAATGATATTTTGTAGATGAAAAAGGAGAAAATAGAGTAGAAAATGAAATATTTTAAATTTTTTTAAAATTAAGTCAATATTGATGTAACTTGATTAGTTGGTATTTTACATACCACGTAGGCACTTAACGGGTTACATTACAAGCATTTAGTGTAAAAATAATATAAAGATTAAATTGTTTGACTTTTGATAAATTCAAAAATTAAATGTACAATAATTTAATTTAATGATTAAATTATAAGAATTTAATAAATTTATAAACTAAATTGTATATTTATTCTTTTTTTAAACTGAGTCAATGTTGATGTGATATGATTTTTTTATATTTAACGTATTATGTAAGTACTTAACGGATCATGTAAACAAACAATTAATATAAAGATAATAAAAAAAATTAATTTATTTGAAATTTGATAAATTTAGATATTAAAATATATAATAATTTAAATTTAAAAATTAAATTATGCTTTTAAAAAGCTAATAAAATGCCATTTGGATGGCTACATCTCCTCGTTGGGTACGTAATTCTGTCAAACATTAAAAGTCACGTCTCTCCGTTGCCTTATCCGCTTTTTAGGATAACTTTTTTTTCTTTTGCTACAAGAAGAGGAGTCCAGATGACTACATGGAACAGATCATTGGGGATGTTAAACCCCTCAAATCATTCAATAAGATTAGTCCTAACCCACACAGGGGTCTCTCAAACGTATATAGACTTGGATCCAAAGTCTGGGCCATGTAGGTCAACCGGTCAGTAGCCCTATTTGCTTATCTCACTGTGTGGGATATTTCCACTATCCTGTCTCTTCCCAGAAAGCTTCTGATCTGTTCTACCAATCCTCCACGCAGGTGGCTCATAGAGCAACCCTGATTGCATAGATCCATCGTGGTTAGTGAATCTGACTCAATCTCTAGGAGCTTATAATTCAGCCTCCATACCATTTCCAATGCCGAGAGGATCACCCATAGTTCTACTTTGGTAATACCACATTGCCCTAGCTTCCTAGCAAATCCATAGAAATATCCCCCGACCACATTTCATAGGACTCCTTCGCATGTTGCTAGATCTCCTTGGTACACTGATCCGCCAGTGTTAAACTTGACCCAGTTGTCTTTTGGGTGGATCTAGCCAACATCTCTTAGTCCAAGCCTTCTCCCTTGTAGTTTCACTTCAGATTCTTTCCAATTCATGCATTCCTTGGCCTTGTATAGACACCAGAAAAACAAATTACTAGATCTTGGGTTGTCAGGTTGAAAAACCAGCTCGCATCTATGGACCTAGATATTCCCCATTCTTAACCAAATGTTTTTGGCGTGTTCGAAATTCCTTAAATAGTGAATCGTGCTTTCCATTTCCTTCCTACAAATAGGGCAAGTCCCAATTTGGTAATATGTTGATTAAATCTTAAGCCATTGGTTAGGAGTCTGTCATGTCCGATAAGCCACATCAGGGTACTAATTTTTGAGGTCCAAGCCACTGCCAAATCTTCCTCCAAATGAAATTGCTTGAGTGTTTTACCTAAGCCTTTGCCCCATACGCTGAGCTCACAGTGAATTCGTCGTTACTACTATACCTCGGTCTCCGAGCGTCATGTCCTACTTCATTATGTGGTTTTTGTGAAGCCTTAATTCTTAGTCTAGTCTCTGGTCTAGTATAGGGGGAGATTGTTGGACAATCCCAGTCCCCTGAGCTAGTCACCATTTCTGCCATTATTTGATACAGAACATTCTCTGAGATTGGTACATCTGAGTCAAGGGCTAGCTAACCTTATACTGTGATCCAATCGTCTAACCAGAATTTGGTGGATCTACCATTTTTGACATTCTAGTAAGTCTCTTCCTCAACCATTCCCCTAACTTTCTGGACACCTCTCCATAGATTAGAGCAGTCCTTCACCATAACTTTCTGCCTAGGATCAGTTTGCTCCTCCCATTTTCATTTAGATTTAAGTGTTTCCATCCAACTTAACTTTCTGGACACCTTCTTTCTCAGCTTAAACTTTAAGACCAACTTTTTCCTTATCTCTATTTCAACGCATATGCGGGTAAATTCGCTTCTTAGCACCCCGCTTCCTCCCCTGTATTGGAATTTATATTCCTTAAAGTATGTGAGTCTATTTCCATAGTTTTCCTTACCCTGTCACCTACTCTCCATAAGAAGTGACTATTATAATATTCTATGGGTGGCTATGGTATTCTAACCCAAATGGCAACCTTCTTAATGTTGTCTTCGTAAGGCCTGAAGTCTGGTTTCCAACGCTGGACTACAAGGTAATGGTCTGCTATCATCTAGGGGCCCTCATGAAGAGTAAAGTTGTAGTCCTCCTGTGTATTGAAGGTAGTTAGATAGTAGTCGTTCTCCAAGTCTATGAGATTAAAGCTTCTTGCTGGGTGCCATAACCTTGTTAACCTGTCTTTCAGATATTTGAACTCTATTCTCCTACCCATCAATTTGATTATTAATGATTTCCTCCAAGGTTTGTAGTAGCTCCTGCGTTCTTCTGGTGAAATTTCTATTGTTGGAATTGCTGTTTCGTCTGTTGTTGTGTCCTCCTCTATTCCTTTAGATTCATATTCTTCTTTTGACTAGCTCTCCTCTGAATCCTCCTCTAGACTGCTTCAATTATTGGCTATCCCATTGAAACCCAAAAGTGTGTCTTTGTAAGATATGACTGCTCTAGTATTTGGAGGCTTTGTAGGTATCCTGGTGGGGAGTTTCGTTTGTTGTAGTCTTAATTCAGGGTACCTCCGTGGGCCTGTCATGGTTAGAGTTCTGGTCCGCATTCCTTGAGTATGCTTGAGTTGAGTTTTCCTTGCAGGCTTGGTGTTCCAAGTTAACTCCATCTTCCGTTTCCTCCCTCATTTCATCGTCCATTAGGTCTTCCTTAACTTCTGATGCCTTGACTTTTTTGCAACTTCTCTAAAAATTATCTTCTTCCTCTTTGGATAATGATTGTCTTCCCTTAATCTTAGCAAGTTTGCCAGGGTCTTGTGCCATTGCCCTAAGGATTTGTTTTTTTACAACTCTTTAATGCTTGCGTTTTGGTCCCAACTAACGTATTTACCTCTGAGCCCAATTCAATGACCAATGAAGGTACAGAAAATTTATGAAATAATATATATATATATATATATATATATATATATATATATATATATATATATATATATATATATATATATATATATATATATATAAAGCAAAAATTTAAGAAAATTTATACTTAAGTTTTATTTAATGTATTATAGCCTAACTTATTTGGAATAGAACTCTTTTTTATTTTAATTTTATAAATGGAATAAAACTTAAATATTATAGGCTTATATACTTATTATTAGTTGAACTTCAAATGGAGTTGATGAGTTTATACAATCTAAATATTTAAATTTAACTAAAGCTTTAAATTATTTAAAATTTTTAAATCATATCAAATCAGGTTAAATTGATAAAAATAAAGTTTTAAAAAATTAAAAAAAAAATACATTTAATCCATTTTTTTAAATTCAAATTTTTCTTAAAAAAATTTATTCATATAAATTCATCTTAAATAATTTTTTTTATCGATTTTAATCAAATGATTTACACCCCCGTCTTTATTATTAGGTTTTACAATAAAATAATAATATGTAAAATATTTTTTTTAAAGAGTTAATAACGTGGAAAATTAATTGTGAATAAATATATAAATATATTATAAATAAATTTCAGTTTAAAAAATCATATTAATATTTTGCATGTCAATTAATAATTTATTTCATCTATTAAATTCTTTTTACAAACGGAATTTATTTAAAGTTTTTTTAATAATATAATGTTAAATTATAAAAAATATTTATATATATTATATTTTTATTAAAAAAAATCTGATAATAGCAAAATAACTTCACGTGAGTTTTTCCAGTAGTGTATCCTCATCCATCGCACAGCAGTGAAATATATCACGAATTATTCAACGCGAATAATTATTATTAATAAATGTGTTACATTTAATAATTTTTTAAAGAATGTGAAAATAATATATATAGTTTTGATAATATTGTAATTTTTTATATAATGAAAAATATAAATTTGAGTTTGATATTTGTGTTTGAAACAGCATTGGTATTTTTAAAATTACTTGTACCTTTAAGTTATAACACTATTAAGACTTAAAATAATATAAAGTATATTAAAAAATATTTATAGGTACTGAATACAAATATTATTCTTTCCTAGTACCCGTAAATAATTTTGAATTCAATTTTTTTCAAATATTTTAACTAAAAAAAAATTAAGGTCAATTCAAAAAGTATTTTCAGACACAAGTTTCTGATTTCTTGAAACAAAAAAACAGAAAAAAAATATGTGTTTTAAAAGTTGTTTTCAAAATTCTTATTAAAAAAAAAACCTTACCATATTTTAAAAAACAACGATTTTGAAAAGATCTGTTGTCAATGTGGCAAAATTTATTAGTACCAATTGGATAAATATAATATTAATATATTTAAAGTAAAGCTCAAGGTTCTAAAATTATAAATATAAAAAAATTTATTCTCTAAATCTTAAATTTTAAATTTTAAAATTTAAAACACAAAACTCTAAAACTATAAACATTAAGATCTAAAATTAAATACTTAAAATTTAAACTTTAAATTTTAAAATTTTCAATCTAATCCCTTAATCTTAAACAAAAAAAATTTTAAAACTATAAATTTCATGATTCAAAACTTTAAACTTGAAAATTTAAACTTTAAATTTTAAAAATTTAAAAATCAAAATCTTATATTTTATATATAAAGTTTAGAATTATAAAACTTTAAAATTTAAATCATGAACTTTAAAATTTCAAATTTAAAAATACTAAAAATATTTAAAATTTTAAGATTTAATGTTTGAAATTTAAAATTTATGATTTAGAATTTAAAAATTTAAAATTTAAAATTTTGAAATTTGAACATATTAATTTAGACTTTAGAGTATTTAAAGTTTAGGGTTTAATTTGACATTTGAGATTTTTGTTTGGAGATTTAGTATTTTAGGGTTTAGAGCGTGTGTATTTAAGATTTGAAATTTTGAGGTTTGAGATTAAAAATTTAAAATTTTTTAAATTTAAAATTTAATATTTGATATTTGTGGTTTAAGAATTTTAGATTTTTAGATTTTTTTTATTATATAAAATTTGTTGCCACATTTTTTAAAATTTTAAAATTAATCTTCTAAACAGGTTTTGTTTTATTTTATTTTTTAGCTTTTAAAACTGTTTTTAAAACAAAATTTTCAAACTTATTTTTTCCTTCAAAACTGCTTTTTAAAACTATTTTCAACACCAAGAAAACAAAAACAGAGTATCAATTTATTTAATGATTTTTGTTCTAACAATTGTTGTACATTAATTGACAGAGTCAAAAGAATATTATAGAACTCTTGTTTTATTCTTTCTTCTTTAGTACTTATTTAAGCTAAATTAAAAACCCCTGCAACTTTCAAAATAATTAGACTATTTAATTATACACAGAAGGTTCTTGAATTTTTACCTATTTGCACGTAGTCATTATAAACTTTGAAATCCGAAATTAGACCCTGGCATTGTAGGAAATCTGGATATACACCCCTCCATCTACAATACATCACATGTCAATCATTCACTGTCAAATACTTTGATCAATTTTTTTTTTTCCAAATAATAAAAGTGAATTTTAAATTTACAGCACCGAATTGATTTTATCATTTCTAAAAATAGTTTTTATTAAACACGTGAATGGTTATAATCAATATACCAATGTCACCGGTGTAAACAAACATGCAAGAGGTTTGTGATGTACAGAATTTATTTCCTATCTAACAAAATATGGATAGAAGAGTTTAGTACAATGGCTTACACAATCCACACCCACAATCAAACATAGTTCTCATAGTCATACATTGGGGCGATTATAAGATGAGTTGACAATATTTTTATTATAAAATTAACATTTAAATTTGATTAAAATTTTAAATTATTTAAAAAAATCAAATTATGTCATTAAATTAAAAAGTTACATCCGAATTAATTGAATTAAAACAAAATTATTAATTTAATTCAATTCAATTCATTTAAAATATAAATTTTATCATGTTAATCGAATTATGCTCACCATTAGTCGTACCCCAAATGTTAAAAGAAAAAATTGGTTACCTTTGCTGCCTTATCTCTCTTTCATTGGCTCCTTGCTTCATTTCTCAATTGCATCACCATAAAAAATAAAATTGGTTACCCCAAATGTAGTATCGAAGTCATATTCAGAAGTAAAAATGCGAGCTTAAATATAAGTCAAAGTCAAATGAACAAAAAAAAAACTCAATTTATACAGAAAAGAGAAAACTGAAATAATGTATTTATGGAACAAGAGGGTAGAATAATCAATATACTGTATTATTGTGAATACACCTTGTACAAATGAAGTGATCACTCAGAACGAGAAGATAAAACCTAAACTAGCTCTACAAATGGTTTACAACCCGACGGAATCTCGAGGAAAGAGAAAAAGGGCATTTCGTGTGATTTTAGCTCATTTTCTATGGTATATGACATATAGCTAACAGTGTCAAACAAAAGGCTAATCAATGTTTGGCAAACATCCCTTGTGTTAAAGAGGAAAAATCATAATCCTTAGCTGCCTGTGAAGTTGTTGATGGCACTGTAGCTGCTGACCGAGGCTTACTCACTCCCGTTGTCATCATACCATTAGATGGTGAAGCCTGTCCCATTGTATAGAAACTGAAACAAAGGAAAAATTGGTTAACACGGATATCTGAATTGAGGATCATTAACAGTTGGTTTTTAGCACAACAATCTGAGATTCTGAATGGAAGGCAGTTAACAGCAACTACGATAAATTAAATGTGAAGGGGCGTAAACAAAATAGAAGGACAAAGAACAAGAGAAGCATGTTTGATGTATATTTTGACGAAATAGGGCGTTAGGGCTCATGCCTAAACAATATGCAATATGGATTATTTGAATGAATGGGATTTTTATAGATATTTGTGGCATGATTTGTCCATTAATACGCTATTTATAAAGTTTTATTAGCTAATGATGTCATATCTTCCCCAACCTATATTCTACTGAATGCATGTAAAGTTTTTGCAACAAAACAATGTTCAATTGTCATTCCTTTGAAGGATGGAATAGTTTAACGTTCAAAATAAAATTCAGAGCAATTGGGCAGCAACACTAGCGGCTGATTATGTTTAAACTTTCTTCAATGTTAATGCAACAGCCTCAAGTAAAAAGAGAATATACTTTATGAAAACTAAAATTAAATTGGCTTAAAGTAAACTAGCTAGTGACATACCTCGATGTTGGGTACTGCACAGAACCCCCTGGTGGATGTGCTGGTGTTGCGTTCCTAGTCTAAACCAAAAGGAAAAGGAGAAATTTAGTTGCTGAACAGATAAGAATGGATCAGTAATCAATTAACTCACGGTTTCCTTATGACAGTACCTGCACAAGTTTCTGCAGGTCTCCCTGACCACCCATGGGCAATACTCCAGGAATTGGGTGGCCAGCAGTTGGCCAACTTTGAACAGGAATATTGGACCCATTCAGTCCAGGTTGTGGTACACTAGCAGGATACTTGGGGTTCCCACTGACCGAATTAGCTGCAGCAGCCATTAGAAGGGACTGTTGCTGCGCCAGCATGGTAAGCTGCTGCTGATGCACAGAAAATGGAGACACCATACTGGACTGCAGATAACCAACTTACCATGTCAGGTAAATCATAATCTCAAACCAAAAAAAAAAAAACTGATGAATGAACAGAGATGTCAACAACCTGACTCATTTGATGTAATACTACAAGAAATAACAGAGGACAATAATAGAACAATTGCCCAACAACAATACAGATTTATACATTAAATAGGCTTACAAATATGCAGCTAATGAAGTAACTCCGGAAATAGTAAGATCAGAATATATAAAACATCGAGGCATACCTTCTCAAAGAGGCTCATGATATCGTTTTTCAAATCTTTTTGGGGTTTCTCTGGAACTACAGGTGTTACTGAAGGTGAATCTTTAAAAAGATCCTCGATTCCAGAATTAGACTGGGGAGTGCTCTCAACTGCTTTCGTAGGACTTGACTTCTCAGATGTTGATGGTTCTGTAGCAGCTGCAACAATTATAGCAGAGTTTACAGCCTAAGTCATACGCAACATAATCACCAGAAGAATCTTCCAAAACAAACTTATGGAAACACCAACTTATATTATTCCGTAACAAGTATTAAACAAATTAATAATAATAATAAGATACCAACAGATATGACATACATTGAAAACCTGCCCAGTTATTATCATCAGCAGTAGCAGCAGCTGCCTCTGAGCCATTTTCACTTGGGGCATCCATGGACAACATGTCAAAAAGGTCTGTAGCATAGTCAACTTTTGGAGGGGTATTTTGAGCCATGTCAGTAGCCTGTTTTGTTGTTTCAGCTAGCAATTGTGGTGCCACTGGTTCCACTTTCTCTACAAGCTGAGGTTTTGTAACAGGATATACCTGTTCACAGATTCATTCTACTTATGCAACTATAAAAGATTAAAATTTTCACAAATGAAGAAGAATAAGGAAAGAAATTGTCTTATAACAGAAAGTGTGTCAAAAGCTGGAATCATATATGTAAATGACTCCTAAAATCATAATTTCTCAATATAAGTTATTGCAACTATATGAGTGGCTAAAAGTAGTTCAATACAAAAGATGCTAAAGTTGATGTTTACCCGACTAATAATATTGTCCAAACATCTATCACTATAATTATGAGTCCCAAACAATAAAATTTTCCTAGAAGGAATCCACAAAGTACTTTTATTATTGTATACCTTGGATCCAGAGGCCCCAAAATAGATAGACTTATCATATTCAGATCAGAGACATGAAGCAGTATAGGAAACATTTACAGTCTGCAGTATAAGCTGAATCATTTTGCCAATGTTATAAAGAGAACTCCTATTTATATATGCACCTCTAGTGGTGAGTCAGCATGTCAGGCATGTTAAAAAACCAACACAAGAAAAATTTTATACATATCTTTCAATGAGTACTCAAAGTTACTTTTTCTGCGCTACTTTTGTTCTTTGTTTCTCTTTGCAACAATTACTGTGGGAACACCTATCATACTCGGAAACGCATATAATATTACTGTGTTCGCTTTTTCAAAATTTCATACCAAGTTACAAACTCATGATTATTAATTTCTAAAATAATCACAGGCTTCTCAATTACAACCCCACAAGTAATGCAACATACGAAAGGTAAAGTAACAAAGGAGAAAAAATGGATTAACATATACAGCAACAATGATATAATAATAATAAAAAAAGATAATATACCTGTTCAGGTGCTTTTGGAGGAGCAGGAACACTAATTCTTGTTACAGGAATTGTATTTGATGGATGGGTTTTCTTCCTTTCATCAAAAGTGTTCTCAGAAACAGATGCATAACCATGCCCACTTCTTTCTGCAGGCCTCTGCCAATATGAAGAAGTCCTGTCTTCCTGCTGTCTAGAAGGTGATTTCAGTTTTCCATCCCTTGGAACCCATCTCTTCTCTTCATATCTTTAAACATATGCAATGCGTGAAACCAAAGGAATGTTGCACAAAACAATACACTTCAAACTGTACAAAGAATATTATAAGTCAAATTCAAAATTTTTATTTTCAGACATACTTTGCACGAATAAAATTCTCGATTCCAACTCTATCGTAATTTGGGGGTAACTCTGCTTCCCAGTAGCAATTAGCTTTCTCATTTCCCATGGCTATATAGGAACATAGGAAGAATTCAAATATCATGAGAAAATTATATAACTAGAGCAAATTAATAGAATTCTATATTGCCACAAGCTCATGACCAATTGGATTCCCTTACATTGAATGAATGCAACCTGCTCTGGAAGCCAAGTGTCCAGAGTCGCAGACCGAACCTACAGCAAAAGCCATTTAATGAATAAATAATATAATATTCGAACTAGCAAATTAATAAACATCAGTGTTTAGCTTTACATAAACTTTGCAGGACCACAAATTTTGTAAAAAGCCAACAAGCCACGTTTCAGTTATTCCCAGCCCAAATTAAGTCAGCATTAGTATTAATATTTTATTAAAATGGTAATTAATAAAAGCTAATTGAAACACATTGTGAAAAAAAAATCAGTCCCAGCTTCTCAGAGTAAAAATTAAGCTGCATAAACACTATCAGGGCTAAAGCCATTAAAATGCTGAAAGTGAATTCTCAATGGAAATCTAGCAATAACTTGGGGAATGGATGCTCCTGCAGCAGCACTTGCATAGATAGATTGCATACATACATAGTTACATACAAATATCATAGTGACATACAAATATAGATCTTAAAAATTAAAACCAAGATGCAAATTGCCATTTACAGAAGCCATATATGATGCTACTTGTATCAACGTTATAATACTCTTGTAGACACCTATTTGTTTGTAGATAGCAAGGGTTTGAAATAAGCATAACAAACCAAGATTGTCTATCAATAAGCATCATATAGTCCAGACAATTAAGTCAATTATCCAAATTACAACTGCTGCAACATGTGCAGAGTACAGAGACAACATGCTCCTAGCATGTGATTGGCTTATCGCATTCAAAGATTCTATGCCAACATAAGCTTCCAACTTTCCATAATATTCTACTTGTATGATGTATTAAGTTAAACTGAATCATTATTACAAAGAACATAACATCACCTTTGATATATGTACCCCGAGACTTCTATGTATTCCTGAACATTGCATGCAAATAAAGATGCCAAGATTCACACTGGCCCATCTTGGACCTCTGCAAAGCAAGTTTTCATAGCAACTTGAGTGAAAATTGCTGAACCAATACAAAACATGCTACAAATGCTCAATAAAAAGACAATCCACTTTCTTAAACCAATTACTATCTCTTTTCTTCGTTTCCTACTATCAAGAGATCCAGATTGGATCATTGATCATTCATTTTGACCCAGATACATACTTAGCTTTGCAGTCGGCACATTCCCTATTCTCTGGCAATTTAAGAAGTCCTTCCAGTATCTGCATGTTTTGACTTTTGAGTAAGAAAAAGGAGGCCGAAATGTAATCAAAATAGAGAAAGATAACAGAAAAATATCACAAGTTTCAATGCAAACATATTCAGTCAAAGAAACAATAGGAATTAAAGTTCATATGTTGCAAAATAAAGGATCTTGAATATAATTTAGACAAAAATACTTGAAGACTTTAGAAGTCCCGACTGGAAAACTCTTTTCCACTCAATGGATGTAAGAACCAACCATATAAACTTCTAACATCTGAGATAAGAATTAACAATTTGGTCTTTTCAGATCAAACTATAAAAAGTAAAACATCATAGATTTTATAAATCCAAATAAGATTCCCAGGCCAGAATGCCTTTTCAAAATCTCCATTAATCTATATGACTGTAAACCCTCAGCAGGAATTCGATTCTCCTCATAATTAGGACTTTAAAATTAAACAAATAATTTAGGAAATACAACAAATAAAATGACAAAGAAAACGAAAGATGAATTAATAAGGAAAAGAGATCATATATTGAAATTTTCTAGAGATTCGTCATTATAGACAACAATCTCCAGGGCAGCTAGAACCGGCAGCATAGAATCCGATTAACAATGCTTGGAATAGCTGCATAATCTAACATAAAGCATTCAGTAGCATCAACAAACCTCAAAACAGAAAAATGGGAAATTAAGTATGAACCAGAGAGAGGATCCGCACTACCAAATAACAAATCCTGATCATTTTCCACACATAACCCAATTAATTAATCCCCGAAATGCAGAAAAATAAAGATCAAAGCAACCAAGACAACTCATTCTTCAAAAGAATTTCAGAAAAGCCAGATCAACTCTCAGAAAGCCACTACCAGCAATGACCCATTTCCTTGCAACGAGAAACAAATAAAATAATAACAATAAGAACAACAGTTAATTAGACAATGACAATGACAAATTTCAAATCCAAGAATCCACGATCGGCAATTTATGAATACAGGTCTGGCAAAATTAACATTGCCATAGAAAATTGATAAATTAAAGAAAAAAAAATACCTTTTTGTGCCTGGCGTTGAGCTCTTTAGAAACGTTGGCCTTCCCATTCATGGTGATTGTATAAACAACAAAACCAACAACAACGAAGAAGGAAAAGATAAATTAACAGAAGCGAGCGAGAGAGGAAGACGAAGATCGAAGGTCAAATTAGTCTTTTTACAACCTTTCTCTTTCCCCTCTCTAACTCCTCTTCTCTGATTATTATGCGACCCAAAAAGACGAAAAGAAAGAGAGACCGCAATAGACACCCATCTTGACTCTCATTTTATGCGTTCTCCACTTTTCCCACTTTCCCCAATATTTTTTCGCGTACTCGTTTTTTGTCTGCGTAAACGCGTCTTCTGCTTTTACTTCCGCCGCGTGTCATATAACACTAATTTCAATTTTAAAATTGGAGTTAAAATTGATGTGTTTTAATTCAATTTAATTTCTTCTTATTTAATTCTTAAAAGCTAAAATAAAAATATTAAAAAATTTATATTTTTTACTGTAAAATTGTAATAATATAATAATAGTGTTCTCGTGTAAAAGAGAAAGAAATGTTGTCAAACGTAGAATAATTTAAACCTCAGGCGATTAATTCAATTGTGGAAGTAAATATATAATATATTATTATAGGCATTGTCCCTTTTTTTGGTTGTTGTTCCCGGTGAATTTGCATGTCAATTATTCTTTAGATTATTTTTTAAATGATCTCAAAAGGCGCACTTTTCATATTGCATTACTGAGCTAAATTTTTGTTTAAATGATTTTAAAAGTGCGTCTCTTGCATTCTAGTTCTAATTCATTTAAAAATAAATAAATTCTTTTAAGTGTTAATTTTAATATTTAAACTCAAATAATCAAGAGACAGAGAACACCCCTCTTAGTGTGAATGACCTATAATTGAATCTCAGAGTCATTGTGTCAATTTTTTAAATCTAATTTTATAGAAATTTTATCATGAATTTCTTAATTCTAGTGTAAATGACCTAATTTTGATCATATGTGTATATATATATATATACATATATATATATATGTATATATATATATATGTATATACATATATATGTATATACATGCATGTATACGTATATACATACATATATATGTATATATATGTATGTATATACGTATACATGCATGTATATACATCTATATGTATGTATATATGTATATACATGCATATATATATATATGTATACATACATATATATGTATGTATACATATATATGTATACATACATACATACATACATACATATATATATACATATATGTATGTATGTACATACATACATACATATATACATATATATATATATATATATATACACACACATATACACACACACACACATATATATATATATATATATATATATATATATATATATATATATATATATATATATATATTAATTTAGGTGGATACAAATTGATCCAAACACAATTTGATTGCAATATTATAAAAAAAAATGAACAGCTTTTATTTGCTTACAAATATATTTATATCTTTTAAATATAAAATTAATTATAACTTGTAATTTGATTACGCATAGTAATAGAACCAACTATTGACTTAAAAATCTTGCTACTTGATGATATGGTAGAAATTTTTACTCTTAATTTTTGTTTGAATAGTAAAATTTATAACTTATTAAAATTTATCTATTAATATAAGTATTTTTATCTTAAAAAAATAATATTTAGATAAATTTAAATAAATAACTTATTAATTTTTAATAAATTAATTTTAACTTATTTTATAAGTTAATTTTTTAAATTTATTAAAAAAATCTCTACGAAAACTCAAATTCATATGATCAAAAAATTATTTTGTATTTTTATAAATTAAAATTTTATCAAAATTATACTATTCATCTTTCTCCTACCATTAAAACTATATATAAATATTTTAAAAAGAGTTTATAAATTTAAAAAATATATTTTTTAAATATGTATTCAAATATTAAATAACTTAATTTAAAATACTTTTTTGATAAATATTTTTAATATAAAACTTTATTTTACAAACGCTTAAATATGCTGTATATCCCTGAACTTTAGAATAATTTCTTAGTTTTTATGTTTTTGATTGAGTTTTATCCCTTGATTGTATCAAAAAAAAATAATTTTTAAATTTAAACTTAGTTATTATTTTAATTACAACTTTAATTACATGTTTTTGGGCTGAAACACTTTTTTTCGTAACTAAAAAAATAAGAAAGAAAAGTAAGCAATTTTTTTAAAAACATGGCATGATTGGTCGGTGGACCGTGGCCCGATTATGAGCATTATTGTCAATCAATTTGTGATTGCTGAATCATTCTTTCAATTAATGTTCAATATAAATGTAAGAAAAAAAACTAGCCACTTTAGCTTTCTAAGTAAATTAATATCAAGTGTAGTAAATTAATATAATTAAAAATAAAATTTCTTATTGGACCTTTTTGGTTTATTGATCTTTTTTTTTTCCAACTTGAATGATTTAATAAAACTCTTGCCGGCCTAATAGAATTAAAGAAAAATGATAAAATACGTATAATTTATTGTAACTCCTTGTTCAGATTATTTGTTGTTTGAACCTGTGGAGAGAAAAATAAAAGAAATGAAATGATAAGAACTCACATATTTTTCTCCAATTTAAATATTAAAAAAATGAATAATATTTGAGAATTATCTAATATCCCTCGATTACTTTATATTTACCGACAGAATTTCATAAAAAAACATTAACTATCATTTTTAATTATCATTTATTTATTTATTATTTTTTATCAACCACACTTATAAACTCGTATCCGCTTAATTTGATTCAATTGGTGACTTAATAACTTTATAAATCAGTTATTAAATTAGTTTGATTCTAATAATTAAATTAGATTGACTTGACAATAAAATTAATAAGATAATGTTTGGTTTAAGGAATTTGGAGAAAAAGTGACGACTGGGAATTTTTTTTAAATATTTTATTTGAAATAATAATTTAAAGGAAAGAGAAAAAAAATTGAGAGGTAAAATCCATCTTTTTTTCTTATTTTCTTTTCCTCCGGAAGTGGATGAATTTGAAGGGAGTAAAAAATATAAAATAGAAAAAAATATTAAATAAAATAATTTTATTTTATGTTATTGCATATTTGTCTAAAATTAAAAAAATTAATAGTTAATTTTTTTATAAACTAAAAAAATATTTTTTAAAATTAAATCAAACAAAAAAATTTATTTTTCTTTATTTTTCATCTTTTTTCGTTCGTTAAAATTTTTTCTCACCAAACACACCCTAAGTTAATAATTCAATTATATTCCTCCTATTTCCTCAACTCCAACATGGGGTGAGGCAATACAATAATGTAATGGAAGCAACTTTAGCGTCTGCCCCTTTTCAAATGGTGCGCGTTGTTGATTGCTTAGAGCAATCTTAGAGCAATCTCTCTTCGATGGTGGGAGCATTATGAGAGATTTCGCCTTATCCTGACGATGATTTCATTTAAGAAAACAGCACATCTGCACGAAGTGATAAGCCTCCTCTTTCATGCGTTCCGTCTCAATAATATGTTCAAGATTTTTGTAATAAAGAATTAGTAATATTTATCAATAAGTCTATACTTGAGTCGCCACGAAATGTAATAGCAATGTGGAGCCGCCGCAATTTGTTTATAACCACAGTTCAAATTGTTGCTGAAATGTTTTTGTTATATCCTTATAAATGTGTAACTTTCATTGAGAATTTGAGAGCCCCTAAATTATCCTCGATCTCCATTACTAGTTCTCACCCTCATGTTGTCATACACCTTAATTTCCCATGAGAAACACCATAACATTTTTTCATATATAAATTAATTTATAAAATTATCAATTTGTAATATATTAATTATTTTATTAATATTAAAATATATTAAACTCGACGCATTTTAGTCTCTAAAACAGCTAATATATAACAAATTTGATATTTTTTAAAATTACTTCATGTATTTAAAAATATTCAAAAATTTAAATTAAATAAATATATAAATTTAAAAACTAAATTATTAGTTTATTATTTCGCTTTTCACTCTTCTTGTCTTTTTGGTTGGTTGATGTAAGATAAAAGAAGTATAAAATAAACATGACAAGTCAATATATCATAATACTCAATAATTTTAGAAGACTGAATATATACTTAATTCATACTTTTATATCAAATTGGACTAGCTACTAAATTCTTAAATAAATTCAATAATAAAATAATATATCTAAAACACCTTTATTGATAATTAGTTCATAATTATCTCAATTATTTAATTAAAAATATTAAATCTAAAATTATAAAAACATTGTAAGCTCACACAGAACATTTCTTATTTTTTGAGTATGTCAGAATAAAAAATATATACTTAAGATTAAATTAATAATTTAGTTTTTGAATTATGTATCTATTTTAATTTAATCTCTGAATTTTTTAAATATACAAATTAATTTATAAAATTATCACAAATAATTGATAAACACCACATCGAAAAAGATAGGAATCCATTTTTCCACTTAATAACGTATGGAATGGCATAAAAGTCGTTAGAAAGGGCCAAGTGCATTTGATGTCCATTTTGGCAGGACCTCCTTGTGGGTTTTCAGAGTTCTATACACTTTTGATTTTATTTGGAAAGTCTATGGAAGAGAGATACTTTGCACAATATTCAAGTCTGTTAGCCAGTCTTAGTCATTCAACTATTTGTTTATTGATTGTTTTTATTGATAGAGGTAGTAAGAAAGAAACATACTTTTAGATATTGCTAATCCAAGTTTCATATCATTAGGTTGCCACTGTCCCAGGCTCCAATCATTAACTAAATTCTTTAGAACTTTGGAGTGAATTGTTGATTTAAATTTCAATTTACATATATTTTTTCAATTAAATCTCTTAAAGTTTAAATTTTTTATTTTAATTATTTACAATTTGTCTGTCTTTAATAACACGACGTTAATTTTGTTAATAGATTTAGTTAGTTACTCCAAACAAAAATTTAATTAGTCTTTGAGTGTTTATTTTTCCTAACTTGGTACATTATGTTTTAACTAATATTAAAAAAAATTCATTTAAAAGAGTAAAGTGACGAAAAAAATTAAAAACTCTTTTGAGTAAGTACGTTAGAACGTAATGTATTGAATTATGCTAGATAAGCTTTAGATTAGACCAGGTAAATAAATTGATTAATAAGGTTAATATGAGGATCTTTTTAAAAATAAGATAATCTTCAAATGATTGAAATGAGAAAGTTAAAATTTGAAAGGTCAAATTGATAAAATATATATATTTTGAGAATTAAAACAATAATTGACTCTAAATTTTTTATCTCTTTTTTTTTATAAATTTAAAATTTTTCTCAAATTACAAAATTATAATTATATATATTTTGTTGAATAAATTATAGTTTATTTCATGCAGCCGGATGTGCTCTTCCATAGTCTATCATATAGGGTTCGTTTGGATAGCAGAACTTATAACTTATTAAAACTTATCTATCAGTATAAGTACTTTTATATTAAAAAAACAGTGTTTGGATAAATTTAAATAAGTAATTTATCAATATTAAATAAATTAATTTTAACTTATTTCATAAATCAATTTTTTAAATTTATTGAAAAAAACTTCTATGAAAACTTAAATTCACATAATTAAAAAATTATTTTGTACTTTTACAAGTTAAAATTTCATCAAAACTATATCATATACCTCTCTCCTTCCATTAAAATTATATTTAAATATTTTAAAAAAAATTTATAAATTTGAAAAATACTTTTTTAAATATGTATCCAAACGTTAAATAATTTAGTTTAAAAGTTCTTTTTTTATAAGTGTTTTTTATATAAGGCCTTAAGCCCAATTTTGATATACAATTTATTTAACTACTTATAGAATTAATCACTTAACTTACAAGTAGTAGTTTTTATTTAAATTTTATAAAAATAATTATATAATATTAAAATGATGTATAAATTTAAAGTACATTTCATTTGTATATTGTATGATTTCATAATTTTTGAAAGTATTGTTAGGATTATGATGATATTTAAAAATTAAATTTATTCAATTAATTTTAATAATAATCTCATTTTTTTCTTAACAATAAAATTATTTATATTTTAAAATTTACGTAATTATTATTTTTATATAAAAATTTAGATTAAAAACAAGTGATTACATAAAAGGAATTGAATAACATTATAAATATATAGGAGGTTCTAGAATTGTTATTATTATATTTGAAATGTGGTGCCGTTCCCACGCCATACTCTGCAGGACGACGTCGTAACCAGTGCTGCCAAAAAGACCTCGTGATTGCGAAATCCCCAGCTGGCCATGCCAAGCCAATTCTTGCGTTTTGGAAGGCAAAGGGTATATGCGCCAGGAGAACTTCAGATACGGCGGCATATTACCACCTCTCTACTTTCTCTTTCCTCTCCTAACCGCTTCTGCTTGCAGCAAAGCCTTCCGGTAAGAATCGCACAATTCTAATGAACTTACTTTTTCAATTTGTTTTCTAGGGTTCCAATTTCTCTTTACTGTTCTATAGAGTTTTGTTTCTTTATTTAGCTGTTAAGATGTTAGAGGGAGTAGAAAGAAAAGCAGTCTTTATATTGGGAAATTATTAAGGTCAAATCATTATTTTAAATCCCTGGCGGTGCGCATATGTAGAGGATAAAACAGGTACGGGTCTTCAAAATTCTCATGCAAACTGGGACATGTTCCCTTTTTCCCGTCCTGTTTAACCTCTGCCAGTTATGTCCTTAAATTGGTTCATGGGTCACAGATTGGATAGTTTAAGACTTTAAGGTTATTAATAGATATAATGCGGAAACTATAACACATTTTTTCAGTCAAGGTGCGGAAAATTAACGAATAAATTAGATGTTGTCAAATTTTCACTTCCCTGTTCTCCTGTTGAACATGAAAATTGTTTTATCCATAATTGTATCATGTTGTTGCAACTTGAACGAGTCCTTCCCTTCCGATGGTAGTTTTTTTTGGGGGGGGGGGGGTTGTTATTGTAAATTAAAGAAAAAGTTCCCATCCTATGTTGGGGTCAGTGATCTTCTGCAAGGAGTCATGCTGCCTTGACCTTGTCATCTTTTTCCTTAGTTTCTTTTGGAGAGCATTAGAGGATTATCTGAAGCTTTTGATTCTTGAGACTGTTTGTCAATATCATCACTAGGTTAAAAGAGTGCTGATTGAGGAAAATACTGTTGGTGTAAGTTTGTAAGCCTGGTGACCAGGTCTGGAATACTAGGTCTATTACTGATATCTGGATTTTATTACGGTTATCTGTTTTAATTAACTGAGGCTATACTTCCCACTTTGAAAGGTCTTTCTTTATTATTTGCTTGTTTGGTATATTTTTGTGTGTGAATAATTATTTTGTTAATTTTTTTTTGTTGTATAGTGAAAAAGTGGATTCATTTGATCACTTGAAGGGTTGTAATGCCCTTGAACAGATGATTGAGGGGGAAGCTAGTAGCCAGCCTAAACCACAGAAGCAGATTTGGAGTGAACAAAAGCAGGATGCAGTTCATGAAGAAATGAGAAGAATGAACCAACTTCCTGCAAACAGTTCCTATGTTACTCATCGCTTAAAGGTTCTTAATAAAATCCTGCAACTTATATCAATTCAGGTAGGCCCGTTTGGATTCTGTGTTTGGGCGATAGATTGTGTTTATCATATATACTTGTATTCATTATTGGAATTTATTAATATATTGTTGCTATCATTATATGCTTTCTTTTGACTTGTTGCTACATGTCATATTCATATTAATTCTAGTTCATTAAACTGGAAGATGTAGATCAAAAACTAAAATAGCATGACTTGGCTGGTAATTATGAATTTAGAAGAAAAACAAAGATTTAGGAATTGAAATTTTTTGGAAAGGAGAAGACAGAGAAGGGAGGAAGAATAAACAGATAAGATGAGTGTAAAGTAACAAAAGACAACAGCAGACTTAAGTCAATCTCCTGATAAAAACAATGTTGTATTTGTACCCCTGAAAAGTGAGTCTTAACGATGTGAGCTTCTAGGTTGTGATTTGTGAAATGGAGATAATAATAGGGAGGAAGGAGAATTACAGGAGAAATGAAATTTTTGCAGACCTTGCAATTTACAATTGTCTTACCTTTTTCAAAGATTAGTATGATTTACACATTATTGCCAGTCTATTTTAGATGCCTGACAAACTGGACTGCTACT
Source organism: Gleditsia sinensis (assembly GCA_037074535.1). Classification (NCBI taxonomy): domain Eukaryota; kingdom Viridiplantae; phylum Streptophyta; class Magnoliopsida; order Fabales; family Fabaceae; genus Gleditsia; species Gleditsia sinensis. The sequence goes on from CM073466.1 coordinate 9,320,742, forward strand.
GCACTTTAGATTTAATTCACTTATACACCTGTTATATAAGGTCACATTCATAATGATTCATGTGATAATTCAACTAGTCTGATGTAATATTAATTTTTTAGTATCACATAAATTCTTGTTATGAAGTGTATGATATGGTTAACGTTCAATAATTATATGATGGGAATGGGTGATTAATGGTGTTCTGCTTTTACCTTTTTCTTTTATGTCAGAGAACTACATCACAGGAGGAGGAATTGGAGTTGCTTTTTGCTGGGCTGTCTCTATAAAAGAATTTGTCTTGGCATGGGTAAGTGTTTGGAGAATTTGTATTAGGTATTTAGGTTTATAATGATCATTGATCAACACTGGTCTATTTAATTCTGTTTATGTCCTTGTTATTTTGGCTTGAGATATTGCTTCCCATTGTCAACTTGTGATGATCGAATATGTTTTTAGATGTTATTTTTTCTCTGGTTACTTTCAACATGTTTTCAATTTATATTTTTACTATTTGAATTTTGGACCTCTCGGTATTATGTCTTCTATTTTCAACATCTTATATTACTTTCAACCTGTCCTTATTTTGTCTATTTTATTCGTGCTCTTATGATATTTCTCTTGATTTTTTTATTTGCAGAACATCATCAAGCCATGTGTTTCATGGAAAAAAGGTGGTTTAAACCTTGTTCACATGTAAAAATATGTTTGTATTTTAGGTTTTCTTACATAACATGCCTGTGAACACCGTTTCTAGTCAATTACTATATGCAGGTTTTGTATTTATCTTTGAGATGATCAGGAAACAGATATGCTAATTATATACGATATCCCTAAATATAAACTTGGCCTTTTAAAGCATTCTGTTATGAATATGCTTTGGCCCTTCTCGAGATGATATCGACTTGTGAGAGTGAAACCCATTTTGGTGGATGTCAATTGTTGGATGATTATCTCACGGGTATATTCTTCAGTCATAATCATCAAGGAGCAAATTTACACTGCACTTTCTTGGAGGAGTTGAATCAAACTTATGAGGAGTTTGTAATTAAGAAGCGCTTGAGAATTTCAATATGCATATCAAATGAGAAAGTTCAACGTCTTAATAATGAGAAAGCTCACCATCAAAAGCCAAACACTTGCTCTGCATTAAGATTGCAAAAATAATGAAGATGTTTTTTCAGAGAGCTAAGCACCGACCAAATAGTTTGTATATACGTACTTCTAAAAATTTAGTAATTCATGACAAGTTTTGCTTTCATGTTTCCGTCTAACTTACGAAAATAATCATATGTACAAAAGTGTAGATATTAGTAAAAAGATTGGGAGGTTATAACAAGTCTTTTTAAAGTACTTTTAAACTATAGATATTTTTTTTTCAAAAAATAAATTATAGTGGTTTTGTATCTTTTTCTTTTTAATGGTACAAGGAAATAGCTAATTTCGGGGAGGGCAAGAGGGATGGGAAATTGAATCTCTACCACTGGCTCCTATTTTTAACGTTAGACTACATTAGCAGAGTAACATAGTCATAAATGATATGAAAACTGAGAATAATGGTAAAAATAATGAAAAAATTATTTATAATTTGACTTTAATTCAGGGAAAATAAATTCTCCAAAAAAAAATAAAAAAATGAAGGCCTATTCCGGAGTGCTGCTGTCCACTGGGTTCTTTCTTATGTCCATTTTCAGTGGCAGCAAAAGACTAGTCCAAAAAAAAAAAAAAAAGTGGAAGCAGAAGTGACTCTCCTAGCTTCCTTCACAAAATATCCTATTGGGAGGTAAAGCTCTCTGTAAAGTCCAGACCTTCGTTTCCTCCGACGCTTATCGGAATCGACGAATATCGGACCCGAAGTCACTGCAATTTGAATGGCTGACGCTGTTGAAATTAACAGAGCACGCAGCGGCGTGCCTGATTTTGACCTCCGACACAAGATAAGCCGAATCTTCGCAAACTTCGTCAGGTTCGCTGTGGATTCCGCCGTCGACGGCTCTCGCATAATTATCCCTGGTCGGTTCCTTTCTCTCGCTATTGTTTCTTACTTCTTTTATTTGAAGTTTTCGTTTATTTCAAAATTTCTACCAATTATGGTGCCATTTTAACTTAGTAAATTTACGATATTGTTTTTCCTAAGGTAGGTTCTTCATTCTTGGTTTTTACCAAAATCTTGGGTTGTGCATAGTAGGGAAGCTGGAAAATGAGAAGATGGGCATAAGTTATATTATTTGTTGTTGACATGGGGTAGTCTGTAATTACTGAAGTTGGTTTCTTTGATGGGTACTGGGTGCATGGGTGAGGGAAAGGTTATTGCCACCTTCATAATTCATGGTTTCTTTGTGTTATGTGCTATAATGTACAAGTGGACACTGGTGAAATTTTGTTTTTGTTCAAAATAGAAGTAAATATATTTGTGTAAAATCAATATGACTATGTCAGTCTGACGAGTTCAGAGAGTATATCTTCTTTTCACTTCAATTGTTCAATGACGCATTACTCTCTTACAACTGATTTTTTAAAGTTTCTGTCTCTGCTTTTCCGTTGGCCAGAGTTTTTCATTTATCTGATTCTTAGTCTTAAGATCACCATGCATTAGTAAAACTAAAATTAGTGGTCATCATCTTGAGCAAACCATTCGTATGATTTCTCCCTTTGCCTCTCTAATAATGTTTAAGAAATTTCTACTAACCCAAAACTGGTAGTCTCCCACTTGAACCGTTTAAAAATTTTAAATCTCATTCTGTAACTTATCTTTTACCAACAACGAATGGAGATTTTACTACATTGAATGACCACTGAGAACCTCCTTTAGTTCATGCACTATACCTTGCACTTTCAAAGTAGTGTAGGTTGAGGGTGAAGCAACTATAGAAAAATATGTGCTCTGAAATATAGAGATCATAAAGTAGAAGGAGGTTGTATGGCGGTGCTACCATTACAGGCTGCTCTGTTGAATCTTCTTGTAGAGCTGTCTGGTTTATCCTGTTATATCTTTTTGGCATCACTAAGCAGGATAAGTATTGAAAGATTTACTGATCTTTATCTGGGATTATAGGCGCAATGGAGAATCTTTACTATGGTCTGTATCCAATCTATGCATATTTTTTTTGTTTAATTGTATTTACTTTAGTTATGACTGCTCATAGACCGATAGACCGTACATCATTTAAATAAACTATATACCGTTTGAATTTGTGTTGCATCTCTAAAATCCATTTGACCCCTTCGTTGAGCATTATAGGTAAGAAGCGGGTACACAAGACGGTGCAGGAAGGATTAATGGATATACTCTTGTCACCACCATTAAAGGCCAAGAATAAACCTGATCTTAAAGTTATTCAATTTCAAACAAAGATGGAGGAAGTAGAGGAACAAGTGAATAATCTAAAGCAGCGGTACGCAACATCAACCAAATGTGCGGTAGGATCACAGCTTCCAAAGAAACCATCGGATGATGACCTCAAGGATATAGATCTACTGAAGAAGAATGGAAGAAGAGTATTTATTAGGTCACGGCTTTAAAATTGAATTGGCATGGGAGAATCTAGAGATTTATAGCCCGTTTGGATTGGCGTTGGCGGCAGGCAAAATCACGTTCCAACGTGATTTTGGCAGAAGCAACATTTTGTTGCTTCTGCCAAAATCACGTTGGAACGTGATTTTGCCTGCTGCCAACGCCAATCCAAACGGGCCTTTAATCCAGACAAATAGTGAAAATAAAAGCTGCATAGTTTAGTTTTTCTTCAACCTCTCTCCAAGTATGATTGGGAGGGGATAGCTACCAGTCTGCGAGAATTGAAGTTTGAGCCTGAGCTCAAGACTACCGCAACTTGAAGGTGCAGTAGGTGGTGATTTCTAGGGCCTAGGCCAAGGGCTTTTGGTCTTATAAGTTTCTACAAACAGTTCTTTGGTATTTGTAATATTTTGGTAAAAAATTATAACGTGTTGCAATGAAAAGCTCAATGAGGTCAAACTTCTTACCTTTGCATCTCGATTTTTGTTTAGAGATTCTTATTTATCATGAAAAATAGTGCACATCTTTAGACAATGATAGATTCAAAGGTGAGAATCTTCAATCTCTCACGTAGCAACACCCATAATGGAAACACTACATGCTAGAAGATGATGTAGTTCTTCCCCACCTGGAAAAGTTCCGGATACTGACAATTTCTGGGAAGAAATAAATTGCTTATGAGGTTTTATTTTTGCCAATTATGCTGAGTTCATATTGAGAGATGTTTGATCCTTCTATCCTTTTAAAATTTCTTCGATGTTATAGATTTGTCTATTTTCTGCTGTGTATTCCACCCATTTTAAAAATGCTTTCCCATTTTGTTATTTCTTTTATCAGAAAAAAATGGAAGTTTGGGCAGTGTAAATATATATAATACTATATATAAAGATTTTTAAAAAAAGAAGAAGAGGAAACTCCAGATAAAGTGTACATGCAAAATATTGCTAGCTACAAAGCCTTGGTTTAACGCCATGGGAGTTGGAAGTGAGAAAAGCGACAGGTTGGGAAGGAATTTTTTATTTGAAAGCTGGTAATAAATCAGTTATAAACTCATTGGCCTAAGACACACAAACCTCAAGGACGTAAAATTTTCACCAAACAAATTTATGATATGTATCAGCAAACTTATATTAAAACTCGCGTCTTTGTAATGAAATAAAGGAATGCAAGCAAATTGTAGTTCACTCAAAACGCTGAAAAGAGAAAACGACATCAAAGAAGTTAGAATATTGCTATGCATCCCTAAATATGACTTATCACCCGAAATAAGAGTAATCTCTAGATTATGCGGTATGATGGCTCACTTGAAGCCGACGTGGCAGGTGGCACAAAGGCTTCTCATTAGAGAGAGAATGGGAAGGGAAAGAAGCCAGAGACAGCCGGAATAATATAATATCCTCTCCTGTACAAGGTTCCGGTGATCATGTGGAAGCATCCAGTACCAGTATATTAGATTTTTTGGTTCCGATCTTTCTCATGACCACACTTTTGCAAATCTCCATCAAATTCTCAATCTTCAAGCCCAGCTCCTTCCATGGCGACATATTCAAGAAACCAATTTTCGCTTTCTCTCCGTTAGACTCGAAGCTTGAGCTTGCTTCTCTTCATCAGGGTAGTTTCAAGTTGAGAGCATGCGGGGAGAGATGGCCTTTCTTGGGAGGGGGAGTATTTAGAAATGGGGTTCTGTTGCAAGAGAAGCGATTCAAGAGGAAGAAGAGATTGGTTTTGGTGAAGAATAATCTGGGGTTTGGCTTTAACAGGGGTAGTGGTGGTGGTGGAAGAGATAACGGTGAATCTGCTAGGATTTTGGGAAATCTTGCTCTTGCCATTGGCTTAACTTATCTTTCAATGACTGGACAGCTTGGCTGGATTTTGGATGTGGTTGTCTCCATTTGGGTATTACTTTTTCCCTCTTGGTCTGCCTTGAGAAATTGGGTAGTAATTAGCTTATATTCTATATCAGAAATGGAATATATATATATATATATATAGACACATATATTCCATGTTTTTTTTTCTTAGATTGTTATTATACAATAATTAATCATGTAATTGTTGCGCTCATTTCTTATTTTAATCATATGTCAATGCTCATGATATTGTATCAATCATTTTCTAATCGTTGGTTTATAAAATATGAGAGTATCCAAGCAATCTATTATATGTCTTGTCCTGGTAGAGGCTTGCTGAACTGAGAGCTAATTTAATAAGTTAATTAAATAAGCTCGCTTTGCATTCCTTTCTGAGCTTCGACTCGTGGTGCAACCTTCGAGGTTACTTCACTCTCCGTATCCTGTAATTGAACTTTGTTATAAATTCAGGTGTCATTTAACTATATCCAAACAAGCAAGAAACGAGATAGGCGTCAGTTAGCAATTAGGTTGTCTGTGCCTTGCTAGTGAGACTAGGCGGTCATCATAGAAGAAATGGAACATCAGCAGACCAAACAGCATTCCAGTTGTTTACCCTAAAAAAAATCTGGTTCTATAAAAAAACTTAGAAATTCTTTAATACTTAATAGGGTCCACCTCTGAGTCTAAATTTCCTAACAACCTTTATATTGTAAATTTGTAATTGCTCAGGAGGTGGGATCAACTCTTTTATTTGATCTCGCATCATTTCTATTTTCCACCTGTGAAAATGTCAAAATGCTAAAGTAATTTATTTAATTCATAAAAGAGTTGGGTAATCCAATTTCTTCCTGTTCTATGCTATTATGTTATAAATTTTTATTACCCTCTTGGGAAAGCATTTTCATCTGTGCCCCTCAGGTGGTCCCTAATATCTTCTAATAAGTTTTTTACTCCAAAATTAGTACATGTAATGTCATCAAATATGAGTGGTTTGATTTTTCTTTTTCCTTTTCATATACAGATCTTTGCTGTGTTGATACCAATAGTAGGTCTTGGTGCTTTCCTCTGGTGGGCAGGACGAGATATAATGCAAGGCACTGTAAGGCTTCCTTAATTTTTCACTCTGAAACTCCGTCATAATTTATCTCAATATTTATGGTAATATGGATATATTGCAGACTTAATGTTTCTGTCTTTCATTGCTTTTACCAGTACTAGATGATATTTAATGTTCAAATACTTAACCACATTTATAGATTGGTTGATTGTTGTATGGTTAAATTTTAATGAAAGGATCTCTCTGATTATTATTTTGTTGGCTTCAGAGCCTCTTTCTTCTGCCTAGGGCCATGTTTAGAACTTTAAGATGTCTTTGGTTGGTGTCTTTTTTCCTGATCTTCTATTGAAGTATAATTTTTGTTGATAATTTCTAATAAATAGTTACTGGTTATCTTAAAACTAGCTTGTCTAACACATTGAGGTATTTGGTATAGAATATGCATTTTATATGTTTACGTTGGTGATACTATGTGGTTTACAGTTACTTGTTACCCTGAGTAAATAATTTATGAACTTCAAATCTTCATTTTAGATGAGCTTTTATATTCTTGCTGTTTGTTCGAAATTTAAAATTAAATGAAGACTATTTTTTTCTTTCTTACTCAATGAAGATTGTTTGTTTCATTAAGGAAAAAATTTTGAATTGTAAAGGACCCTTTTTTTTTCAATAAAAAATATAGAAGTAGGATCTAAGACAAAGACAAAACAGCAGGATAAAAAGAACAAAAAGGAAATATACATCAGATTGAAAGGACTCTTTAGTCCCTGAGCATATTTGATGACGAAGTGGGAATGACTTTGTATGGATGGTTACTCTATAAACTAATTGTTCCTGAAGTCAAGTTGATGCTTCACAAAGAAGATAAGTTACATGTTACATATAAGTCGCATGTTTCATGATCTAAGAAAGAATCAGAAAAATCTCCCTACTTTTTCTGTCCTTTCAAGCTATTGAATAGTTTTTTTTCCCTCCTGCTATTGAAGTCATTCTTTCCCAACTGGAAAACTTGATCACCTCGATAGAAACTTATACTTTGATTATTGATGTCATCTTGGGTATGGATTGGTTAAGTAAGAACCGAGGCCTTCTGAGTTGCTACAAGAAGACTTTCGAGTTTCTCACGGAGCCTTTGGAGATCCAAAAGTAGTGTTATCAGTGCTCACAGACTCAATAAAGAGTTGAGAGAGGCGGACTTGAGTTGTGTCTTCTTGTATGCTATCAGTCCGAATACGGATCATGAACTGCTTGGGATTTCGATAGTCGGTGAGTTTTCAGAGATTTTTTCCTTTGAGATCTCTGAACTTCCACCGAAGAGAAAAGTGAAATTTTTCATAGATCTGGCACCAGAAGCAAGACCGATTTCTATTACTCTGTACAGGATGTCGCAAGCATCACACTACTCAAGTATACAGTTAGGAAACACTAATAATTTTCTACTGAATTTATCCACTGCTTTACTCAACATTACCACATAACCATGTAAGACTCCATTAAGTCAACCTAGGTGACCACCCACCGTCCATAAAGATCGTCGGCGCATTCGTGATCCCAAATGGCATTACCCGAAATTCTGGTAGTCGGAGAAATTTTCAAGAATACACGTTCTTCTTCTTGAAATTGTAACGGCCTCCTCCTCCTATTGAAATAGCTTTTCTGTCGGACTTTGAGCCGTCCGCATCTTATCCCGAATCATTTGTATCTGCTCAGACGTGTGTTGCACTAACTCGGGCTCCAATAAATTTTTCTCCCCCACTTAATCCCAACATAAAGGCGATTTACACTTTCTTCCATACAAAGCCTCAGAGGGTGCCATCCCAATACTGTAATGATAACTATTATTATATGCAAACTCTGCCAGGAGTAAATATTCATCCCATCCTTTTTCTTGCTCTAGTGCACAAACTCTTAGTATATCTTCTAAAGTCTGTATAGTCCTCTCTGTTTGTCCATCCATTTGAGGATGATATACAGTACTGAAACATAGACGGGTGCCAAAGTGCGCAGATTTTGTCAATCTGTCCACTGTTACCCATATTTCATCATTGCTTACCTGAGTCTTAGGTAGCCCTACAACAAAATCTATAGAAATGCTATCCCATTTTCACTAAGGGATTTCTAATAGTTGTAACATCCCAGAAGATTTTTGGTGTTCAATCTTCACCTTTTGACAAGTCAGACATTTCGTTACATACTCAGCAATGTCTCGCTTCATTCCTGGCCACCAGTACAATCTTTTTAAATCTTGATACATCTTTGTAGATCCCTGATAGATTGTATACTTACTTTGATGTGCTTTTTCCAGAATCTTAACTTTCAAATTCCCTCTTTGTGGCATACATGTTCTGCCTCGGTACATAAGGACTCCATCTTTAAGTCACATTCAACTTTTAATTCACTAATAATCAGACTTTCAGGGATAGTAACCACTGACAACTTTAAATTTTGAAACTCTTCAATCAACTTTATCTCCCAAATTAGCATATAACTCACATGCAGCGACTTTCGACTCAATGCATCAGTTACTATGTTTGTGATAAAGACTGGGAAATGGAAAAAACAATAATGGAGAATGAAAGAAACTATTATCAAAGAAATAAATGCAAGGATCTCACCACTTATAACTATAATAATTCATAGCAGGATCTCCTCAATACAAAAGACAATAATTCAAATCATATCCCTATCATATATACAACACCTATTTATAGATATTCTAAATAATAGAAGCCAAAAGATACTCATAACTGATGCTACCCAATACTCCTAAAAATATGGAAGTAAATATCAAAGTGGCCTTAGATTATGGACAGTTATAGCAACTGCCCATCCAGTGGCCTCAAAATATGGACAGTTACAGCAACTGCCCATCCTAGCAGAACCTGTTCTTTTGACTTGGTCTTTAACGTGCTAATTGACTGGGTAAACGTGTGATGCATTCTCACGTGCTTTGCTTCTTTTTGAATATGTAAGTAATGGTCTGCTATCAATGCTCCCCCCTTGAAAAGCTACCTTGTTCTCAAGGCAGAAAGAAGGGAACTGTTCTGCCAATAGATCATAGTTTTCCCAACTTGCCTCTTCCAGACAACGATTCTTCCATTGGACCAAGAGTTCTAGTACTGATGTGCCTGATTCACGGGTCCAGTGATGAGAAAGAATCCTCTCTGGTTCAAGTTGAAGTTCCCATGCAACAGTGATGGGAAGAGGAACTGGATGGGTGGATGGAACTTGACCGTGAGCAGGATGTAATAAAGACACATGGAAAATGGGATGGATTTTTGATGAGGATGGCAGTGCCAATTCATAAGCCACAGAACCAACTTTGCGCAGGACAGTATATAGACCAAAGAAACGAGGAGAAAGCTTTTCATACCTTCTCTTGGCCAAAGAATGTTGCCGATAAGGTTGAATACGGAGAAAAACAGCATCCCTACTTCAAAAGAAAGCTCACGGCGTTTAGAGTCGGCTTGTGCTTTCATACGTGTTTGGGCTGTGAGAAGGTTGTCATGGATAATCTTCAGCATGTTATCTCGTTCTAGAAGTTGTGCTTCAAGGTCAATAAGATGAGTTTCACCCCTAACAAAAGGATGCAGTGTTGGGGGGTCCCTCTCATACACAATTTTGAATGGGGTAGTGCCTGTGGAGGTATGAAATCCTGGGTTGAAAGAATATTCAGCTCAGGCAAAAAATTTACTCTATCTCTTTGGCTATTCATGTGTAAAACACCATAAATAAGCCTCCAAATAGCGATTGACCACTTCAGTTTGTCCGTCAGACTGAGGGTGATAGGATGTGCCCACGTGAAGACGAGTATGACTGAGACGGAAAAGTTCCTGCCAAAACGTACTGAGAAAAATGACATCCCGATATGATAAAATAGAGCGGGGCATTCCATGTAACCTAATCACTTCTCTGCAAAAGAGGGCAGCAACAGTTTTTGCAGTAAAAGGGTAAGATAGACTAATAAAATGTCTATATTTACTGAAACAATCTACCATTACCAGGATGGTATCCACACCCTCAAATTTTGGGAGGCCCACAATGAAGTCAATAGAAACATCTTCCCAAATCTTCTCTGAAATAGGAAATGGCTGTAACAAACCCGCTAGTGCAAGCGTTTGATATTTGTTTTGTTGGCAAACAAGACAATTTTGCACAAATAATTTGACATCTTATTTCATCCGTGGCCAATAAAAATTGGTTGTAAGCCGTTTGAGAGTTTTCAAATATTCACCATGTCCACCAATCAAAGTTTCATGTGCTTCAAGTAATAGTTAGACTGCAAAGAAGAGTGTGCAGGAATGACTAGCCTTTCATTATAGAACAGCTTATTATCCACTAGTTGGAAACCCTGCACAGACCTTGAATCCTGTTGGAGAGAGGTCAGAATTTGCTGAGTATAAGGGTCTTTTTGAAGAGCCTTAGGAAGTTCCACAAAATTTATAGTGATGGGTACTGTAAGGGCCCACAAATCAGCATGCTGTGGGCACCTTAATAGTGCATTTGTGCCTGTATTCTCTTTCTCCTGTTTGTAGTGGATGGTGATATCAAATGGAAGGAGTTTCACAAGTAATCGCTGCTGTTCATTGGTAGTTACCCGTTGCTCCATCAAGTATTTGAGGCTGCAATGGTCAGTATGTATAACAAAATGGTGGCCTAACAGATAATGCTTCCATTTTTGCAAAGCAAGAACTAAAGTTAGGAGTTCTCTATCATAAGCAGATTTAATACGATTAGAGAATGAAAAACCCTTACTAAAAAAAGCAATGGGGTGTGCAGATTGCATAAGGATGGCTCCTACTTCATTTGAGGAGGCATCACACTCCACAGTGAATGGTTGGCTGAAATCTGGAAGTTGCAAGACTGGTATAGAAGTTAAGGCTTTTGAGATGGACAAAAGCTAGTTCTGCCTTGGGTGACCAAAAGAAGTTATCTTTCTTGGTTAAATCTGTCAAAGGTCGTGCAATAATTCCATAATTCTGAACAAACCTTCGATAATAACCAGTGAGGCCAAGGAATCCTCGAAGTTCCTTCACGGTTCTAGGTACTGGCCAATCCATGACTGCTGAAATTTTTTCAGGATCTACCCCCACTCCTTCTGCTGATACCACATGCCCCAAGAACTGGATATGTTGCTGACCAAACAAACATTTTTTGACATTCGCAGAATACGAGTTATGCTGGAGGAGGTGGAGAGCAATCTGCAAATGTGTGACATGCTGCTGGATGTTTGGGCTGAAAATTAGTATATCATCAAAGAAGACAAGGATGAACTTACAGAGATGAGGCCTGAATAGGTCATTCATGGCTGACTGAAACGTGGATGGAGCGTTTGTAAGGCCGAAAGGCATAACAATAAACTCGTAGTGTCCAGAATGGGTTCGAAATGCAGTTTTAGTTATGTCATCAAGATGGACACGTATCTGGTGATACCCCGAATGAAGATTGATCTTCGAAAAAAACGTAGCTCCATGCAATTCATCCAGAAGTTCATCTATATTTGGTATTGGATACTTATCTAGGATGGTAATTTGATTCAACTTCCGATAGTCAACGCAGAACCTCCATGTATCGTCTTTCTTTTTAACTAGTAAGATAGGACTGGTGCATGGGCTAGAGCTTGGGCGGATAAAGCCGGATGTTAGCAATGCTTCAACTTGTTTTTCAATTTCTGTTTTCTGATAGTATGGATATCGGTAAGGCCGAATGTTTGGTGGTTTGACATTAGGAATTAGAGGGATGGTATGGAATGGGTTCTGAAAGGTGGAAGGGATGATGACTCAGAGAATACATACGCATAAGCTTGCAATATGGTTTGGATAGCCTCCGGTGGTGCAGTAGTCGTACCCTGTAATGCATGTATTTGATGGAGCGCTTGGAAGGAAACAGTATTCGGGGATGAGGTGTGAACGCCCTGTAATTTGTATCGTTTACCATCCAGATGAAAAATCATGAACATTTCATTCCAATTGGCTTGAATCGTGTTTAGTGAAGCTAACCATTTACCCAACACCAAGTCTGCTCCTCCGATTGAAAAAGGATAGAAATCTTGGACGATAGTGAGTCCTGGCAGCTGAACGGAAATGTCTTTGCAGAATAAATTACATCGAATCACCTCTTCGTTCCCGATTTGCACACCGAAAGTTGGAATTTGCTGCACTGGGATTTGCAATTCCTCCACCATACTCTCCGCAATGAAGTTGTGCGTTGAACCGCTATCCACCAGAATTAGAACTGATTTGGCACCTATTGTTCCTTGTAGTTTCATGGTGGTTCCCAAATTTCTTCCCAAAATCGCGAGAAGCGAGATTTCGGCCATGTCTGTGTGCGCTGCTTCGTCGTCGTGGGTCTGTTCCTCACTTCTGTTGACCAACTCGTCTCTATCTGTGATCTCTAAGAGGGAGAATTGAGGCTGCCAGCAGCGATGTCCAGGTGCGAATTGTTCATTATAGCGAAAACATAGACCTTTGTCGCGTCTTGTTTGGCGTTCGATGTCCCATGGAAGACGGAGGAACATTCGAAACCCGGTCTGGTACTGAGCGTTCATTTGGAGCTCCAGGGACATACACATTGGGCCTTCGGGCAATTGAGCTATGTGGGTTACGGGCTATACGGGCAGTGTTTGTTTTGGCTTCAAATTCTAAGGCCAAACTCATAACCTTGTAAACTGATCTGGGTTTTTGGATTCAAATATTAGCTTTCAACTCTTCTTTTAATCCATTGAGGAAAATGCCTAATAAACAATGCTCCGGCCAGTTATGGATTTGCGAAGCTTGCTTGGGAAACTCTTGTCTGTATTCATGGACATGGACAGACCCAGTTTGTTTGATGTTATACAAGTGTTCATCTGGGTTTTGAAATTCGGCAGACCCATAAGTCTCTTGCAAGGCTTTGACTAATTCTTCCCAGTACAAAATTGTACGCTCACTATTTATCCAGGCGAATAGATCAAGTGCGTCACCTTCTAAGTACATGGCTGCTATATCCACCTTTAACTCATCAGGCGTTTGATAATAACGAAAATACTTGTCAGCTTTCAAAATCCATCCACGTGGATCCCCTCCTTCGAACTTAAGAAATTCCATTTTAGTGTGATGGCGGTGTGAAGGATTTTTGGACCACCAGGGGCTTTTAGCGTCATCGTCTTCTGACTAGGTGGACTTCCCTTTATCACAAGGTCCTGTATTCAAATCACCCTGTCGTGCGCTGTTGTTATTTGCTTTAAGAGCTGCGACCTTGGCTGCTAAAGAATCAACGGTGTTTAATTTTGATGCAATGGAAGATAATTGTTAGGCAATGGAATCAAGAATTGGTTGAGGGCCAGGTCCATTTTGAGAAGTTGTAGCTTGTGTGTTAACCATGGTGGTCAACCAGGCTCTGATACCAAAATGATAAAGACTGGAAAATGGAAAAAACAATAATGGAGAATGAAAGGAACTATTATCAGAGAAATAAATGCAAGGATCTCACCACTTATAACTCTAATAATTCATAGGAGGATCTCCTCAATACAAAAGACAATAATTCAAATCATATCCCTATAATATATACAAAAGCTATTTATAGATATTCTAAATAATAGAAGCCTAAAGATACTCATAATTGATGCTACCCAATACTCCTAAAAATATGGAAGTAAATATCAAAGTTAGGGGTGTTCAAAACCGAATTGGACCGACCGAACCGAATCAAACTGATTAAAAACCGAATAAAACCGATTAAAATCGGTTTTGTTCGTTTTTTTTTTAAAACCGACCGGTTCGATTCGGTTGGGACTGTCCAACCAAACCAAATTGTTTTTAATATATTTAATTTATATTATTAAATTTATTTTTTATTATATTTTAAAAATATTTTACATAATTTTTTTCAAACTTTTTGAAATGGGTCCAAAAAATTCGAAATAAGCTCAAAAATTAAAAAAAAAATAGGCCCAAAAAAATTCAAATGGGCCAAAAATTAAAAAAAATTGGCAATTTTTTTTTTCAAAAAAACCGAACCAAACCGATAAATATCAGCTAATATAACTTATTCATGGACTTCTTAAAGACTTGGTAAAAATATCAGCTAATTGATCATTGGAATTAACAAAACTTGTAGAAAGAATCCCCGATAAGATCTTCTCTCTAATAAAATGGCAATCAACTTCTATAAGTTTGGTCCGTTCATGAAACATGGGATTAGAAACAATGTGTAGAGCAGTTTGATTATCACAAATGAGTGTCATTTTGTCAAGTTCTATAAACTGCAATTCTTGAAGCAGTTGTCTAATCCATACCAGCTCACATGTAGCTAGAGCCATAGCTCGATATTCAGTCTCTGCATTAGATCTAGCCACTACTTCTTGTTTCTTACCTTTCCAAGAAACTAAGTTTCCTCAAACAAACACACAATAGCCTGTAGTGGATCGTCGATTTGAAGGGAATCCTGCCCAATCTGCATCTGCATATCTGGTTATTCGAGCATGTTGATGATTCTCATACAATAGTCTTTTTCCAGGAGAATCCTTAATATATCTTAGGATGCGTATCACCGCGTCCCAATGACTTGTGTACGGAGATTGTAAGAATTGACTTACAACACTTACTGCAAAAGAGATATCTAGCCGAGTGATCATGAGATAGTTTAATTTTTCCACACGTCTCCTGTATCTACCAGGGTCAGATAAAAGCTCCCCCTGTTCAGGCAGAAGTTTGGCATTTAGATTCATTGGACTTTCAACTGATTTACAGTCTAACACGCCTGTTTCTTTAAGAAGATTTAAGACATATTTTCTTTGAGAGATTACAATACCAGTATTAGATTGTGCCACTTCAATCCCTAGAAAATATTTCAACTTCCCTAGGTCCTTAGTTTGAAAATTTTTGAGAAGATATTGTTTGAGTTGCAAAATTCCTTCTTGATCATTCCCTGTGATAACGATGTCATCTACATAGACTATTAGATAAATGCAACGGCTCGAGGATCGATGTACATAAAAAACTGAATGATCTACTTCACTACGAGTCATCCCAAATTGTTGGACAATGCTATTAAACCGGCCAAACCAAGCTCGAAGAGATTACTTCAGACCATATATAGACCGTCGCAGTCTACATTCGAATCCAGACTCCCCTTGAGCAACAAAACCAAGTGGTTGTTCTATATACACCTCCTCCTCAAGATCACCATGAAGGAAGGCATTCTTAATATCCAACTGATAAAGAGGTCAATGGCGCATTGTTGCAATAGAGAGTATAAGTCGAATGGAAGCCATTTTAGCAACCGGAGAGAAAGTATCACCATAACCCAAAAGTTTGTGTATAGCCTTTGGCAACCAAACAAGCCTTAAGGCGATCAATAGTACCATTAGGTCCAACTTTAATAGTATACACCCATCGACAATTAACAGTAGACTTGCCAGGAGGCAGATGTGTCAGTTTCCAAGTGCCATAAGACTGCAATGCAGTCATTTCATCAATCATTGCTTGTCGCCATCCAGGGTGAGAAAGAGCTTCCTGTGTTGTGTGAGGAATAGAAATAGAAGACAAAAATGATACAAAGGCATAACAGGGAGAGGATAATCGATGATAACTCACAAAATTGTAGACAGGATGAGGATTACGAGAAGAGTGAATACCTTTGCGAACAACAATAGGAAAATCATTAGTAGGAGATAGGTTCGAAGTAGGTTCGGAAGGCGGAGCCGGGGGTGAATCATCAGGAACATCCACAGGGCCTACAGGAGTTGAGGTAGGCACACGGTGACGATAAACCTGTAGGGGTGAAATAGGCTGTGAAGGCAATGCTGAAGTGTATGGCAAAGGAAGAATAGAGGAATTGAGACAGGGAAGAGGAAGAGCATCAGTAATGATAGATTGATCAACAGAATGAGATGGTAAGTAATAAGAAGTCTGCTCAAAAAAGGTAACATCGACAGAGACAAAGAACTGACGAGTTAAGGGAGAATAACACTTTTACCCTTTTTGTAAGCGAGAGTAGCCCAAGAAAACGCATTTAAAGGCCTTAATGGCAAGCTTATCACGACCTGGGATATGATTATGAACAAAACAAATACAACCAAACACACGAGGAGGGAGATGATACAATGGTTGACTCGGGAATATGAGAGAACGAGGGACCTGACCTTTAAGCACAGAGAAAGACATACGGTTAATTAGATAACAGGCAGTAAGAACCGCATCACTCCAAAAAAGGAGAGAAACATGGTGATGAAGTAACATAGTGCGAGCTGTCTCAATTAAATGACGATTTTTGCGTTCGGCTACACCATTTTGTTGTGATGTGTAAGAACAAAAGATTGATAAAACATACCCTATTCAGTCATAAAATTTTGAAAAGAGGTAGAGAAATATTCACGGGCATTATCACTTTGCAAAATTTTAATAGATGTATTAAATTGAGTACAAATTTCAGTGCAAAAATTTTTAAAAATAGAAAACAGTTCAGATCGATCTTTCATTAAAAATAGCCAAGTACATCGAGAATAATCATCAATAAAGATCACAAAATACTTAAAACCCAAAATAGAATGATGACGACTAGGTCCCCAAACGTCAGTATGAATTAAAAAAAATGGGGACTCAGCTTTATTTTGACTCTGCTTAGGAAAAGAGATACGGGTATGTTTACCCAATTGACATGATTCACACTCTAAAGACTCTAAAGAGGAAAGACTAGGCACCATTTGTTGTAATTTACGAAAACTAGGATGTCCCAAACGGTGATGAAGCATAGATGGAGAGGGAGAAGTGGTGTAGACTGCTAGAGATGTAGGCATAGAGAGATAATATAGCTCGTGTGATTCACACCTTGTTCCAATCGTCTAACCCGTACTCCGATCTTGTATAATCACAAATGAATAAGAAAAAGTGAGAGAACAATTCAAAGTTCGAATAAGTTTATTGACAGAGATAAAATTGAAAGGACAACCGGGAATATAAAAAACAGACTCAAGGGACAAAGAGAGAAGTGGTCGTGCTCGACCAATACCTTTGGTAGCTTTAGAACCATTAGCAAGAATAACAACAGGAAGAGAAGAAGATGAAATATCTAATTTGGAGAAAAGATTAGGGTTACCAGAGATATGGTCAGAAGCACCGGAGTCTAAGATCCAAGCCCCTGAGGAAGAAGACTGTGTCAAACAAGCAATAGGATTACCAATATGAACAACGGAAGCAACAATACTAGCATTTTTAGTGGCTTAATATTGTAAAAATTCTTGATAATCAGCCCCTGGCATCGAAACTATCATAGATGATGGAATAGTATCAGGATTGTTGGTCTGAACAATATGAGTAGCTCTCTGAGGACGACCATGTAGAGAATAACATCTATCTCGAGTATGACTAATTTTATGGCAATAAGTGCATTGATGGCGTTGCCCTCGATGACGTCCGCCACCCTGGCCAACATTATGTGTGCTGCTAGGATTGATAACTTGGGAAGCAAGAGTTGAGGGCTCAGAAAGTTCTGCCTTGGGAGGAGCTGGTTTTGAGACACGCAGTAAGCGAGCAAAAACATTGTCTAAAGTTGGAATATCAGGATTAGAGAGGATTTGTTCACGAATTGATTTAAGCTCGGGTTTTAATCCGGCAAGAGTAAGAACCATACAAAACTTATCCCGTTGTTTCTCTTGTTCATCAAGATCAACGGTAATAGATAATAATTCATTAAATTCTTCTTTGACCGACTGAACCATGCCGAGATAAGTGTTCATGTCTGTATCAAGCTGTTTTAAATTCATTATCTTTTCTACAACCGAATGATAATGTTGAATGTCATTGGTGTAGAGAGATTTAACCTTTCTCCAAAAAGCATAGCATGTTTTATAAGCATAAAGGAGAGGCAAAAGTTTAGAATCAACAGAGTGCCATAATAAACCACATAACTGATGGTCTAATTTTTTTCAGGTAGGCCTATTAACTTCAGAAATATCTTTTAATTCCTTTATTAAATGGTCTTCGTGACCCTGACGAAGGAACCAAAGCTCAACGAATGCCGTCCATGAAAAATAATTAGATCCAGCTAATTTTTCTGTAGTAATAATTTTTCTGTAGTAATAACAGGAGATCCAGAGATAGGAGAGAAAATATCCGATTTTTGGGTGGTAAGAATCATGGAAGAAGTAGCCATCACGCCTAGATAGAGAATACAACCAGAAACGAGATGAATAAAATACCACAAGCAGGCAAAAAGAGAACCCATGAGCAGAGAAGTGGGAAACAGAGCCTGAGCACCACGAGCAGAATCAAGGAGCGCCTAGGTAAGTTACTGAGATAGAATCGCTGCTGTCTGTGCAGCCTGAGCCAAAGAAACAGAAGCTGGATGAGTACTCGATGTTGTCTGGGCAAACACGAGCCAAGGACTGTAACAGGAAAAGGTGTATCGGTGTTGTCTGGACTAGGTGGACACCAATGGCGCCGTCGACGGTGGCCGGAGGGGCTCCGGCGGTAGTGGTTGGCCGGAGATTGGGTTCTGAACAGAACCCAACACTTAACGCAAGCAGAAAATCTTTGTAGAGGATTGATCCTCTAGCGCAATGTTCTGGTGGAATTTGTTTTTTTTTTTTGATAGATGAAAATAGAAAGTTGGATAGATGCACAGCTTAAAGACTACTAATTTTATATTTTTCTCAGGTCTCTGACACCATGTGAAGTCAGAGAAGAATAGAAAAAAGCAAAATAATAAGAATGTAGTCTGTGAATTAGACCTACATTATTCTCTGATATATATAGGAAAAATATAGGAAAGTCATTAGTTACACCATAATTACAATTCTCTAAATCAAGGGATATCACAATATGCTAAATCAGGAAACTCTAACTATAATTCCTTATATCAAGGGATATTACCGATACTCTCTAATCATAATCTATTTACATTAATTCTACCAATATATATATGCATAAATACCCATATATGTATCTTACAAATCCCGCATAAGTATTCATGATAGAATACAAATACAAGAGTCCCATACAGCACACCACCCTTAAAACACAAAGGGTGAGGAAGTGGTGTTGACATCGGGATCTTTACCAGCAACGCCGTCCATGAAAGCATCTCACTTCTTTTCATCTGAATATAACACCATAAAATAATGAGAACAGGGTTCCCAGTAGACTCAACCTTTTATAATAAAATATCTAAAAACAGATATTATGTTCAGCTGTATAAACTACAGAAAATATCAAACTTTTATAATAAAATCATAACTTTTAATACACCTATCTCACTTGGCGATCTGGCACACTCAATGCATGAAAAATATAGCTCTTCATGTTGCGCAATACTCATCGCATGCCATAGCTATAAAAACACACATTTTTTTTCATTGTTTGTCTTTTATTCTCATTTGGTTGGGTGGCCTCGTCGGCTCACTCAATCTAGTAGGGCATCCTCTACCCAATACCGTCACAGCCATACAACCCACCAATATTCATCGATGTCCACTCAAGTCAAATGCAATGCATATGCACCAAGCAATTCACTATGAGTTTTACGCTTGTCAATCAATAACAAATGCAATGCAAAATCATCATTTTCATGCTCAATGAGTTATATAAATATACATAACAACTCTTACCATGAGCATATTTCAAGTAACGTATTCAATAGTTATTTTCAGTTATACCACTCTTTCAAAATATCTCAAATCAATATTCAATGTAAACCCTTTGAAATCAAGTAAAGAAAATAATGTTTTGGTGATATAAAACCATCACTTTAGAAGTATTTCTCTTGGTCAATTAGTTTCTAAAATCCCTTCAACAAATAAGGTTCTTTTTCCTATAAAGAACAATGAAAATAAGGTTTTCCAGCGCTAAACACGGCTTTGAAACTCAGAACACAATTGGACCGTATTCTGTGACTTCCCTCACTAATCAGACCATAACTCTCTCATGTCAACTCTGATTAAGGTGATTTTGGTGTCCATGTAAAGCTAAGACAATTATTTATAACGTTTATGTTTACCATATTTTCAAATTCCTTACAGATTAGTCTCAGAAATTCGAACACTAAAACACTCATATTTACAAATTCTAGATTCCTGACTCTTCGTGTTCTGTGACCTCTGTTTACTTCTTGGGTCATTTCGCCTTCATATTGACTCCAAATTAGGTGTTCTCAAAGCTTATAAATTCGTGAGACACATAGCTACAATTCTTATGTTGATACTTTCTTTAAAATTGTTACCGATTTTGCCTAGAAATTTGAAATAACCAGAACAGAAAAATCTACATAATATACAGCCCATATGTTGCACAAATGTTGCACAATTTCACATTTAATCACTTATAAAACATAGAAATTGTATCAAAATTTGTGGAGAGTAGGTGTTAAACCTACTTTAACAAGCTTCTTAAACTTTGTATACCAATTTCTCACCACCAAAACCTACATCCATACCTTGAATTAGGAAATCCATTGAATAAAAGATGATCATAGAAGAATTTGGATCAAGAAAACCTTCCTTGATTTTCTCTTTTTGCACTTTCTCTCTCTTCTTTCTCTCTCTTCTCTCCTTTCTAAATTTTGCTGAACACTCTCCTCCCCTTTAATAGTCTAGACCATCATCATCTCTTAAGTGTTTTAAAAATACTTCTAACCTATCACTCAAGTGTTTTAGAAATACTTCTAACTTATTATTCAAGTGTTTTAAAAATACTTCTAACTTATCACTCAAGTGTTTTAGAAATACTTCTCATCTACCACTCAAGTGTTTTAGAAACACTTCCAACCTACTACTCAAGTGTTTTAGAAACATTTCCAGCCTACCAACTCAAGTGTTTTAGAAATACTTCTAGTCTACCACTCAAGTGTTTTAGAAACACTTCTAGCCTACTACTTTAGTGTTTTAGAAACATTTCCAGCCTACCACTCAAGTGTTTTAAAAACACTTCCAAGTTATTTGGTTGGAATTACCAAAATGTCATTTTACTCAAAAATCGTATAAATACCAAAATACTATTTTAAAATATTTACAACATTACTAGTCCATTGAAATTATACAAT
Organism: Gleditsia sinensis; assembly: GCA_037074535.1. NCBI lineage: Eukaryota > Viridiplantae > Streptophyta > Magnoliopsida > Fabales > Fabaceae > Gleditsia > Gleditsia sinensis. The sequence goes on from CM073466.1 coordinate 9,342,163, forward strand.
TGTTACTTTTTAAAAACATTACAATACGACCCTTACATTAAAGAATACGCAAATACCTATTAAAAATACTTCTAATCTACCACTCAAGTGTTTTAAAAATATTTCCAGCCTACCACTCAAGTGTTTTAGAAAGACTTCCAATTCCAACCAAGTAGCTTGGAAGTGTTTCTAAAACACTTGAATGGTAGGCTGGAAGTGTTTCTAAAACACTTGAGTGGTAGGTTAGAAGTATTTCTAAAACATTTGAGTGGTAGGTTAGAAGTATTTTTAAAATAATTGATTGGTAGGCTAGAAATATTTCTAAAACACTTGAGAGGTGATGATGGTCTTGACTATCAAAGGGGAGGGGAGTGATAAAAAAAAATTCAGAAAGGAGAGAAGAAGAATAGAGAGGAAGAAAAGAGAGAAAGTGCAAGAGGAGAAAATCAAGGTAGGTTTTTTTGATCCAAATTCTTCTATAATTATCTTTTCTTCAATGGATTTTCTAATTCAAGGTATGGATGTATGTTTTGGTGGTGAGAAATTGGTATACAAAGTTTAAAAAGTTTGTTAAGGTAAGCTTAACACCTACTCTCCACAAATTTTGATACAATTTCTATGTTTTACAAGTGATTAAATGTGAAATTGTGCAACATGTGGGCTATATATTATGTGAATTTTTTTATTTTGATTATTTTAAATTTTTGGAAAAAATCGGTAACGATTTTAAAGAAAGTATCAACATAAGAATTGTAGATATGTGTTTCACAAATTTATAGGCTCTAAGATCACCTAATTTGGAGTCAATATGAGGGAGATATGACCCAAGAAGTAATCGGAGGTCATAGAACACAGAGTCTGGAATTCAGGATTGTAAATATGAGTACTTTTAGTGTTCGAATTTCTGGGACTAATTTGTAAGGAATTTGAAAATATGGTAAACATAAACGTTGTAGGTAATTTTCTTAACTTTACATAGATACCCAAATCACCTTAATCAGAGTGTAAATGAGAGAGTTATGGTTTGATTAGTGAAGAAAGCTCATAGAATATGAAGAGTCTGGAATCCAGAATTTGTAAATATGAGTGCTTTAGTGTTCGAATTTATGGGACTAATCTGCAAGGAATTTGAAAATATGGTAAATATAAAGGTTGTAGGTAATTGTCTTAATTTTATATAGACACCGAAATCACCTTAATCGGAGTTGAAATGAGAGAGTTATGGTCTAATTAGTGAGAGAAGGTCATAGAACACGGTCCAGCCGTGTTCTAAGTTTCAAGGCCGTGTTTAGTGCTGGAAAACCCTATTTTTCACTGTTTTTTATAGGAAAAAGAACCTTATTTGTTGAAGGGATTTTAGAAACCAAATGACCAAGAGAAATACTTTTAAAGTGATGGTTTTATATCACCAAAATATTATTTTCTTTACTTGATTTCAAAGTGTTTACATTGAATATTGATTTGAGATATTTTGAAAGAGTGGTATAGCTGGAAATACCTATTGAATACATGATTTGAAATATGTTCATGGTAAGAGTTGTGATGTATATTTATATAATTCATTGAGCATAAAAATGATGGTTTTGCATTGCATTTGTTATTGATTGACAAGCGTAAAGCTCGTGGTGAGTTGCTTGGTGCATATGCATTGCATTTGAATCGAGTGAACATCGATGAATATTGGTGGGTTGTATGGGTGTGACGATACCAAATAGTGGACGCCCTACTAGCCTGAGTGAGCCGAGAATAAGAGAGAAGCAATGAGTGAAAATGTGTGTTTTTATAGCTATGACATGCGATGAGCATTGCGCAACATGAAGAGTTATGTTTTTTATGCATTGAGTGTGCCAGATCGCCGAGTGAGACAGGTGATAAATAAGTTTTGTACTCATAAATTAAATATTTCTATCTTATTTTTTTACCTTAATTAAGTATTTATCTCCCTTATTTGTCTTTAATTTTGTGTATTTTTACAGATAAAGAGAAGAATAGGAAATTGACTCAATTGGAGGAATCAAAGTTAAATTGTGATTCTTTAGAAATGATGTCTATAAATCAAGCAGACAAAATAAATTCATTAAGGATGGCTGAGTAAGGAACATTATTTTTTTGTCTCTTGAGACGCATCCTAATGGATATATGCATCAATTCAATCTTGATTTATGACCATATTTCTAAAAGAATCGAAACATAAAGATTCAAGACAAAACACTCAATGTTAAAAATTTGTTTGCTGCTTGATCTTACTACAGTATTTTGGCCGTATATCTGAAAATACGTATATATTATGTACGAAATTTGGTAGATGAATAGCTGACATAATTTCATATAACTTTCATGTTTATGTGATCAGCAAATTCAGATATTCAAAGGACCGAAATTGGGCTGGAATAGAACATGTTTACTGTTGCAGTCTAGTCCAACCTTACTGTAGTATTTTAGCCATATTTCAGCAAATACATATTTAATGGACACGAAATTTTGTAGGTGAATACCAGATATAATTTGTTACAACTTTGATGTTCAAATGGTTAGCAAATTCGGACACTAAAAAAAGCCAAAATTGGGCTAGAACCAAATATGTTTACTGTTGCAGTCCAGCCTGACCTTGCTACAGTGTTTTGGCCATAAATCACAAAATACGTGGCCAATTTTTCTCTACCTTATATGGATGGAAAGATAATGAAAATATCTACAACTTTTATATTGATTGGATCAGCAGATTCAGTGGCTATCAAGACGATATATCACGATGAATTTCGGGGCACATAATGCAACACTACTTTTTAACTTTAGTGCAATTTGTTACCCACTATTTTTGTCACCTACTTCCCTTATTTTTGTCTATAAATAGAGACATCTTGTGAGCTAGAGGGGGGGGGGGAGAAAAGGCTGAAGAGTGAGCTTGGGAAATCTTTGTTGAATTTCTAAGTATTTGTAATCTTTTTCTCTCTTTATACATTTTGTATCTTTACTTTCTTTCATAAGTTTTATCATACTTCTTCATCTTTCATTTTGTTTTCTTACCTTGATTATGGAGAACTAATTTCCAAATGCTAAAGTGAAAGGTTGAAACTCTTGGTATAAAAATAATAATTTATCTAACTCTTAATTTTAATGTTTATACTTGATGTTGTATTTATCTTCTTATTTATTTTCTTATTATTTACTTTTTCAGAAGATGGCTTTGTTGCTCCTCTGTTATTTATTTTTTATGTTATTATTTTTTGATTAATTTTTTTCTGAGAGGACGGCTATGTCGCCTCTCTGTTATTTATTTTCTACACTTTTATTATTTACTTTTTTAGAGGATAGTTTTGTTGCCCCGGCAACGGTGCCAAAAACTTCTTGTTATTTTTATTAAAACTTGCAAGCGCACGAATCTATTGGAGTATAGATTTAGTGGTATGCAAGGTCGATCCCATGAGGATTGCTAATTGAGAAAATTTAATTCAGATCCAAAATAAATATTTCTAACCTAGTTGTCAGAATGTTTGTTTTGTGAGAAGAGTACTGAACAGAGTTTGTAAAGAACTAAAATACTAAAATTAAATATGAATGTATTCAAAGTAAAAAACATGCTAAGGTTAGGAGATCCACTCTTGGTACATCAAATAATAATAAATTTTATCTATTTTATTACTCAAATGGAATCCTCACGTAAATGAGGTTCCATTCAGAAGATATGCTTCATTAAACACGCTTTGGTTTATAGATGAAGTATATTTGCCTTCTTTTATTGTATTAATAATAGTAAATAACTTTTGTAAAATGGATTCAAGTATACATTGTGCCAATCATCATATTGTCTACAATAAATCAAGAATGATTCAAGTATTTATTGTGCCAAAGATTGTCTACAATGTATCAAGATTTGTATTTTACAAAATTTAAAATAAAAATATACAAACAAAGTCAATAATAATATTATAAAGTAGGCGGTAAAACTAGCCATTGAAAAAATAAATAATAAAAAAATAAATACAAAAAATGCAAAAAATAAATAACAGAGGGCAATAAAGCCATCCTCTAAGAAAGTAAATAATAAAAGTACACAAAATAAATAACAGAGGAGCAATAAGGCCATCTTTTAAGAAAGTAAATAACAAAAAAATAAATAATAAAAGTGCAGAAAATAAATAATAGAGGGACAACAAAGTCATCCTCTAAAAAAAGTAAATAATAAGAAAGTAAATAAAAAGTGCAGAAAATAAATAACAGAGGGGTAACAAAGCCATCCTCTAAAAAAGTAAATAACAAGAGAGTAAATAATAAAAGTGCAGAAAATAAATAACAGAAAGGCGACATAGCCGTCCTCTCAGAAGAAAAATAATAAGAAAATAATAACAGAAAAAATAAATAACAGAGGGGCAACAAAGCCATCCTCTGAGAAAGTAAATAACAAAAAAATAAATAAGAAGATAAATACAATATCAAGTATAAACATTAAAATTAAGAGTTAGATAAATTATTATTTTTATACCAAGAGTTTCACCCTTTCACCTTAGTATTAGGAGATTAGTTATCCATAATCAAGGTAAGAAAATAAAATGAAAGATGAAGAAGCATGATAAAACTTATGAAAGAAAGTAAAGATACAAAATGTATAAAGAGAGAAAAAGATTACAAACACTTAGAACTTCAACAAAGATTTTCCAAGTTCACTCTTCAGCCTTTTCTCCCCCCTCTAGCTCACAAGATGTCTCATTTATAGACAAAACAAGGGAAGTAGGTGACAAAAATGGTGGGTAGCAAATTGCACTAAAGTTGACAAGTAGTGTTGCATTATGTGCCCCGAAAGTCATCGTGATATATCGCCTTGATAGCCACCGAATCTGCTGATCCAATCAACATAAAAGTTGTAGATATTTTCATTATCTTTCCATCCATATAAGGTAGAGAAAAATTGGCCACGTATTTTGTAATTTATGGTCAAAACACTGTAGCAAGGTCAGGCTGGACTGTAACAGTAAATATGTTCGGTTCTAGCTTAATTTTGGCCCTTTTAGTGTCCGAATTTGCTGACCACTTGAACATCAAAGTTGTAGCAAATTATATCTGCTATTCACTTACAAAATTTCGTGTTCATTAAATATGTATTTGCTGAAATATGACCCAAATACTACAGTAAAGTTGGACTGGACTGCAACAGTAAACATGTTCTGTTCTAACCCAATTTTAACCCTTTGGATATCTGAATTTGCTGATCACATAAATATGAAAATTATATAAAATTATGTCAGCTATTCATCTACCAAATTTCGTACATAATATATACGTATTTTCTGAGATACGGCCAAAATACTGTAGTAAAATCAAGCAGCAAACAAATTTTTAACATTGAGTGTTTTTGCTTTGAATCTTTATGTTTTGATTTTTTTAGAAATGTGGTCATAAATCAAGATTGAATTGATGTATATATTCAGTAAGATGTGTCTCAAGAGACAAAAAAATAATGTTCCTTACTCAGCCATCCTTAATGAATTTATTTTGTCTGCTTGATTTATAGACATCATTTTTAAAGAATCACAATTTAACTTTGATTCCTCCAATTGAGTCAATTTCTTATTCTTCTCTTAATCTATAAAAATACACAAAACTAAAGACAAATAAGGGAGATAAATACTTAATTAAGGTAAAAAGATAAAATAGAAATATTTAATTTATGAGTACAAAACTCATTCATCAGCAGGTGTATTAAAATGTATGATTTTATCATAAAAACTTAATATTTTCTGCACTTTATATAGTTAAATATAATATCTGTTTTTATACATTTTATTAGAAAATGTTGTGTCTACTAGAAACCTGTTCTCACTATTTTGTGGTGATTTCAACTCTGATTAAGTTGATTTGGGTGTCTAAAAACAAGAGGAGAAGTCAACTTGACTTTAAACTCCTGGAAACTATTCTCACACTCTTCGGTCCACTTAAAGAGACTTCCTTTTCTGGTTAATCAGGTTAAAGGTAGGGCTATTTGAAAAAATCCCTGTATGAATCTTCTATAATATCCTGCTAAACCCAGAAAATTGAAGATCTCAGTCACAGTTTTCGGTTTCTCCCATTTCAGCACTGTTTCGGTCTTACTGGGATCTACTGACACACTCTCTCCAAAAATTACGTGACCCAAAAACTTTACTTCTTCTAACTATAATTCACATTTCTTCAATTTCGCAAAGAGTTTCTTTTCTTTCAACACCTGAAGCACTGTACCTATGTAAAGTTAAGACAATTACCTACGACTTTTATGTTTACCATATTTTCAAATTCCTTACAGATTAGTCCCAGAAATTTGAACACTAAAGCACTGTAAATACTTTAAAGTGGTATTTTGGTATTTATACGATTTTTGGTAGAATGGCATTTTGGTAATTCTAAACAAGTAGCTTGGAAGTGTTTTTAAAACACTTGAATGGTACGCTAGAAGTGTTTCTAAAACACTTGAGTGGAAGTTTTTCCCTCTGAGATCTCCGAACCTCCACTAAAAGGAGAAGTGGAATTTTCCATAGATCTGGCACCCGAAGCAAGACCGATTTCTATTACTCCGTACAGGATGTCTCCTATGGAACTACAAGAGCTTAAGAAGCAGATTGAAGATTTGTTAGAAATTTTTTTTATTCGACCCAGTGTATGGTTATGTGGTAATGTTGAGTAAAGTAGTGGATAAATTCAGTAGGAAATTACTAATGTTTCCTAACTGTATACTTGAGTGGTGTGATGCTAATCTGTAAGGAATTTAAAAATATGGTAAATATAAAAATTGTAGGTAATTGTCTTAGTTTTATATAGGCACCGAAATCACCTTAATTGGAGTTGAAATGAGAGAATTATAGTTTGATTAGTGAGGGTATAACTCATTGAGCATGAAAATGATGATTTTGTATTTCAATTGTCATTGATTGACAAACGTAAAACTCGTGGTGAGTTGCTTAGTGCATATACATTGCATTTGAAATGAGTGGGCATTTGAAATGAGTGGACATCGATGAATATCGGTGGGTTATATGGCTGTGACGGTACCGGATAGGGGACGCTTTACTAGTCTGAGTGAGCCTATGAGGCCACCCAACCAAATGAGAATAAAAGAGAAGTAAATGAGAATAAAAGAGAAGCAATGAGTGAAAATGTGTGTTTTTATAGCTATGACATGCGATGAGCATTGCGTAATATAAAGAACTATGTTTTTCATGTATTGAGTGTGCCAGATCGCCGAGTGAGGCAGATGTATTAAAATTTATGATTTTATCATAAAAATTTAATATTTTCTGTAGTTTATACAGCTGAATATAATATCTGTTTTTACACATTTTATTATAAAAAGTTGAGTCTACCGGGAATCCTGTTCTTATTATTTTGTGGTGTTATGTTCAGATAAAAGGAAGTGAGATGCTTTCATGGATGGCGTTGTCGGTAAAAATTCTGATGTCAACACCATCTCCTCACTCTTTGTATTTTAAGGGTGGTGTGCTGTATGAGACTCTTGTATTTGTATATATAAGATTCCCAACAAGTTTTCCAGTTGGGAAAGAATGACTTCAATAGCAAGAGGAAAAAAAAACTATTCAATAGCTTGAAAGGACAGAAAAATTTATATATGTATATGTATATATATTACAACTTGTTGGGAATCTTATTTTTACACAAAATTGGAGAAAAGTAATATTTTAGCGGTCTTATGTCAAAGAGGCCTTTACATTTTCATGATGCCAATTTGTTGAGTTGTTACTATCCTGTTATTATGAAGGCCGAGTAGTAGTTTTGCCTAAAGTCAACTGTACCTTCATTTATTGGTATTCTTTTGTTCTATATGCAGTGCCCCAACTGCGGAAATGAATTTCAGGTTTTCAGGTAACATTTGTTTGAAACATGTTAGTAAGCAAACTTATATATGATATAGGATTAATCCCCACTGGTCACCTCTGCGTTCTAATTATATGTTCCAGATCCTCTCTAAATGTTGATTTGCAGTTGTGCCCTTTTTGTGGTCTACCTTTTTCTGGTAAGAGTGTTGTCTTGGCCTCTTGGACTATTTTGCTTGCCAGTCCTCTAATTAACACAGCCACTTTTTTATTCTGGATTATTCTGTCAGTAGTTGTTGATCGCAATGCTTACAACCATTTTTGGTGGCCTATTCTTTTATATAATCACTGAGCACTTCCTAACTGTATTTAAAAAATTAAGTGGAAAATTTTCAATTTACAATTTCAATCAAGGCTATTTACAAATATTAACTTTTTTTATAGAAACATAGTTCTAGAAAACCTTAAACCCTGCTAAATATTCTAAGGTTTAAAGGACGCCATGCATGACAGATGGTGTATGAATATATTACATTGTTTTTTACATGCATATAATTTTATACTTTTAAATTGGCGAATATTCATAATGTGTTCTTTTAAATGTGTTCATTGGGGCTCCGATTTTCTATATTCTTCCCAGACATTCTGGCTAATTTTACTTTATCTACTTCCATTGCCAATTATTATATCTCCCTGCCATTGCCACTTCCCTAGGATTCTACTATTCTGAAGTTCAATTTAGTTGGCGAATGTAACAACTCTGTTTTTTTAAAAACATTCCTAATTTTTTTTATTAAAAAAATATATAAATATTTAATTAAAAAATAAAACTTATTAAATAATTTTTAAATATTTAAAAAAATATAAATATTAAAATCTTATGTATATAAATAGAAAATATTTCTAACATTAAGAGAATAGGTAAAGAGAAAAAATCTAATAGAAAAAAAATTTAAAAATAACGTCCTAAAGAGAGGCGAAATTCTTAGATAAGGAAAATAAATTTTTAGAAGTAAATAAATGTCATAAAATTTTAAAAAAATTGGATTAGGGTAATTTTTTCTAATTTAAGAATTAGAGTTTTTAAGTTTAACATCTCTACCCATATATTTGTGCATTCACCTGTAGACACTTCATATAGAGTTTTTTTTCTTTACATAAGTTTTTAGTAAGACAAATAGATAGTTCAAATAAGAGATATAATATAAACTTAGATTACGATATAGAGGTTAGACCAATAGCCCAAAAATTATAAAAGCGTGGCCAAGCTCTTCATGAGAAGTAGGAATTTCAGTCAAAGCAAAGAAAATGGGCAAGAATGAGCCCAAATCCAAGAGAAAAAAATAAGAATCACGTGATGAAATAGTAGTGTAACAATATATGGTATTAGGACAAAACATCTATATTCTACACTTATAATTTCAGCAAGCCATGTGATGAAATAGTTGTGTAATAATACATGGCATTAGGACAAAACATCTATATCCTACACTTATAATTTCAGTAAGCCATGTGATTAAATAGTAGGTAATAATACATGGCATTAGGACAAAATATTTCTATCCTACACAAATAATTTTAACCAAGTAAGGGAAACTCAAAGGTTGAAAATTTGCCACTTAGACAGTTAAATCTATCATACTTGAGCGAGAAAAAAGAAAAAAGAAATGAATTCTTAAATAAAGAAGACCTTGTCTCTTGTTTTGAGAATATTTTATCATAATTTTCTAATAACAAATCTTTTTTTTGCTGTGTATATTTTGATTGAGGGAGAGGAAGACAAAAATATGATTTGTCTTCTCCCAAAAAATAATTAAGTGCATTTTAATTGTGATAAGGTAGATTCATGATTATGAGAGAAGGACCACTTGATAATTTTTTTTAAACAAAAACTATCTTATAATATTAGATTTTCGTCCAAGTGAGGGAGAGGAAAAAACAGAAACAAGGTAGAGTGAGAAAACGATAAGAGAGGAAGGAAGAAGAAGGAGAAGTTTAGAGTACTAAGTACTCAAGTTAAGTTAATTTAATCTACACTTTAATCCATCTTTTTTTCTTTATCTTTGAGGTTCAAAACTCACCCTCCCTCTCTTATTAAAGCTGTTGGAAAAGTTAAGGAAAGGGAGGAATCTTGTCATTTCCTTCAAAAGGAAACAAGAAAAAAAATTCACTAAGTTAGGGAGATTTTTATGTAAGTTTAACAATATTTTTTTTTTAATTTTTTTAAAATTTATATCATTTATATGAGATTTTGATTTTAGAACATTGATGAAATTTATAATATTTGCTACTTTGATGATTGGTCATCCATGAATGTTGCTATATCATGTTATATGTTGATTTTACATGTGATGTATGTTTGAATACTTAGGTTGGTGTGAAAAATTCTGCATAGGTATGGTTATGGGTGGCAAAATTTTAGAGTTTTTGTGCTGCTGTTATATATATTTGAATGTGGTAAAAAATTAATAGAAAATGGTTAACATTAAAAATATAGATATATCTCTCACGGATTTTTAGCTACTGAATTACTACAGAGGAAGTTAATATTCTTTTCTATGTGGGAATTACTAGAGATAGCTTATAGGGGATTTCAGAAATAGGATGTTGAAACTTTCTAATATATTCTTCAAATATAAATGAATGACTAATAGTAGAGTCAAACAACACCATAAGAGTAAATCTATATATGTAGCACTTACCTTGAATCATTTCAGAGGATTGAGCTGCTTCTTGGCCGCTCAAGATAAAAATCCTTCCTTTTTCCTAAGACCTCTATTTTGGTTGGTTCTCCATATTCTATGGGCAATTCTTCACAAAATGACATTTCTGTCCGGATTTGAAACATATATCTTGTCCCATGTAACATGGTCGGTTACCATGTATACGTTCGTACTTAGTGCACTTGACTGTGGCTAATTCTTGTTGAAAAGGTCGGGGATCCGCAATGGCCTCTTATTAGCTCAATATCCTCTTTCCATCACGTTTTTGTCAGGTTGGGGAAACCTTTCTTTATCTTCTATAGGTTTTGCTTTTGCTTTTCATCTTCCACTACCATTAAATTATTTTCTAAAAGTCTAAATTTATTTATCAAGAGCAAAAACTCTTTTATTTCAAAGATTATCACCGCATTCCTGATCTCTAGATTCAGTCATGCTTCAAAATTTAAAGACAGAGGAGAACTTAGCTAACTTTTCAAATTTAGTGATATATTGATCTACTGACATGTTATCTTGTCTGAATTGAAAAAATTCGATCTCCTTCTCGACCCGCACAGTACTTGAAAAGTATTTCTCTAGAAAAATGTCCTTTTAAACACCTACCAAGTGATCTGCCTTCTCTGGTGAATTAGCAGTTTTTTGGCCTCACGCCACCAACACTCAACTTCATCCTTCAACGTATACGCATAAAAGATAATTTACTGCTCATTAGTGTAGTCCATCACCTCAAAATTTTTCTCCAGTTCTTTTATTCACCTTTCGACTACAGTTGTGTCATAGTTGCCTTAGAAAGAAAGTGGCCTAATTCTCAAGAACTCAGATAGACCATTATCGTTTCCAACCATTCGATTGTTTGCGTTGTTTTCTCCATTCAGGTTGTTATTGTTTTGAAGATGTTGAAGAATTTGATTGGTGGCTGTGACTTGATCTCGAATTGCTATAGCTAAGTTTTACAGGGTTTCTTTCGCATTGTTTGCCGATTCTTCTTCAATGGTGCCATATTCTACTGTGGCAAAAAGAGTTATGCTACTATTGAGTTAATCAAACCTAATAGTTAGTTTAAAAATATTTATAGCAATCATAATACCATATTGACATATAGATAGGAAACATTAGTAATTTCTTACCTATAAAAAATTACTGGTCCTTCACACAACATAACTACAAATATACTTAAGACACTATAAGATCGATTCAGATAACCATCTATCCACTGACCATCTAGGATCGACCTTCTCTGATACCAATTATATAACAACTATTTTTTTAAAATATATATTTATAAAATCTCATGAAGTTATTATCTTTTTAATTTTAACTACTTAATTCATAATAACATTCAATTAATTTAACCAAATATAATTAAGGTTTAAAGTTTATCATTAACTCTGATACAATTCTGAATTTACATACATATCATTAATAAAAAATGTCAGTACAAAAGTCAAAAAAATATATGTTTACATTTTATTCATCTCTGTTGACTAATATCTCCGATATGGGTGCGAGTGGTTGCACTTTTATTGGAATTTTCGCTAATTCGACCACAAATATCTTAATTACTGAGTTCAGCCCCAAAATAGAGTAATACAATCTAACGTACGTTAAAAGCCAAAGTCATAGAGAAAATCTACATATTCAATTTTCTGAACATCATATGAAAATATAGTAAAAATTAAATTTTAATAAGTTCAACAATAAATCATAATTATCGTCAATATAGTTCATCATGTCATGTTCATCTGTAGAAGCTACAACAAATGTCTTAGGTTACATGAATGTATTTTATTTATGCATATAAAAATCGTGCAGTAATGACATGTATGGCATGAATAACTATTTTTCGAATATTGTACGATGAATATAAACTTATTTTTATATTAAGTTGCTCCAGTCAAAATGAGTATTTTTTACTCTTCGGTATAGCTTTTCTCGCTCCGTCCGACATAACACACTTTTTCTTTCTTTTCTCATTAACATAATTATAGTCGCGAGTAGGGCGTCCCCTACTGGTACACCATACAGACCGCCATGTGACCCTGGAACACGGCCATGCTCTGTGTTGTGTGTTGTTTCTTGATGCAAGTTTTCATCTAGCCTAACATTTTTTCACTAATCAGAGCATAATTTTCTTATTTTAACTTCGATTGAGGTGATTTTGATGTCCATTTAAAGTTAAGACAATTCTTTCTTATGCTGAACATTTTAGTAAAATCGTAAGGAATTTTGGTGTTATTAATCTCTCAAGTTCAATGTTATTTCTTCTTGGGTAGGTTCTGACATCTACTTATTAATTTGACCATATCTCCCTCCTATGAACTCCAAATTGAGTGATTCCAACAGTTAAAAATTTGTGAGACATATATCTATATTTTTTATGTTAACCGTTTCTTTTAATTTCCTACAGATTTTGTCCAGAAATTCAAACACAGAAATTTACCTAACAAATGTTTTCTTAGTTAACTAGTTTCTGACCACTACTTACTAATTTGACCATATCTCCCTCATATGGAATTCAAATTGAGTGATTTCAGTAGTTAAAAATTTGTGAGACATATATCTACATTTTTTATGTTAACAATTTTTTATTAATTTTTTACTACATTCAAATATATATATAATTAAATATATATAACAACAGCACAAAAATTTTAAAATTTTGTCACCTATAGCTATACTTACGCAGAATTTTTCACACCAAATTAAGTATTCAAACATACCTTACATGCAGGATCAACATGTAACATGATATAGTAACATCTATGGCAAATCATCAAAGTAACAAATATTGTAAATTTTATCAAAATTTTAGGATTAAAATCCCATATAAATGTTACAAATTTTAAATTTTTTATTCAAAAAAAGATATTGTTAAATCTACTTAAAGATATCCCTAACTTATTTAGTGAATTCTTTTTCTTGTTTCCTTTTGTAAGAAGTGGCAAGATTCTTTATTTCTCTTAACTTTTTTAGTAGTTTGAATAAGAGAGGGAGGGTGAGTTTTGAACTCCAAAGATGAAGAGAAAAGATAGATTCGAGTGGAGATTAAGTTAACTTATTTTGAGTACTTAGTCTTTTAAATTTCTCCTTATTCTTCTTTCTTCTCATTCTCTTACTCTATCTTATTTTTGTTTTTTTTTCCTTCACTTGGATGAAATTCTAATGTTATAAAGATGGTTTTTGTTTTAAAAAAAATATCTAGTGGTCTTCTTCTTATAATTATAGGTCTACCTTATCACAATTAAGATGCACTTCTTTGTCTTTTGAGGGAAGACAAATTATGTTTTTGTCTTCCTCTCCTTTAGTTAAGATATGCATAGCAAAAAAAAAATTTGTTATTTGAAAAATATAATAAAACGTTCTTAAGACAATGGGTAAGATCCTTTTAATTTAGAGATTCATTTTCTTTTTATTTTGTCTCACTCAAGCATGATAGATTTTCCTTTCTAAGTCTTTTTAAGTGGCAAATTTTCAGCCTGAGTCTCCCTTGTTTGCCTAAATAGGGATGTTTTGTCCTAATGCCATATATTATTACTTACTATTTCATCACATGGCTTGTTGAAATTATGAGTGTAGGATATGAATGTTTTTTCTTAATGCCATATATTATTATATTACTATTTCATCACATAGTTTGTTGAAATTATGAGTGTAGAAAATAGATATTTTGTTCTAATGCCATGTATTATTACACTACTATTTCATCACATGGTTCTTATTTTTTTCTCTTGAATTTTGGTTCATTCTTGTCCATTTCCTTTACTTTGACTGAAATTCCTACCTCTCATAGAGGATTTGACCTCACTTTTATGATTTTTGAGCTATTGGTCCAATCTTTATATTGTAGTTCAAGTCTATATTATATCTCTTGGTTGAACTATCCATTTGACTTATTAAAAACTTATGTGAAGTAAAAAATTTTTATATGAAGTGTTCATAAGTGAAGGCTCAAACGTATGGGTGGAGATATTAAACTTATAAACTCTATCTTTTGAATTAAGAAAAATTATCTTAATCTAATTTTTTTAAAATTTTTAGACCTTTACTTACTTATAAAAATTTGTTTTTTTTACCCAAAAATTTCGTCCTTCTTTACGACGTTATTTTTTTTATTTTTTCTATTAGATTTTTTCTCTTTACCTATTCTCTTAATATTAGAAATATTTTCTATGCATATACATAAGGTAAAAAATTTATAAGACTTATATTTTCTTAGATATTTAAAAATTATTTAATATTTTTATTTTTTTAATTAAATATTTATATAGCTTTATTAATAAAAAAAATAAAATTAGGATGTTACAACAAACACTAATAACTGTGGATTTCTTCCCATTTGTAAAATATGTGATTTTTATTTTGGGCTTCAACCTTGTCAAAGTGTCAGTCATGCGGTGGCTTTGGTCTTATCTAAAATTCTGATATGGTCCTCTAATTTTGGTCAGAGAAAGTGAAAAATCTAGAGTTGCAGCACACATGCAACCCTGAAATAGAACTATTGGTTAGCCCATAGTATGTTTTCAACTGCCAACTGTTTCTTCATTTCAGTTTTTTCATTATTTTTTATTGTCCTGCTAGCTATAACTACCTAAATGTTGATTATCTTTTCTTTACCCTGAATGATGAGATAACTCTTTTTTGACTCATAGAGAAGCCCACAACGAATGCTTGTGATACTTCAAATCACATTCTACTATTTTGAAAGCACTAAATAAAAATGCTTTAAATCATGCACTGTCTTATAATTGAGTACTATTTAATTTAAAAATTAAAATGTGCATGTTTCTCACTTTTGAAATTTTTTTATACCAGTTGTTGGCAATGAGTTTGTAAAGGACTCTGTGAAGTTTTCCAACCAATCTACCACATTTGGACAGGCATTGAACAACTTCTCCCGTTCTAGAAATGGTAATCTTTTTGAGGCTGGTGGCTTTGTCCGTTCATGTACATTTTGTTTAAATGTAACTCTGTTCCTTACCCTCCTTCTCTGGGAGATCCTTAACTGTTGTTGTGTGCCATTGTTTCTGTTGGGACAGAAAAAGATTATGTTAGAGCAATTGATGTTGAAGCAGAAATAAAAGATGCAGACTGAATCCTCACAGTTATAGCAAGTTGGTAAGTTTGATCTACCAAAATTTTGGCCCACTTAAAATTAGAAAAATGAATGAATTTTCCATTTAGTTTTGTTAGATTGTTTCTTGAAGTACATGATCAATGTAAAATATTCTAGGAAACTAGAAAAATCTTGGGATGAGCAGAGTTGCCTAGTGCCCTAGCCTATCAATCATGATCTCGATGTCATTCCTGCAGCTTTCTGGCATGTATACTGTTAAATACACTTAATAAACTCTATTTCTGATTTGCAACTTTCAAACTATTGTTTCTCACGCACATGAAGATTGAGAAAGATTTATTTTTCCTATTACAATATCTACTGGTGCAAAACCCCATTTAGGATTAGGCCATAGTTTTATCATAACAGTTGATAGGACATCATGAAGCATTAGCAAGATAAAAGATGTGCCATAGAGATGGCTTAATATTAAGGGGTTAATGTTTAAGATCAAAATTTAATTATACAAGATCAAAAGTACATTTTTTTCATTTCTTGATTAAAAAGCATGGATAATCATATAAATACGAGATAAGACACAAATCAGATACCGCACCATGACAAAATATTTAGTGTTTACGTTCGTGTTCAATACAAGTTTCAGGCATGATATGTCTTTATTTTCTAAGTATCAAGCTTCATAGTTTCTTGAAATCTATACTTATGAGCTTTTATATAGTCAGGTTATGGGAGGTTTGGTGGGACCATGGGAGCATATTATTCATGTTTATTTACATGGTTTGAATGGTTGGATTTGAAGAAAAGTATCTGAACCATATCCATGTTGAGGCTGAGATATATCAGATTACTAGTGTAGCATGCTGTCCCAAAGTTTATTGGAGACTATAAATTTCGATGGGAGAACTTTTTCTTGTTACAAAGGAGGAGGCCTTAAGGCCTATGAGTAGGAAGTGAGGAGAGGGGCTAGGGCAGGGATTGAACCCTTACATCAAGCTAACCTCAATTTTAAAGACTGAGTTTGGTGTGCCATGTAAGCTATCAGCTAGTTGGCTGAGTAGAAGTACCTTAATGCATGTAAAGTCAGCACTTCCTTCAAAGAGCATGATTTTATAGTTTCTGAGCAATATACATGAATGAATTTTTTTTAAAAAAATTGAACATAGTGATGGATATCATGCAGGAGTCTGGATTCTGGTAGGAATACCTCAGTGCATGATAGATCTCTGCATTTAAAGATTTAAGTTTGATATTCTTATACTAATCTGTATAAATAAGTAATTGACTATAGTCACTGATAAACATGAAATAAATATTCAGCAATGAAGTATACTCTGACCGGTTGTTTTGGTCTAAGAACTGTTTCTCATTTTGGCCACTAAATCTTCTATGATATCTGTATTGCATTTCAGAATGAACACCTGAAAGATGAATAGACTTTGACCGGACGGAGAAGGTGGATTAATGGAGGTACATACAAGTTTATCTGGACAATATGTGACTGTAATATAAAAAAAAAAGGCTAGAAAGGCTGACGTGTCTTTTATTTTCTTTTGTTATAGCGGAACACATTTTTTAGATGAGAATGGCGAGCAGAGTAACATTGCAATTGTAATATAAGTTTTGACAGTGATGTTTCTCATGTCACACCTTGTGCTAATTAAGAGTCGTTCTTTGCCGTCCTATACACTTCAAATTCTAGTAATATAGGTCTCTATTAGAAAGTTGGATATCCTGATTACAATTAACCTTGTGCTAATTAACCTTTCCTCTTTTAGAAAATGAGCGAATGTAAGATGCAATAGTAGGCAGGATAAGCACTCACGACTCATGGACATGCTGATATGTCAAACTATAAAAATATAAAACATGATATGCGTTTGAGCCATGTCTATGCCAAAAGAAAATTTATTTTGACACGTCCATATGTGTCTCGGTGATGTGTTGTGACAATGCAGAAATTTGACGCCTGAAAATACTTTGTCTGTGCTTTATAATGCAGAGGGGGTGAAAAAACCATAATTGAATTATGAAGAGTGCAATTATTTTGAACGCATCGGTTAGGAGTCATGTGAACAGAAATTGCCACTCGGACAGCCCAAAAATGGCGTGTCCCATTACAAAGAAAAATATTACAATCCAGAGACTTATAGGCTTACAGCGAAGTGAAGAAATTATTTTCAGAAGTTATGGCCAACTTCAAGCCTAGTGTGATATTTCTTCAACTTTCTGCAATGAAATGTGTCGTACTAGAATGGGTAAGAAAATTCCTTCTTCAAGCATTAGGATATTTTTCCTTGGTTGCTATCACTTGCGTTGTAAAACTACAAAATAACACACGCATGAGCTTAATCAAGCAAAATCATGAGAAGAAACCAGTAAATATTCCCAGCTAAACCACAGTGTACAAAGCAGCCATAAGAGTCAAATTTCTTATAAAGGTAGATTTATGTACCTCTTCCTTTTTGTTCTTGCCTCTAGTGAAAAACTTGTAACCCACATAGAAGAGTAAACCCCATCCGGATAAAGAAACAAGGAGAAACTGCAACATCAGAAGACTTGGTGAATAATTGAAGGTTTTAGCATGAATAAATCTCAGTGAAACAAGGTTTATGCAGTCATGAGGAGAACAAAACTTGTATGAGTGTCATTACTTAATCTTTTTCCTAGTCAGTAATACAAGAGCAAATATTAGCTTCTTGACTTACTGGATTTGCTATATTAGCTTATGGTCCACTCTCCCCCGTGTGTCTGAGTGCATGCACATGCAGTCCAGAAGCAAGAAACAGAGAATGTCTCACAATTCTCTTAAAGTCTGCAGCTTCAGTTTAAGGACGTGTTTGGCTTAGCTTTGGAAGACTAAAAAGTAGATTTTGTATTTATTAAAAAAAAAAATACTTTTTTAAAGTTTTCATGTGTTTGGCTAAGACAAAACTGCTTTTAAATGATAGCGAAATCTATTTTGTTTGTTTGTTATGAAGCACAAGTATAGAGCCTCTAAGCAGAAATTGATTTTTAATTTTTTTAACATAAACACCTTCACTCAATAAAAAATTACAATTTAAATAAAAAAAATACAAAAATAAAAGACTAAAATATTATCCAACCTTATCTTTCTATTAAGCATGTCTTTTTCAGTAATTTGACAATTAAAGTATTTTTTGCAAAAATTGATCAAACATAAATGATATTGTTAAAAACGCTTATTAAATAATTTAGCCAAACATTAATTGCTTCTCTATCACAAGAATTTTTTGAAAAAGTGATTTTAAAATAAAGAAAACTTCAAAATAAGCAGTATTGACAAACATGAACTAATTCTAACCTTTATACCAAGTATTTGTGATATTTGATGGGCACAAGCTACCTTAAATTTCATTGTCAATATCAACTTGTGCACAGACAGCAGACAGGTTTAGTTTACAAACTTTTACCATAAAATTTAGTTGCGGATACAAAGAAATACACTACCATACAGAGCCGGAGCTAGGCAATTTTTATTTGGGGGGAGGGGGTGAAGAGAAAAAAAATTTAAAATATTAATTGTGGGGGGATTAAATTATAATATTTATATTTAAGTAACAAATTATATACTATTTTTTAAAAATTTTAAAAATTTTGGGGGGTTAAAGTCCCCTCAATACATAACTACGCTCTGTCCCTGCTACCGTAGAACCATAGTCTTACAGATACCCTAAATGATTTAGCGTGGTCAATTTTGGAAGATCTTAAATTAATATATAAGAGATTTTAGAACATCTCCAATGCTACAATTATAAAAAGTTTACTAAATGAGTTTTACGTTATCATATTATTATTTTTATTTTAAATAATTCTCAATTACTTTAAGCAACTTTTCACTCCAAAACTCTAAAAAATTTATTAAATAAGTTTTACATGTTATCCTGCGTCTTTATATTTTATTTATATTTATTTATATTTTAATTTAAAATATTATCTCATTTGTATTTTAATTTTAAAACAATAAATACGTAAAAAAATTTAAAATATATTAAAAATAATACAAATTTATTTTAAGTACTATTTTTTATAATAATAATAATTAAAAATGATAAAAAATACATAACATGATATAACTAAAAAAATTTAATTTTAGTTATTCTCACATTTGAAACTTTCCAAATATGTTCCACCAAATCTCTTTATAGTTGATGATAAATTTGTCTTTGATGAATAAATGCTCTCCTTTATAGGTATGTTACAAAATTGAGATAAGAATTATTAGATATTTTAACTGTTGAGATGTCATTATCTAGATGATCATAAGAGTAATCAAATTTACCACCATATGTGTGTTGTTTGTCTTCAATGATCATGCAAATATTATACATGCATATATTATATGCATGAGTATATCCATATGCCAAACATGCACTGAACCATGTATAATCAAGAATTGAGTTTGGAGCACTTCAAATGCCCGCTCCACATTTTTTATTGCCGCTTCTTGATATTGGACGAACAATTTTCTTTTTTCTCCTTGCGGCATTAGGATGCTCTTGACAAATATAGTCTGCTTTGGATAAATACCATATGCTAAATAATACCCCATGTTATACTAGGTTCTATTAACTGTGTATTACATGTTTGGAGCTTGTCAATCCAAAACATAATTAAACATATTAAATTGTTTTAACACGTTGATGTCACTGTTTGAATCTACGATGACAAAAAATGTACGCCAAGTTTATAAGTCTTGTGACGCCACTGTGTCAAGTATGATAGTGGGTTTTGCATGATTATCTCGACGAATCTGATTTTTTCACACTACCGGACAATTTTTCCATTCCCAATGCATATAATCAATGAAATTTAACATTCCAAGAAACCCACATGCCTCTCCTATTTGCAATAAGTATTAAATGCCATTGTTGTTAAGCCTTCTTAGGTACTTAAATCCAAATACCTTATTTACACCTCTTACAAATCTCTCTAAATATTTCACTACAGTGTTTTCTCTAATTCGTACATAGTCATCTACACTGTTAGCAAGCTATCTATATGTCAATATACGAATAGCGGCAATGCATTTTTGCTAGAGTGAAAGACCTATTTTACCAATTGCGTCGACTGTCCTTCGAAAATACTTGTCAAGATTTCTAAGGGCTTCTACAATTTGAAAGAACATATGCTTTCGCTTTGAGAACCTTTGTTGAAATTGAGCCTATGTGTAAATTGAATTTTCAGAGAAGCAGTCAGTAAACAATTGATTATATCCTTATTCACAATTTCAATCTATAACCGTTGTTGTACATGTACGTCTATTGGAGTTGTCAGCTTGTTGTTGCCTTCGCCTCTTAAGTATTGTCCTCATGCACTCTTTTTCAGAGTTGTACATAATTTTTGCTTTTATAATTTGCTGCTTGAATATGTTGTAGTTACTTGAATGGTTTGAATCCATTTGATGGATAATTCAAGAGTGTAAATGGAGCATAAATTGATAAGAAAATAAGAGAAGATTGAATAATTAAATGGTGTGAAAAAAATTTCTTATATAAGACTATATATAGAGTATAATATAACAGTTAGTTTAAATAATAACGCACGAAATAACATTATTAAGTTACATATTAATTCTAATTAGGTTACAACATTATCTTAACTAATTCCATGTGATTCTCTAATTATGTTACATAATGTTTTATGATCTTGGCGTTGTCTCTATGTCATCCCAGATATATTCTTGAAGAGAATTTTAAACTCTTTTAACTTTAACTCTTTTTCTTTTAGTTTGTTTTCTTCATCCTTAAATCATGTGAATTCTACCATGATATTCATTCTTTACCTATGTGCCTCTTGAATTGTAATAAAGTCGACATTGTCAGAAAAAATTTCAGTTGATTTTTCTTTATCCTTTCTTTTTGCTGTCTTTTTTTTTTCCGTTGGGCGAACTAAAATAGGTGATGTTGGGTTGTATGTGCATTCAAATGACGTCCTTAAGTTAGAAGATGATGAGTACACTTCAGAAACAAAAATCTTTGTTCTTTTTAAAGAACTCTCAATTGATTCTGCTATCTATTTAAATTCATCTTTCAGTAGGCGCCACATATACTCAAATTTGAACTGTTTATCTTCATTTTGAGAAAAAATAATATATACATCAGCCATTATATCCTTCTCTGAGATTCCATTTTTTTATATTTATAAATAGCTTATTTGTAGCACTCATCGAACTTTTGAATAGAATTATTCGACCGATGCCATCAAAATTTTAGTTGAACGGATTCCCTTTCTTGTAACTGACCACAATTGTTGTTATAATTATCTTTGATTCTTAACCAAAAATCATATGTTTTTTGTTAACTCCAACAACTGCATCCTTTGAAATATTGAGCCATGTTTGAATAAGAAATGCATCCTCTTTCATTGTGAACCTAACTCGAGATTTCTTTTGACTTACATTTCCTCCTACTTCATCGAGTACAATGTTTTTCAAATCGAGTTGGGTGAAAAATTGTGGAACTTGAGACTTGAACATGGACCGAATTGGTATTTCAGGTTATTGATTAGTTGACTCTGCACCACTAGTACCCATTGGAGGCTTATAAAATATGGACGGATTGGTTGGTTGAAATGAAAATATAGCAAATTGAAAAATGAAAAAAATTGAAAATTTTTATTAGTGGGAGGTTGATAATTTTACATAAAATTTAAGAAAAAATTCAAATTAAATTGATTGGGATCTATTTATCAAAATAAATGAAATTATGAGTTGAAGGAAACTACAAATAAAATTGAGAAATTGAGTGTAAAATCTTTTAAAATAAGACACAATTTATAGAATAAATTTCCAACGGTAATATTGCAACAGTGAAATCCTTTGTATACATAACGGTTATAATGAAGTAATCCTTTGTATGTATAATGGTTATTCTAGGCAACTTCATTCTTTTTTCATTCCTGATTTTTTTTCCTAATAAATTTTATATTATTCATCTTATTAATTGATGCCATTGTCGATGTCATTCTGGAAGTTTCAAGATTTCTCTTTCATTTTCTAGCTTTCCTCTTCCCTTTAGTTTTAGCTTCTTGTTTTTTCTTGGGTTTTTTCCTTTTGCGATTTAGCTTTCCCCTTCCCTTTAACGTTCCAATACAGTTGCTTTTGTTTGCCAATTTTATCATAGTCGTATGATTTGCTTATGTCATCACCATCATTGGCGAGTCTTGTATCATCGATGACTTCTTTTTCTTCTCCATTCTAAACAGTTTCAACCTTGTGATAGCTGGCACCGATGCCAAACCTTTGGCCATTGTGTCCAATGATGCCATTCGATCTACCAGTGCAGTGACGGCGCGGCCAAGGCCGCGGTTGGAGGTGTACAAAAGGAAGGTCTACTCATCCGTGTTCCAAAATCTGATATCCAAAGGTTATTTTTTGTTGGAGTTGAAATCGTTGTGCATGGAGACTCCGACTGGGCACAATGTTTTCGCATTGAAAGAAATCAGGTTGATTCATTTTTTGTTGTGGTTTTTGTTTTGAAGAAAAAACCAAGTGATTTTCAATTTTGGCTGTGATTCATCTCTATAAACACAATATATTTTATGATTTTTGATTTAAATAATTATTTTTTATGGAAATAATAGTGCTTACATGTGGGTGTCACAGTGAAGTAATTCAATAATTTGCTTACTAGGAGATACCATGAAAATACAACTTAAGAACTCCCCCTAGAGATGCTCTTAGAAAAATTTAAAAACAGACTCACATGTTCTTCTTTCCACTTTGACGGATTCATTGGGTCTTGCCGAAAGTTCACCTTCGGAGGTCCTATGTCAAAGTGATGCTTCAGTGTAGAACTTATCAATTACTGCCTTATTCACATGCAGAAAAAGTTTCAACTTAACCCTCTTTGGGACACCTTATGTTGGACCTGGATCCTCTACTGTGGACTGATGCATAGCACACGGTGCTGTGCACCAGTGCCTAGTCATACCAGGCGACTGGTCATTTGACCAGTCGCCTAATTTTATTGGACGATCAGTGGACTGGTCAAATGACGAGTTCACTGGTCTAGCTGTGCACTGGTGCACAGCAGAGGATCCTAATGCCCTTATGTTCTATAGCGTAAGAAAGCATATTGCACAAATAATAAATCTGTAATTTTCCCTTCTAGTTTCACGGTGATAAGCCCCTTGTGCATTCATCTTATTATACTTCAACTACACAACAGACTCTCAAATGTTTTTTTTTGTCGCAATCAAAGTATTTACTGTCGGCAACTACAAACGTACAATTATAGTTAGTGATATAAATATAAGACATGATATAAATAGTGTAATATAATAAAATATATAATATTTAAATATAATTTAAAATATTTTGTTATGTTTGATCTAATATAAATATTAAATATAGTACGGTTTTATTTTTAATTATTGATATTTTACAACTTAAAAGAAGCATAAATTTCTTGCAAGATTGCGAGAATTTAGACTAGTCCAACATTACCTTGGTTCATCACTCTGGAATTTAAGATGCAATATCTGCAATACTCCACGTCTATGTTTTCGGATCTTTGTAGGATATCAAATTGACATGCAGTATTACAGAAATTGCATCAATTGTTCAATGCTGCGCTAGATGTTATATTTAATAAATCTCTACGTCCAACCTTCGAAAGTAAAAGAAGCAGACAATTCCATTACAAATATGTTTCTAATAAAACGTATCAAAACTATTCCGGGGACACAAAATTTATAAATTTATAACTTTTTTTTTGAGTAAATTAATAATTTAATTTTTAAATTTGTAGATATATTTAACTGTAATTTTTAAATGTATAAATTAGTTCATAAAATTATTAATTCATTGTACATTAATTATTTTTAATTATATTGTTAATTATAAATTAAGAGACTAATTTGTAAAGTTACCTTTTATTTATTCTCTTATTAACAAATAAATAATTTATATCATGATTTCTTTAAAAGAGAGGCATGCAATAAAAACCCTTTTATTTACAATTAGACAATTTATATTTTTTTTCTCTTCACAATTATATAATTTATATTTTATTATTTATCTTCTTATTAACAAACAATCTTTGTAAATTTTATTTTTATTTATCTTCTCTTTAAAAATTATATAACTTATAATATAATATCTTCAGAAGATGACATTATGGCGAAATGAGAAGACTTCTTATTAATAATTAAAAAAATTATATTTTTTTATTAAAAATTAAATAATTTATATAATTTATCTAAGAGGATGAGAGTTTCTATTAAAATATAGATATATTATTAAATTAATTTTAAAAAAAAAAGATAAATAAAATATAAAAATATTATTTATTTCTTGTTAATAAATTTAACCCCTTTAGATTTCCTATATATTTATTAACAATTAAATTATTTATATTATTTTTATTTATTTCTTATTAACAATCTTAAAAGTATCTACATGATACAATCTTGATGCCTTAGGTGGACCAATTTAAACATCTATAATGAACTTTTATATTATATATATAATCACCTATTTATAATGATGTCACAAACCAATAAATCTTGATTTTTTTAATACATTATCTAGAAATGTGACAATCTCAAATTTGTCTTGTTAATTAAAATTTTGTACTTTAATTGACTGATTAACGGCAAAATTATGAAAATAATTGAATTCATTTGCACAATTTTTTTCCAAGATTATAGTAGATGAAAGAAAATATATAAGAATCAATCACCATAAAAATTGAGGAATAAAAATATATGGGCCATGATCAGAATTTCAAGAATAAAGTTTTAGATAGTGTTCCTTTCTGCAGTACAAAATAATACAATGATCTTATGAGCAAATAATTTTTGTAGGCTGTGTTAGGGAGCCTTATAAGATCAACTCCATTTTTGAAGCAACCAGGCCAAAGAATTCTCTAATAGTGTACCAATCTTGATAACGTTTTCCTCCAAAGACCATATAGCAATTTTTTGACTAAGGCTAATGTCTGAAGTTAATTTCCATCATATAGACTTCAAAATTTCTCCTAGAACTAGCCCCCATTGAGTCCAATGGGTGCCACCCTGCATTTGGAACACGAAATAAAAATTAAGAGTGGCATTAAGATTAGCCATCACCTATTAGAAAATCATCGGTGGTATTACAATTTACAAGATGAACGCACTTCTTTGTTGTTTACTACCAGGTTTTTCAATGAGTCAACAATGTGATATTGAGAGCTGTAAAAAATATTTACATACTATATTTTTATGGACAAATTACAGTTCAATCATTGTGGTTTAGTCTGGAATCAGTGACCTCTCGTGGTTTAAAGTGTGCCATTCAACTCCTTTATAGTTTATTCCATTATTACTTTCTAAGTCTTATTTTTCACTTAAATAATCTTGTGAATATTAAAATGATGAAAATTATAATTATTAAAAGTATATTTCACTTAACTTTGAACAATTCCATAGTCTTTTAAGGTTATTATTGAAATTAAAACATTTAGAAATTGAAACTGTCATCTTAGTCTAGCAATAATCTTAGAACAGTATAAATGCTTAAAATATTAGTGAAATAAAGTTTTAAGAAAGATATAGTTCGTTGTTTTAATATTCATGTGATTATATGTGAGTTGAATGACACTTTAAACTACAAGAGGGCAAATTGATTTTAGACTAAACTACAAGGGGGTAAGCCATAGTTTACTCTATTTTATTAAAAAACATGGTGGCAAACCTTGGGGCTAGAACTTAGAAGAACTTATTTTCCTAAGGGCCCATTTGGATAACAGAGCTTACAGTTTATTAGAGTTTATCTATCAGTATAAGTGTTTTTATGTTAAAAAAACAGTGTTTGGATAAATTTAAATAAATAACTTATCAATCTTCAATAAGCTAATTTTAACTTATTTCATAAGTCAGTTTTTAAGCTTATTGAAAAAAGTCTCTGTAAAAACTCAAATTCACATGATCAAGAAGTTATTTTATACTTTTACAAGTTAAAATTTCATCAAAACTATACCATTCATCTCTCTCCTTCCATTAAAACTATATCTAAATATTTTAAAAAAAATTTATAAATTTAAAAAGCACTTTTTTAAATATATATCCAAACGCTAAATAACTTAATTTAAAAGTCTTTCTTCTATAAGCGCTTTTTATATAAGGTCTTATTCTATAAGTACTTAAATAAACTGTATACCCAAACTAGGCCTAAATGTACTAAGCCGATGTGAGGGGTGCACCCTAAAGATCATATGGGGAGAGACTTAGTCTCGATTGATGTGTAAATTAACTTGAGGATACTCTTAATGTACATAAAAAAATAAAAATAAACCTAAAGAATTTTACCTAAGTCTTGTCCTTACAAAATACTAATGCACATACCTGGCAGAATACAGCAAATGGCTCCCTAAGTGGTCCATCACATGAAAGCTCACTAGTACTCCCATCAATGAAGGTTCCATCAGCAAAGATAACCTGATATCAGTATGAAAGCCATCGTCAATGTCTCTTAGAAGAGACAAAGTCATGATAAACATCCCTGGGAGGTCCAAAACATTATAAATTTGTGTGTGAAGCATTATCAGACCAGACCTCTGATGCATATCCGGGAGTTGTACCAGCAACCGGTTTGGTATATGAACCTACAGGGGAGCTTCTCTGAACAGCCTCACAAAAAGCAAGGAGGCGCTCACGGCTTCCAAGTTGTACAGCCTAAAGAGCTTCGAAGATTAATTTAACATTTTTATTTAATGGAAAGGAAATAGAACAAAATCGGTATAAAAACCTGCACTGTATCACACCGGGGGACACGAGGCAGTGGCTGCACTTTATAGCCTTTTGATGCCAAAACTTCAGCAATCAGGAAGGAACCCTTACATAGAGTACAAAAAGTCTCACTACCAGATACAAGCAATAAAAGTACAAACAAACTCTCATGTTAAAATGCAGAATCCAGGACCTTGATTGCTTCCCCAACCATTTGAGGTGAAAGAAACAATCCCTGGAAAAAGGATCGCATAATATCACCAGGGGTTGAACCACAATCTACACCAAGCCCAGGAGCAGAAAGACGGGCAGCAGCTGCTTCAACCCATTTTCTTCTCCCAGCAACATATCCACCACATGGTGCAATTGTTCCACCAGGATTCTTTATCAAACTGCCTGCGATCAAATCTGCACCCTGCCATCCAATGGACAATATGATACCAAACATCCTTAAAATGAAGCATTGCTAAGTGTGTCACATACCACCATGGGAGGTTCAATGCTTTCCACAAATTCACCATAACAATTGTCAACCATGACTGCACAGTCAGGGTTCTGCATCTGTACATTGTATATATGTATATGAGAGGATATATCAGAGAGGATATATCAGAGCAAGGAAACCATGAATAAAATGTTAAAATTACATCAACTATATGACTATGATGGTAATACCATCTACTATGGTCACTGGAATAAGTCAGAGTTCTGCATCAGTAAAGATACTACAAGTGAAAAAGCAAGAATCACAGACTAATCAACTACCAAGGTAAAATCATCCACTATGTAATTTAAAAACTAGCAATGTCAATTTAGTACTTCTTCCCTTCTTGCATCTGTACATTCAAATGAGAGCATACAGTTACACACACTTTTACTACTGAGGTAAGGCAAAAACTTCATCTACTTAAACACACAAGACTAATGTCTTAGTATCTCTTTCTCCTATATGCCATTATTTTTCTAATAAACTTTCTAAAGGTTATGAAGGGAATGACTAGGGTTTATGTTAGTAGTTCCAAATCTTTAATCCAGTAAAGAAAATAGTCCTAATCAAATGCAAAACTATTATAGAGAAACTATCAATGGTTTGAATTAATCAAAGCATATAAGTTGGAGTAGTATTTATTCGATATCAGAGCAAGCAATAGCAATTAAATACATAGCTTGTTTCTTTCTTCTTCTCTTTTTTTTTTGTTATTGAAAATTGTTCTGTAAAGAAATTCTCAAAAAAGCAGGAAAATCTGTTTGGATAATTTATTCTAAAAACAAGGCACATATGCGACAGTCTAATATTCACCAAATGGCCATTAATGAACTGTGTTTCTGTTGGTCATCCTACTTTTAAAATAACATTTATTTTGGTTTTTAAAAATGAAGACTGGAAAGCAAACTTCTAAACCCTTTTTATTTTCTTCTTAAAAAAAGAAAATTGTACTTGAGAACAAAAACCAAACAGTCATAGAGTTCTAGCATTTTAGACAGAGGAACTTCCAGACTTAGAAATATGCAATCATTTCAAGTCACACCAATCTGGGAGGTAGCCTTGAACAGTTCTGATTTAAAACACAGGATTACAACTCAAAGCTAAGTACACAATCAAGAATCTTACTTTGATTATCTTTATTGCCCTCCTTATGTCATTAACACTTAAACTCTGACGCCATGAATATCCACATGACCGCTGTATGAGTGCACATTTTGTTCCAGGTTTGACAGCAACCATCAGGGCATTCCAATCAAGTCCACCATCCTCAGCAAGCTGATAGAAAAAGGTCAGAGAAGACTCACAAATTATAACCAGTAGTCTAGTACTATATAGTAACTAGTATCATACCGGAACTTCTCGGTAATTCACCCCAAAATCTTGAAGGGATCCCAGTCCACCAGAGTCCCTCTTCCCAATTACTTCCTCTAAGGTGTCATAGGGAGCACCAGCAACTGCCAAAAGCTGACAGCTATATTAGTCTAAACCACATTCCAGTTATAAATTGGGCAAGACAATATTCTAAAACTATAAAGATGAATTATCAACAAAGAATGAAGAGCATAAGTCGTGTCAAAAAGAACAATGTGTTACCTCATCCCCAGGTCTCAAAAGAGCAAATAAAGCACATGTGATAGCATGGGTACCTGAGAAGAACTGAAGATAGAAGATAATATTATAACTTCTAATGTTATTGTTAATTTCAGAAAAAAGGTAAATGTGACACAAATAACATAAGGAAAACTGAAAACCTGAGAGCGAACTATGGCTGATTCTGCCCCAACAATTTCTGAAAAAGCCTGATCTAGAGCCTCTCGTCCCCCAGTTTCATCATGGCCATAACCAGTGCAACCACCAAAGTGCTGATAACAACCGCAGGAATAATAACAACCAATAAGGTTCATAAATGACAGGCCGAAAAATGTGTGCAGAAGTGGTAAAAAAAATTATAACTGCCTGACCATATCAACCACAGATAGTTTAAACAGAGTAGCGGTTTACATCCAAAACAGATACAATAATGATTAAACATGGCACCACACATTCAAGCTCCTAACAGTTGAAGACAGTAGTTTGTTTCCTATTTCTTTGTGGCTTGTTGAACATCATTGTAAAGAACTTCAATTTGGACAAAACTCTAGAATTACAACAAAAACATATCACTGTCCATCTATATCTGAAGAAGAAACCTATTGGCTTTTCTTGCCTACTTTCTGCTTTATTTTTAATAGGCAGCTTCAGGTTCTCAGTAGTCAAATACTAAGTTCAGGCAGGGTCCCTATTTCAGCAACGTTTTGGCTCAAAATGCCACAAATGAAACGGCATCAACTCAATTGATTAAATAGCATTGCTGCCAATCCCAATGAAAAATAGTGAACATTTATTAGCCTTAAAACCATAGGCATCATCTTGAGTTACTCTGAAACCAAGCATATCATAGAAAAACATTTGCAAACTGTTTATCAATATCCAAGTGCATGCTTACATGAGATCCAACTCTAGCATTCTGGAAGGCTTTAAGGACACGGGTGGTATTGCATGCCACCAAATTATCCACAGCTCTGAACTCTGAATGCAAAGCAGTTACTGCTTCCACAACCTGCACTGCAGGAAAAGGAAACCATTACTAAACAGGCTCAGTACATCAAGCTCCCAGCAAGATTTCTATTCTCAGACCTATTGATATCACAATTTTGCAGAATTGATTTTTTATACATTTCTTTCACTTTTTCAATACTTAAGAAAACATTAAAACTAATTAAAAGGTATTTAGTTAACAGAAAATTACAGAATTGACTTGCGTAAAACACAGTACAACTTTTGCTGTTCTTCCTCCACCAGTTCCCTAATTTGGTATTCTTTTTCTTTCACACAATTTCTCAGGTACTATAAAAACCGACCAGTTAGCAAATTTATGTTTGAGCAAGTGAAAGAAGTCAATAAAAATTCTAATCTTTTTCCACTTTCTTGTCTAAAGATGAAATTTTTTTCCAGTTTCCGACTCTTTACAGTAAATGAAATGCTTCGATAAGAAGAGATAGTTCTGGGTTTCATAATTAAATCAAAAAATTGAAAACACGAGTATATCCTCCAGGATAATACCTCCGGGACAAAGGGATTGCCATGATGAATATGAACATCGATAGGAACTGAGACCCCAGAGACAGAGCGAAATGTAGCCATTGGTGTGGAAACTCTAATGGGAAGCGTGGGATAAGCAGAAATGGCGCTGGATAAGACCCACATCTTCAAAGCGGGAACAGAATGCAAAGCAGACTAGGTGGGGGCGGACTCGAATTTCTTTTCTTTTCCATGGACTTTCCAAAGGGACGTCGGAAAGCGTTTTAGTTTTCTTTTCTTGTTTATATTTTTTTTAATATAATTTTTTCTCATATAGAAAAATAATATTATATTAAAAATTTTAATTTTAATTTTAAAAAATTAACATAACTATACCCATGACAAGAAAAATACATTTTTTATTTCATATTACAGTTAAGAGTATTCTTAAATTTTATGGAGAAAAAAATCTTCCTTTGAATTAATGATCTTAAAAAGCACTCTTTTACATAGATTAAGTACATTTAATATTTTATTTTTCAGCAATAAGTTGAAAAAATTAATTAGGATATTAAAAAAATTCAAAATTAAAGTTAAACATATATATATAAATTTATAAACGAAATTAATAATTTACTCATTTAATAACATTGAGTCACCACATGATTAACGAAAAATCACATAAAATCTTTCAACCTGCAATTAGATTCTGCTAAACCATATAGTTAATAAGAGAGTAAAGGACAGAGACTAACGTTAGAAATAAGTGAAGGAAAAATATAAATGATGTTTGAGGTTAAAAGGTAAACAGAAGTGTTCAATTTCTATCAATATAGTGGTGATAAGAAGTAAAACAATTCAACTTCTATTGATTTACCCATATTACCCAAAGAAAATATTGATCTACCCCAATTCAACCTAGCTCAAAAGTCTGGGTTGGGATTTTTTGGTTTCTGACGTGGGTTCTGAACAACCCTTATAAATGTCTATCTTCTTAGAATGCATAATGATGTGATGCGAATAATACTTGACCATTTCATATTTGATATTCTTTGTTGCATCTAGGCTTTATGGAAGCAAAAGGAAACAATTAAACAAGCTCCTTCTTTTTTTTAACCAATTTAAGGCAAATTTTTTGAATATTTATAAAAGTTCATTTGAGAAGCAAGTCAATATTATTTTCATATAAAAAGATTTCGTTCACTCCTCTTTATTTATACTGATTCTAATAAAAACTAAATCTCTAAATTAGAGTATCAAAATAAATGTGAAAAGACTTGTAAAAAAAAGATAGAATGACCGCTATATATTATAATATGCACTAAAACAATATTTATTCATTTCAATATTTGATATTTTGTTTAACCCTTTGACTTCATGCAAAAGGAAACAATAGCTAAATAAGATTTTTTTTTCCCACAAATTTGAGACAAACTTTTTGTATTAGTTCATTAGAAAATGCATCAATTTTAACTTCACATAAAAGGATATATAAAGGCTGTCAAAGAGAGAGATTCGTGCTAGTATTTAAAGTTCACATATTATTTATAAAATGATCCTGGTCACTCCTCTTTATTTATACTCTAAGTTTAGAAAGAATCAAATCTTAAAACATAGCATCAAATGAAAAATGAAAGGGCCAGAGAGAGATAAGATCGTGCTAGTATATATCTAGGGTTCACATATTATAGGATGCATTGAAATAATTCTTGACCAATTCAATATTTGATCTTCTTTTTAACACATTGACTTCATGCAAAAGGAAGCAGCTAAAAAATATTTGTCTTACTGATTTAAGGTAAAAAAATTTTAAATACTCATAAAAATTCATTTGAAAATTGAATTAATTTTATTTTTATATATATAAAAAATTCTATCATTTCTTTTTATGTTCTGAGTCTAGAAAGAATTGAATCTT
Source organism: Gleditsia sinensis (assembly GCA_037074535.1). Taxonomy (NCBI): domain Eukaryota; kingdom Viridiplantae; phylum Streptophyta; class Magnoliopsida; order Fabales; family Fabaceae; genus Gleditsia; species Gleditsia sinensis. The sequence continues at coordinate 9,374,930 of CM073466.1, forward strand.
TAAAATAGAGTATCAAAAGAAAAATAAAAGAACCGACAAAGAGAGATAAAAATGACTAATAAGACAGTGCAATTTTGCTTAGGTAAGTTCTATACATTTTTGTAGTTATTCTTTAACTTTTTTTAAAAAAAATTCAACTAGAGTCTGGAATATCATGCTATTGATATATTTTCTTTTTCAACTAATAAAATCATATTTTGGAATTCATGCCTCGTTTTTATCTAATTTTTTCACTATCAAGAGAAAATATCGGCTCATTTTTATTTATTTATTTTAAATTTTTGACAAAATTAGAGGGTAAAACAATGCCTGTATCTCTAATTTTCATTTAATCTTTTAAGATTTGACATCCTATGACATTTTTTTTACAACTAGATACTCAATTAATTAAAGGATAGATTTATTTTCATTTTTAAATCTCAAGTTATTTAGTAATTTTCTATCCAAATGCGTTATTTTGATTAAAGACAGGATTTTTTAATTATTTAATCCCCCTAATTCCTTTCTCCTAAGAAGAGAAAATCTAGGTTAATTAGAATCAAAAGAATTATTTCCTATTTAATTTATTGGTTCTAAAAAAGTCCTTTGATTTTTTTATTTTTCTTACCAACCGAGATATGAAAATCATAATTTCTCTAAGATTTGAATAGAATTAATCTTATAACAATACTTCCGGGCATACCCTTGATTCTCACTAAAACATGGAGAAGAGAAAACAAAAAACTTATAAAGCCCATAATTTAGATCCAACATATACTTTCAATAATTCATGTTTGTGGTACAATATTATGAGATCAATGTGAACTCCCCAACTAAAAAATAAAAAGGAAAGATTCATAACTTTGTTTTCCCCTTCTGATGTGGAAATATGATGTTTTTGTAAAGTATAACAATTTTAATTAAGGACATTATGCTACAAAATCTTGCATTAATATTCCCTCTTCTATTTTTATTTTTAAAAAATTATCTTATTTCGAAATAGAGAAATTATGCACTTCACATCCTTTCTTTTCTTTTGCATTATACATTATATTTGAATCAAAATGTTTGGCAACAACATTATATTATGATGTTCTAACAATATTTGTCTAATCCTGTTATCCAAGGCTAGTTCAGGCATTTAAAAGTGAAAATATTTGAGGAAAAGATTGTTCTCACATTTTTCTCTGTTTTTTTGAACTGATATTTTTATTTGCATTAGAAATTAAAATAAAATTATCTATAAATTTTTATTCAACAGTTTAACTTTTTGAATTAAAAGATTTTTTTTTACAGTTGTAAGAATTTACACTATCCTAAGGAGTGATATATAGTTTGATTTTATTTTGTTATCTAATATATTCTTTTTGGCTTGTTATTATTTTTGTGATGCTACAAACAGGAAAGAGGACAGAAAATGAGGCGTCTGTGACTGAAGCAGAAAAAAAGGCTAGGAGCTTCAATGAAGCAGAGCTGAAAGATATAGTAGGCCTTGAGAAAGGAAAAGACTCGGTTGAGGTTGAATGTGGCTGCACCAACTACAAATATGGAGGCTTCATTGGAAGGCTCAGAATCAAAGCCAACGGTCAATTTTTGATCACTTGTCATTGCTTCCAAGGCTGTAAAAAGGGCAAGTTTCTCTCTTTATACATAGCTTTTTATCATTCTTATATATTAAATCCTGGTTTTTTTTTGGTAGCAAAACAATGAGAAAACTGAAAATGGTGAAATTTTGTTGTCATGATCAGAGAATATGACCCCAAAGGAACTTGAGAAACATGTTGGGAAAGAAGGGAGGAAGTGGACAACTAGCATATGGGTTCAAGCCAATGGTGAGAAGATTCCTCTTGGAAAGTCCAAACTGATGAATTACTACAAGCACATTGCAAATGTGGATAATTGGATTTAACTCAGCGAGTCGCTCAAGGAAGTTTCATAGGGATGAGTTCATTCGCTGCTCAAAGTGCCACAAAGAGCGCAGGTTCCATTGTCGAAGCTTGAAGGAGCCTAAAGAGTACCATGCTGCTTTGAATAACAAAAGCTGGGAGTGCTCCAGTTAGGCTTTCACCAAGTAAGTAAACATTTCTCTCAGCTCCCATATGAAGTCACATCTATATATGTAGCTTTACTATATGATCAGTAAATATTGATTATACCCATATTGTTAAAAAAATGAATAAATTATATTCACCTGTTCTGAAATTTTTAGAATCTACATTCATATTCTATTTAATTTTAATTTATCTGAAAACCTCCCTCTATTTACAAAATTGTTAAAAAAACTCATGATTTATGCATTTTCTTCCTAAAAATATATAAGTAGTGTAATTTAATTCAATATAAATAATCAAATGGTCAAAGTAATACTTATGAAAATTTAAAACAAGTAAAGTTAATGCATTTTTTTTTTAATTTAAGGAGGTGTGAGTGTAAGTTTTATAATCTCCAAGTAAGGTTCTTGTCTTAATTTGAACTAGAGATCGAGGATGTGATGTAATTTTCACAAATCTCAAAAGATATGAATGTAATCTTAAATGTAATTTACTCAAAAAATATTGGTATACTGAAATTCAACCCAACTCAAATGCAATCGATATATATATATAGACATAAAAATATAATAAATTAACCCATTAGTTTGGATTGGAATTTTAAATATACAAGTAGTCCCTAAAATTTTAAACTTATTGTACATTAACTCTTTTGAAGTATTTATAGACTAATGGGTAATAGATTTGATATTTTTAGAAATTACAAAATAACTAATATGAAATGACATTCATAATTTAAAGATTAATTCATGTACTTAAAAGAATTTAAAAGCTAAAATTAATTGAATTTATAAATTTAATAATTAAATTATCAAAATTATTCAGTTTTTAATATTATTTTTAATTTTTTGAGGTCTTTAGGCCAGTTTGTTAGAATTTCAATTAATTTTTTTGGTGATGAAAGGTAAGTATATAATTCATGCCGTGACTAAACAATGAGTTAGTGGTTTTTTTTCTTACTTACGAAAGTGAATTATAGTTCCTAAATGGGATGCACTAAAACAATATAAGGTGAAAATTTTGAATATTCATAAAATAAAATAATTAAAAAGTGAATTAATGTTATTTTTGTTGTAAATAAAATTTTATACAAGGAGAATATAGAATGTAAAGACACTTAGAGAGAAATAACACATAAAGGAAAAATGTCCTTATTATCCCATTGCTTCATACAAGCCTTTATTTATAGGCATATAATCATAAAGAAAAATAACCCAAAAGTCAAGAAGCATAAATAAGATTAAATGGCTTTAAGAGTTGAAAAAATAAAAAGACATTCATAATAATGAATGTATTTATAATATTCATTGTTTTGAAAGTTGAGAAACTAAATGGACATCCACAATAGATGAATTCATAACACTCCCCATTGGATGTCCATTTTACAAAGAATATGCCTTATTAAAACCTTACTAGAGAAAAATCCAGTGGAAAAAAACCCTAGTGAAGGAAAAAGAGTACATCATTCTTTGTATACTCCCCCTGTTCTCAGTATCATTGGATATCTCTGAGTCGATGCATCCCAATTTTATATACTAGTCTTTCAAATGTTGAAGTGGGTAAGGCTTAAATAAATATGCTAAATTACCACTTGAATGAATTTGTACGTCAATATCACATTTCTTTTAAAGTTTATGAATGAAAAAGAATTTCGGTGAGATATGTTTTGTTTTATCTCCTTTAATATATCCTTCTTTCAACTGAACTATATATGCAACATTATCTTCGTATAGTATAGTCAGAGTTCTCTTTCTAAAAGATATTTTACATGTCTCTCGGATTCGTTGAGTCATGGATCTCAACCAAATACATTCATAATTTGCTTTATGAACTGCTATAATTTCTGTATGATTTGAAGAAGTAGCAACAAGTGTTTGTTTTATGGAACACCATAATATTGCTATATCACCACATGTAAATAAATATCATATTTAAAACTAGGCCTTATGTGGATTAGACAAACATTCAGTATCTGCATAACCAATGAGTTATGGTTTAGATCCATTTGCATATATCAATTTCATATCAATAGTACCTCTTAAGATATCGAAAGACATGTTTAATTCTATTCCAATGTCTTCGCATTTGACAAGAGTTAAACCTAACTAATAAGCTGACAACAAAAGTTATATCAGGCATTGTATTATTAGTAAGATACATCAGTGTACCGATTGCACTAAGATATTGTAATAACCCTCTGCTAATAAAACCTTTGAATGTTAAGCACAAATCATTTGAACCAAGGAAGTTGAGAACAACGTAAAATTTTAGAGCGTTTCTGACCTTTCTTCACTCATATAAGCATAACTCTCTCATATGAAATCTAAATTAAGTGATTCTAATTTCTGTTGAAATATAAGACATATATCTACAACTTTGATGTTGGAAACTTTTGTTAATTCCGTGAATATTATAGTGATAAGAGGCAAAAACCGCAGCATAGTGTGGTCTGGACTTTTGCTCACTATTGTATGCATAACTCCTTCATATGAACTCCAAATTAAGTTATTCAAGTGGCTAATGAAAGCTAAGAGAAAGGGCTACAACTTTCATGTTGGACATTTTGTAAACTACGGCGAATAACAGGGTGCACTGTAGCACCGAAGCACGACCGTGCTTCAGGACAAGGCCAGGCCGTGCTTTGGGCTGTTTCTGCATATTTCTGCAGCCTCCTCCCTTCTTCCTTCATTTCTCCTTCATCTGAACCCTAACTCTCTTTCTCTAGAATTTTTCTCCACCTTCTCTCTAAAATTGTTCTTCCGAAATTCTTTCCATAGATAGTCTTAGAATTAGTTTCTATGTTAGAATATAAGGTTTTTAGGTTTATAGTTAGTTTTTCGGCTGGCGTGAATAGTGTTTTTGGCATGAATAGTGACGTTTAAGATTTATCGAATTCTCATGTTATGTCTATGTTTTCTAGGTTGTTGAACCACCACGATGTGAAATTCTCGTTGTTGGACTCCTAGTACGGTGAGTGGGTTTTTCTTACTATAGCGCATGTTTTACGAATTCGGTTTATAACTCTCTCGTATGATTTTAACTAGTTGGAATGTATGCTAAATTGTTTTATCGCTTTGAAAACCAATATGTTCCAACCATGTTAGAAATTATAAATTTCAATCCTAGTTGAACCCTAGATATGCAGGGCAAGCATCTAGACTGATAATTCTCCATTGAGTTAGATTTATAGAAATGCGAACTTAGTCATAGAAATGAACTAAGTTAGCCATGAAATGATTTGATGCATGCGAACATCTATGTGACGTCTACGGACGATATGTTTAAAGGGAAAAGTTTATGATGATAAAGGTCTCCATGGGAATCCATGGATGAGACATATTTTAGAACGGAGTTTTATGCATGAAAAGAGCTAGATGGAGAATTATAGCTTTATTATAATGTTATTGAAATGTTTTACTTTAAATTCTTTGAATAACATATTTTCAAATGTTTTCCATTGGAGGAACCCTTTCAGATCACTGTTAGCTAGCCACAGGTAGTGCTAGCCCTAGTGCACCATGGTCATGCGAAGGCTTCGGCCTAGGATATTGTGACGGGCATATGACTGCCTAAGACGCAGAATTTAGGGTGGATTTATGTCTACACCTACAGTGATTGCCATACCCTTGCTAGTGCTTGGCAAAATTTAGGGTGGACTTATATCTACGGCTACAGTGATTGCCACACCCTTGCTATGTGCTTGGGGGAATTTAGGGTGGACTTATGTCTACGCCTACAGTGATTACCCTTCCCTTGCTATGTGCTTGGGCAAGATGATAGACCTGTCAGGAAAGAACTCCAATAGACTAGTGCATTTTTTCTTAAATATTAAATATTTCTAAACAATCTCATTCATCATTGTGATTCCATAAATAACTTCCTTTATTACTTACCATGCATAATTTATTTGCTTTACGATTACTGATTTAAATCCTGTTTTATCTTTTGAACTGTTTAGCTTTTCTTTCAATAAATTATGGTTAAATGCTTAATGTTTCTGTTATTATCTTTACACTTTGATTTCAATTATTGAACTCATTGCGAAACACTCGTGCTTGGTTTGCCCTGTTTCTGTTATAGTGTGATTTACCCATTCATTGAGATGTGGTCTCACCCCTCTTCTGTTTCCTCCCCACAGATAGTCAAAGAGACTTTGATCCAGTTACAGCTTCGTAGGAGGCTAAATATAGCGTTGGTGACCCCTAGTTTGGGCAAGGCTCTTTTGTACTATTTGTCTAGTTTAGTTTATGTCTAGTGTACCTCCATGAATTTACAAGCAGGATCCTCGCTTCTTGCGTATTTTGATGTGTTGTTTGGAAAACGGTTTTATGTTTTACAACGATATTTGTATTATGAGGCCATGGGCCAAGTTGAATCACGAATGTTGGATTCATGAGATATATATATACACACAATATTTTCTTATACTGGATGTGGCATATGTGGCCAGTTATATTTATTATGTACTCTGGATTGTGTGCTAGATGTTTGTACATGCTATGCATTAGGCTTGCAGTTAGGGGGAAACCCTTATGCCGTGCCGGTCATGTGTTCCATCATTTGGGGCCGTGATAGATATGGTACTTCAGGACAAAGAACTTCTTTATTATTATATTGAGGTCAGAAAACATATTGTTTCACATCAAGTGAGCGAACAACCATTGTGATAGTTAATGAATGTGCTTTATGCATGTAAAATTATTTTAAGACTTTTTCTGTATAAGTTGATTGATAAATAAAAATTTTATTTTTCAGATGCTCAAATTGTAAGTCAAGACAATTTTGTTTTGCCAAGATCTTTCATTTCAAACTCCTTTTTCAAACACTTTACTGTTTTTATAATCTCTTCAGAAGTTCCAATAATATTTAAATCATCAACATATACGATAATAATAGCAAATCTTGAATTTGTTTTCTTTATAAAAACACATGGACATATATGATCATTCGTATAACCATGATTTAACAAATATTCACTTAGACGGCTATACCACATTCGTCCAGACTGTTTTAATCCATATAAAAATATTTATAATTTAATTGAATAATTTTTTTTGGATTTTTGAATTATATGCTTCAGGCATTTTAAATCCTTTTGGAATTTTCATATTTATGTCACTATTAAGTGAACCATATAAATAGGCTGTAACAACATCTATAATACGCATATCAAGTTTTTCATGTACTGTCAGACTAATGAGATAACGAAATATAATTGCATCTACCATATGAGAATATGTGAAATTATAATCAATTTCAAATTTTTGTGAAAAACCTTGTGTAACAAGTCATGCCATGTACCTCACAATTTTATTTTTCTCATTTCTTTTACATACAAATACCCATTTGTACCTAATAGGTATTACTCATTCAATTTGTATATATCCAAATACCTCATAGTTTTTTAAGTGAATTCAATTTTGCTTGAATTGTGTCTTTCCATTTTGGCCAATCACATCTATGTCGACACTCATCGACAGATGTAGGTTCATAATCATCATTATCATTCAAAATATTAAGCGCTACTGTATACACAAAAATGTTGTCGACAACTGTTTCTTTTCGATTCAATCGTTTTCCCGTAGATACATAATTTATTGAGATCTCTTCATTTTCATCAATTTCAGGTACCTGAACTTATTCTGGAAGTACTTTGTTTGTTATGTCTCTAGTCTCTTCAAGAGCATATATTTCTGATATTGAATAATTATTTCTTTCTTTTACGGGAATTTTTATTTTTTAAACCGACTGGACTATCACGCTTCTGACGTGCTTTAGACTTGCTAGTGATTTCATTAACGGATTGTTCTTCAGGGATATCAATCCTTACATGAGTATTTATAGCTGGTATATGTGACTTGGTCACTCTCTTTAGGCCAGTAAATACATTTGGCAGTTGATTTGTTATTCTATGTAAGTGAATTATCTTTTGAACTTCAAGTTCATATTATTTTGTGTGAGGTTCAAGATATAACAAAGCATTCCATGTAATTTCTTTGACCAGCTATTTTTCATTTTCTCCCCCTAATGTTAGGAAGACTAACTCATCAAAATGACAATCGACAAAACGTGTCGTAAATATATCTCCTATCATTGGCTTAAGATGTCTTATAATAGAAGGAGAATCATATTCAACATATATTCATAATCTCTTTTGAAGACCTATCTTAATGTATTGTGGTGGGGCTATTAAAACATATACCACACACCCAAAAAATTCTGATATGAGAAATATTTAACTTATGACTATGAGCCAATTGTAAAAGAAAATATTTATGATAACTTGTTGTTCTGATGCGTACTAGCGCTGTTGCATATAAAATTGCATGTCCCCAAATAGAGACAGGGAGCTTTGTTCGCATAAGCAAGGGTCTAGCCATTAATTAAAGTTGTTTAATAAATAATTTAACTAACCCATTTTGTGTATGAACATGAGTTATAGGATGTTCTAGATTTATGCCAATTGACATACAATAGTCATTGAAAGTTTGTGAAGAAAATTCACCAGCATTATCAAGGAGAATGGATTTAATTGTATAATTTGTAAATTGTGCTCTTAATCAAATTATTTGAGCAAATAATCTTGCAAACACTAGATTACAGATTGATAGTAAGCACATATAAGACCATCGACTGGATGTGTCTATTAATACTATAAAATATGTAAATTGCCCACATTTAGGATGAATAGGTCCACATATATCACCATGTATATGTTTCAAAAATGTTGGAGATTCAGTTCTAATTTTAACTAATGATAGCTTAATAACCAATTTGCCTTGAGAACAAACAACACATGACAATTCCTTAGATTGAAAAATCTTCAAGTTTTTCAATAGGTACCCATGTGAATTTTCAATAATTTTTTGCATCATTATTGATCTAGGATATCCCAACCGATCATGTCAAATAGTAAAATTTTTTGAATCAATAAACTTCTGATTTATTGTAACATGTTCGCAAACACTTCTTTTATATATATGATACTTAACACAAGCAATTTGTAAATTGTGAATAGTGCATTAAAAGAATTATTTTTCAAGTAGTTAGATACAATATAAATTGGGTGGTATAAAATGGCACTATATAGATGCAAGCGATAAATAACCATTACATAGGATGTAACTAATTTAGAAAAAATAAAGTGAATGTCAAGAAGAGTTTCACATTTCACAAATTATTTAATAAAGTAGGCAATTAATTGGCCTTCTATACGATATCCTACATACCAAGTTCAAGAATACTTACAACCGCATATGGTATAATTGTATACCCATACAGAGAATTCAATTAAATAAAACATATAGATAATATATTAAGTAGAGGTCATGCTCAATTTATAGTCCATATTACAGAAGATTCTTCAACTATATTATAGAAAATTGTAGTTCAGTTTTCAACAGAATATAAATTCTAAAAATAGACTACTCATAAATATATAATTCACAAAATAAAATTTCTAGTAATTATAATTTTCATTCAAATCAACTCACAAGAGAATTATTGGTCTTCCAAGAACCTTTGATGATATTTCTACAAAATTTTTCACTATCTTGGGCGAGATGAAAACATGATAAACCATGAAAAATAAAAATTCATCTCTAGTATTTTCAAGAATAATTACACTAAAACAACTTTTGAGGTATTCATGCAGATATCAGATTAAATAGAAACGTAATTAACAATCTTTATTAACATAAACTGATCCAAAAGTGATAATTCTCATTTTGTTATGTAGCACCATCAAGTATGAACAATTTACTAGTATCCACAAGTGTCTCAGCGCTGATTACACATCTAAGAACTATAATATATCTGAAAAACTATCCCAACATGAACAACACAATTATGCTAAATTAATTGCAAGGAATAACCATAGGAAAATTTATTTTAGCATATATGGATGTTCCCGTGAAAAACTATTTTTCTTTTTAAATTTCTTTTGTGAATAAAACTTTTCATGAAGCAGTCATACTTAATTATATGTAAACCATAATAAAAATTTACAGCACCAAAATCATTTTTCACATAAGTAAATACAATGTCAAGTAAGAATAAAATCATATACCCTTCGAAAATTCATGATAATAAAAATTCCTCTCAAACAAATTTACCCCACAAATTCAAATACATATTATCAACTCTATTTTTCTTGTAGATGTAGACATGGAAAAAATATTTGAATCACCTTAAAATTGTAGTTCCAGCAACCTCAAATACTTTAATGGCATTGAGAACACAAATATTTCTTCATTGTAATTTGAAAACGAATAGCCAAGAGCAAAGTTGTGCTGATAACGTGTTGTCAATGAAATTTTACACAAGGAGAATATAGAATGTAAAGGCACTTGGAGAGAAATAACACAGAGGAAAAATGTCCTTATTATCCCATTGCTTCATACAAGCCTTTATTTATAGGCATACAACCATAAAGAAAGATAACCCAAAAGCCAAGAAGCATAAATAAGATTCAATGGCTTTAAGAGTTGAAAAAATAAAAAGACACTCATAATAATGAATGTATTTATAATATTCATTGTTTTGAAAGTTGAGAAACTAAATGGACATCCACAATAGATGAATTCATAACAATTTTCATATAAAAGAATCTCATTCACTCCTCTTTATTTATATCAATTCTTGAAAGAGTTAAATTTCTAGACTAGAGCATAAAAAAAATGAAACAATTGGTAAAAAGAGAGACAGAATGGTGCCAGCCGGTATCTATAAATCACATATTATGTGATGCAAATATGTGATGCATTGGAATGTTAGTCAGGGCAGATGTGAGTAGAATCTATCTATGGACCCAACCTAATTTGATTAAAAAATTTATTTTAAATTGAGTTGAATCAAATTATATGAGTTGACATGAATTCAAATTTTTAAAAAAATCAAATTTAATGATCAAATATTTTTTTTTAAAAAAAGTTTAGACTTAATCCGATCAACTTGCACTAACCCAACCAAACGTGACTCAAATTAACTCAATTTTGTTGGGTAATTAAAATATGTAGTCAATTTCAATTTTTTTAAATTTAATTTTTATCGAGTCGGGTTGATAACCTAATCAACCCGATATTTTATTCACCCTTAATTTGAACATTTCAATATTTGATAGTCTTTTTAATGGCCATACTTTATGCAAAAGGAAACAAATAAATAATTTTTTTTTACCAATTTGAGTTTCATAAAAAATTCATTTGAAAAGTGAATCAATTTTAATTTCATATAAAGGATCTCGGTCGCTCCTCTTTACTTTGGTCTAAAAAAAATTGAATCTCTAAACAAAGCATAAAAAGAAAACACAAAACGGTTGATGAATAGAGAGAGAAAGAGATTAATCAATGATTCACATATGCTATACACGGGAACAATACTAGCCATTTCAATATTTGATATTTTTATTAACACTTGGCCTTCATGCAAAAGGAAACAACTAAACATTTTTTTTTAAAATTTAGGACAAAAATTTCAAATATTCATAAAAATTCATTTGAAAAGTGAGTCAATCTTGTTTTCATATTAAATTATCTCAATCACTCCTCCTTGTTTATATTCTTAGTCTAGAAGGAACGAAATCCCTTACAACATACATCAAAAGAAAAACGAAAAAGATTAATGAAGGGAAAGATAGAGTTGTGCTAGTATCAAGAGTTCACAAATTATGCGATGCACTGGAACAACTCTCAGCCAATTCAAAATTTGATTCTCTTTTAACAAATGGCCTTCATGCAAAAGGAAGCATCTAAAAAATATTTGTCTTTTACTTATTTAAGGTAAAAAAATTTAAATGCTCATTAAAAGTTATTTGAAAAGTAAATTAATTTTATTTTTTTATAAAAGGATCCGGTCACTCTTTTTTATGCATCGAGTCTAAAAAGAACTGAATCCCTAAAACAGAGTATCGGAAGAAAAACAAAAAGGCTGAGAGAGAGAGAGAGAGAGATAGAAGCAGAAGCGACTGATAAGGCAGCACAATTTTGTTGAAAATGGCTCGACGTAAGTTTTATTTTTTCTTGTAATTTTTCTTAATTTTTTTTTCAATTTCAACTAAAATTTAGGACTTCATGCATTTTATCAATTTTTTTTCCAATTAATACAATCATTTTTTTGAAATGCATGTCTTGTTTTCATCAAACTATTTTACTACCGATATCGAGGGCGCATATCGGTTCGTTAATTTTTATTTTTTGTGTTTTTCCATCTTAAAAAAATTTTGAGGGTCAAACAATCTTTGTATCTCTAATTTTCATTTAAACTTTTGCAATTTCACATTCTATGACTTTTTCTTACAACTAGATACTCTATTAATTATAGGATAGATTATAATTATATATTTTCATTTTTACATCTCAAGTTACTAGTTAGCAATTCTCTATTCAAATGCTTTATTTTGATTCTAGACATTATTTTTAATTATTTAATCCTCTAATTCCTTTCTTCTAAGAAGAGAAAATATAGGCTAGATTGAAAAATATTATTTTCCATATATTTAATTTATTGGTTCTAAAAAAGTCCTTTGATTTTTTCTTTTTTACCAGTCGGTCATTGAATCAAAAGGACAAGAGAAGAAAAAAGGAATATTGTAGCTCCTCTTGTTGTATGTGGTAATTATAAAGCCCATAATTTAGACCCCACATACTTTCAATAATCCATGTTCATGTGGTAAAAAAAATAAAAATTTATGAGATCAAAGTGAACTCTCAACTAAAAAATAAAAGGGAAAGATCCATAACTTTGTTTTCCCCTTTTGATTTGGAAATATGAGGTTTTTTTTTTGTAAAGTATAACACTTATTAATTAAGGACATTATGCAACTAAATCTTGCATTATTCCCCTGTTCTATTTTGTTTTAAAAAACTTATTTTGGATTAGAGAAATTATGCTCTTCACTTTTCTTTTGCATCATACATAATATGAATTAAATTGTTTAGCATATTATATTTCCATGTTCTAAAAATTATTGTCTTATCAAGTTAGTTTAGGCAGTTAAGAAAATTTGGGTAAAAGATTGATAATTCAATCCTTCTCTCATGTTTTATCTCACATTTGAGCCACTTTAATCCTCATCTTTCTCCCATTTCTTTCAAATTGATATTTTTATTTATATTAGAAATTATAATAAAACTATTATGAATCTTGACCTCCTATTAGAACTTCAATAACTACGTGGTTCAGAAATTAATTTTTGTTGATCTTTATTCTTTTAATTAAATTTAACTAATTTAAAGGATTTTTGTGTGAGAGACGTGTTAAAAATTATAATAAAATTACTTGCAAATCTTTACTCAACAATTTAAACTTTTGAATTAAAATGATTCTTAATATTATATATAGTTTGATTTTATTTTATTGTCTATTATTCTTCTTGGCTTGTTATTATTTTTCTGATGGAATAAACAGGAAAGAGGAAAGCAAATAAGGTTCCTGTGGCTAAAGATGGAAAAAAGGCAAGGAAGTTTAATGAAGCAGAGTTAAAAGATATCATAGGCTATGAGAAAGGAAAAGACTGTGTTGAGGTTGAATGTGGCTGCACCAACAACAAATATGGAGACTTCATTGGAACGCTAAGAGTCAAAACCAATGGTCAATTTTTGATCACTTGTCATTGCTTCCAAGGCTGCAAAGAGGGCAAGCTTCTCTCTTTACACATAGCTTTTTATCATTCTGATATATCAAATCCAGGTTTTTTCTTTTAAAGTGAAACAAAGAAAATTAAACTGAAAATGGTGAAATTTTGTTGTCATGATCAGAGAATTTGACTCCAAAGGAATTTGAGAAACATGTTGGGAAAGCTGGGAGGAAGTGGACAATTAACATCTGGGTTCAAGCCAATGGTGAGAAGATTCCTCTTGGAAAGTCCAAACTGATGAATTACTACAAGCACATTGCAAATGTGGATAATTGGATTAACTCAGCGAGTCGCTCAAGAAAGTTTCACAGGGATGAGTTCATTCGCTGCTCAAAGTGCCACAAAGAGCGGAGGTTCCATCGTCGAAGCTTGAAGGAGCTTAAAGAGTATCATGCTGCTTTGAATAACAAAAGCTGGGAGTGCTCCAATTGGGCTTTCACCAAGTAAGTTAACATTTCTCTCAACGAAAAAGCATAGATGCTAATAGGAATACCAAACACAATACAATTTGAAATGTCACGTCGTATTGGCATGAATATCGAAGACAATAGGTTTTCAGTCCAAAAATATACTGATATATTGTGCACGTTTGAATCTAGTAAGAGTGTGGGATCCATTCCAAGGTGGTGTTTGATTTAATGGATATGAGCATTTTTCATGTTTCAGAATAACATGCGATGAGGAAGAAGAGCCAAAAAGCCGCAAGATGTACCGAGGCTGTCCTCGTTTTTCAAATTGCAGGGGCTGCGACTATTGCAATTGCTATGGCTGTCTGAAATGCCGCTTCTTGCACTGCAATTGCCGAGACTGCCTTGACTTCATGAACGAAGGATTACCTTAAGATCTTCTCATCATGCTCATTGTTTCCTGCTACTGGATCACTATGCCTTGTAGCAACCAAAACCTATCTGATCGATGTTGTTCGATCTGTGTCTTTGTTCGTTTTCATGTTTTCGCCATTGCTCAATTTCTGAACTTTTATTCAGTTGATGTTAATTTCTAGTGACTTAAAATGAGACCATTTAACTTTTATTCATATTATAAATTTTAAAATTTGGTTTATAATTTAACAACTAAAATGAGATTTGTTAAAAGTACATTAATCTCTATTGTAATTATAATAAAAGGTACATTATTATTTTTATTTAAATTTTTTCATCAAATAGATATTGATTTTTACACATTTTAGACACAGAATACCACCTATGTACCTGTGAAACTCAAAAGAAGAGGAAAGTCCATGTAGTTTCTAAAATTAAGAAAGAGTTAAATTTAATTTCAGCAAATATTGGCGAGGTACATAAAGTTTAATACTCATCATGGCATTGGACAAATTTGAGACAAATTTTTCATAATAATTCATTTGAAAAGAAAATCAATTTCAATTTCATATAAAAAGATATTAATCACTTCTCTTTACTTTATTCTAGAAGAAACCGAATCTCTAAAACAAAGCATCAAAAGAAAACATAGAAAGGCTAGTGAAGAGAGAGATTGGCGATGCATTGGAAGGTGATTTCAATATTTGATATTTTTGTTAACACTTGGAGTTCATGTAGAAGGAAATAACTAAACATGATTATTTTTTCCAATTTAAGACAAAAAATTTAAATATTCCTAAAAATTAATTTGAAAGGTGAATCAATTTTATTTTCATATAAAATGATGTTGGTCGCTCCACTTTATTTATTATCAAAGTCTAGAAGGAATCAAATCCTTTAAAACATAGCATCAAAAGAAAAACAAAAAGGTCACCAAAGAAAGAGATATATGTTGACCCATTGATCTGTTTTCAATGATTTTTATGATAACAAAAAATGTAAAAGAGTTTTTCAGAAAATGAACAAATTTGGAGAAATTCCATTAGAAGCTTTTCATGAAAATTTCAAAGAATACATCAAAAAATCGCATATACCCAAGACAAAAGAATCAAGGTTTGAAGGTTGTTATGTCTCTTTAGGTTACCTTAGTCTTAGTTTCGTGTAAATTATAAATCTTAGGAAACCTTGAACTCTTAAACGTTTTCAAAATTTTTCGTATTGATTTTTCTAAGTTTGTTGGTAATTTAGTTTGTAAAATTTGCTCAAAACAATCATTTTCAAAGTGTCTTGGAAGCTTGTTAAACTTAGCATGCACTTAGTGGCTTAAAATAGAGTAATGTTTACAAACCAATGACCAACAAACGTCTGCTGATGGCATTGAATTAACGCCTATAGCCTTCTATAGTTGGTCGAATTTCATTGATTCTAATGTTAAATTATTCTCAATAATTATAAACTTCGTCTCCCTATGAATACCAAATGTCTTAAACATTAATTCTAAGACAACAAAAAAACTATGTTTATCATTTTATTTCATCCTCGAGCTCTTGTTTTCTTCTATTTTTTTATATGGGTTAATATTGTAATACATGCAGTCAATATGAGAGGATTTAAGCCCTTTATTTTATTTCTTTGTGAGGATTTTGTCAAGGGGAAGTCCCTTGAGGTATTTGGGTGAGGAACCTAGTTGAATTTTGTTGTAAGTGGTTGTATGGAGAAAGAACATAATTTTCCAAGTCATTTAAGTTCTGCTACTGTAAGTAGCTCATAAGTACCAAGTTTTAAATTCATGGTATAATAAAAATCTTAAGTTGCAGCTTAGGGATTGGATGTAGACTCAATGGTTGAACTGAACTAATATAAATATTACTTCATCTTCTCCACTCCGTTGTTTAAACTTTTTGATTTTATGAACATCTTTACATCTTATAGCTTGACTGCTTTTATATATGCTTCTATCTTTATCTTTTGGCTTGATTGCTTGTATAAAAGTTTTTTAATTTACTTATAAGTTTTTCATCTGAAGTGCTTTCTGGTTTTTAACTTCACTATAAAATTTATTTTTTGATTTATTAAAAAGGCTTGTTTGAGCAAAAGGTTTTCAAACTTATTCTCTTTACCATACTTCAGTACAAAAACTTCTAGCTAAACACCTAATTCACCTTCCCTGTCGGATGTAAACCATTCATAACAATATAGTATCATTCTAATATATAGGGATCACATATTATGTGATGCACTAAAACAATTCTTGACCTATTCAAAATTTGATCTTCTTCTTAAACACATGGGCTTCATGCAAAAGGAAGCATCTAAATTTTTTTTTTCTGAATTAAGATAAAAAATTGAAATGCTCATAAAAATTTATTTGAAAAGTGAATTAATTTTATTTCTATATAAAACGGTCTCAGTCACTCCTCTTTATGTTCCAAGTCTAAAAGAAATTGAATCTCTAAAATAGAGTATCAAAAGAAAAACAAAAGCATTAGCAAAGAGAGAGATAGAGGGGACTATAAAGGCAACATAATTTTGCTGAAAATGGCCCCAAGTAAGTTCTATATATTCTTTTTTATAGTTACTCTTAAATTTTATTTTTAAATTTCAACTAGAATTTGGAATGTCACGCATGCTATTGATATTTATTTTCTCAATTAATATTGTCATTTTTTGAAATTCATGCCTTGTTTTCATCAAACTTGTTCACTATTGATATCGAGAGAGCATATTGGCTCTTTTTTCTTCTTAATTTGAGAATCAAACAATCTTCATATCTTTAATTTTCATTTAATCTTCTACGATCTAACATCCCATGAATTTGTTTTTACTGTAACAGTTTTTTTAACTTTTCATTATCACATTTACTCATATTAAGATGGTCCAAACTTTTTCCATTCAAGAATCTCATAATTTCCATGTTTAATGGCCTTCAATGGTCATTATTTAGGTTAAGTGGTGACCCTCCATGTTTTTGATAGTAGAAAATTTAAATGGGAGAGTTTTAGTCCCTAAGTCTGCTTCCTTAACATTCTTACAAATCTATATCATCTAGAGAGAGGGAGACCAAGCTTGGAAGTGCCAAAACTTTTGGAAAACCTGAGAAGAAAAACAATGGCGGGAGGTTATTATAATTCTTTTAATTCCGCATTTGATTGATTCTAATATGTTATTTTGAGTTTATAAACATGTATAGATCATTTTGATTATCTTACATTTGGTATTAGAGCCTTAAATGATCTCTGCTTTGCTTTGCATATATGGTGTTACACTTCATTAATTTTTTGAAAATTTATTAGTGTTTTTGATGCAAAATGAGATCATGAATCATAAGAATATTGTTTTCTGATCATGTCAGTATATTATACGTAATTTTTTGTGGTCAAAATCGTAAGAAAATATTGGGTTTTATCTCGGGTTTGAACTGGGTCGCAATTGGGTTATTTTGACCCATCTGGAGGTTGAAGACGATGAACAGTGTTGTTGTAAAAAAAAAAGATTTTTTCCTCGCGGGCAGTCACCACGTTTGATGTAGGCATATGTGTTTTGACCACTGAATGAGTAGTTTATTTCAGTTATATATGTACTATTTTTATTATTTAAAGCATTGTGTGAAAAGGCATATGAAAAATGCCATCAAGGAGATTTAAACCCGCCGTCACAACTATGTGGGCATGAATTTCAACAGTTGGCCCAGTGTTGCTTTTAGCTTTATAAATCCTATTTTTAATATTTAAAGGCTAATATAAAAATGCACATAAAAACTGCACACAGAAAGAATTGAACTCGCGCCCTCTGGGTTGGCGCTGCATGTGTTAACCACTGAACCAGTCATGCCACTTCAAGATATTATGTGCTTGGTTTATATTTAAATACTGGTTATAAAATTGCACATAAAAGTCTGCATTCGTGGGGACTTGAACCCATGACCAGAAAGAGTACATTTGCACTCTGCCACTGGGTCGTAGGTGACTATTGGTTTAAATTGGTAGAAAAATATTGTTAATGAATTTTAATATGCAGAATGTTTTTTCATCAATATTTGGTTGTCATGATTTATAATTCTTTGAATTATTTTATGTGTATGTATATATGTTATTCTATTATTTTATATACATGCAATTTGCATTAAATACTCTTATGATGCATGAATAATTTTTATGTTTTTTTTTCATGCTATTAAGAATGGGTATTTTTGTGCATAATATTTTTGTTTAATTATGAAATTTTGTTTTATTTATGAGATATTTATTTATATACTCTAATATATCATTAAGTTTTGATATTATTAGAATGTATGTAATTTATGATTATTTTCATAAAACTTAATAATGTGTCTAGTGATTCTTATAATCTTAATTAATTAAGAATTAGCCACAAAATCTTTAATTAATTAAAATTATATATTAAGTTTTATTTAGGGTTATATAAGGAATTAGACATAATATTGTGATTAATTATAGTTAATATAATAAATTTTATCCTACAGGAATTCTTATTATATTTATATAATTAATTAAGATAAAATGTCAAGTTATTTTCATAATTTACCCACAAGAGTTATGAAATGATATATAATTTGATAGCTTTATCATAAAGATATTTGGATAGAAAATCAAATTATTTTTATAATTTATCCATAAGATATGAAATTAAGTACATAATTTGATAATTCTATCATAAAGTACGAATGATGTTACTTGAATTAAAAATTTAGTCTACAGGCAATTTTTATATCACTAAATATATATATATATATATATATATATATATATATATATATATATATATATATATATATATATATATATATATATATATATATATATATATATATACATGTTTACATTTGTAATACTTGAAATTTAGATTAATGAACCTCAAAATTTTGACATAAGCTTTTGGATTTTATACAATTTCTCAATCTGCTAATTTCTCTGATATCTACTGTTATATTCCCGAACTTAGAAGAGATAACTATAAGGTATGAAAAGAGAGAATACTCCTCCATCTAGGGTGGATAGACATAGACTATACTATTAGGAAAGAAAAATAACCTACGATCACTGATGAAAGAACACTGGTTGAAATTGCGCTATATGAGCGATGGGAGCGATCCAATCGGCTCAGCGTAATATTCATTAAAAAAATAATCACCATTGGTATACGTGGTTCTGTTGATCAGCATAAAAAGGTTCGAGATTTACTGAAAGCCATAGACGAACAATTTGTCATTCTTGAAAAAGGCCTTAGCAAGTACCCTGATTATAAAGTTCTCTTATCTCAGACTCACCAGTGTAAGAAGTGTGCACGAACATCTAATGCAAATGCATGACATTTCTGATCAACTTAGGAAACTCGAGGTTGACATGTCAGAGTCCTTCCTAGTGTACTACATTCTGAACACCCTTCCACAAGAATACGAGCCTTTCAAAATTTTGTATAACATGCATAAAGATAAATGGTCAATTAATGAATTAATGACCATGTGTGTTCAAGAAGAAGAAATGCTATTGATGGAGGTGGGTGAAAGTGCATTGCTGGAAACAGTTCATGGGAAGAACAAACCTGATAAGTCTAAAGCTAATCAAAAGGGAAAAGATAAAATACCACCTCAAACTGATATTAAGAAAGAAGCGAAGTATTTCTTCTGTAAAAAGAAGGGACACATAAATAAGGGATACACCAAATTTCAAAAATGGCTTGAGAAGAAAGGTAAATCAATTTTATTTATTTATTATGAATCTAATATGGCTAATGTTAATATTAACACCTGTTGGATTGACTCTGGATCAACAATCCATAGTGCAAACTCCTTGCAGAGTATGCAAAATCTAAGGAAACCACTGGAAAATGAGCATAGCATCTTATCAAGCAACAAGATGGGCTCACATGTGGAAGCAATAGGAACTTGCATTTTAACTTTAAGTAGTGGCTATGTTTTAAAGTTATAAAGGACTTTTTATGTACCAAGTTTCTCACAAAACTTAATTTATGTTTCCAGACTTATACTTTTTGGATATTCTTTTAATTTTAAATACACATCATTCAGTTTATTTTATAATTTAGATTGTGTTGGGAATGATATTTTTTCTGATGCTCTTTATCGTCTTAATTTACAAAGCAATACTACTTATTGTTCAATGTAAGTTCAAATTAGTTTTAAACGGTGTAATATTAACGAGGATTCCTCTATGTTATGGCACTAGAGATTAGGACACATTTCTATAGAGAAAATTAAGAGGTTAGTAAAAGATGAGGTACTTAATATTCTAAATTTTACTGACTTTGAGACTTTTGTGGACTGCATTAAGGGAAAGTAGACCGACATGTCTAAAAGAGGTGCTAATAAGAGTTCAAACATATTAGAGATCATTTATACTAATTTATAGATGATTACTCACGATATATGTATATCTATTGATTTCATAATAAAAACGAAGCATTGGATGCCTTCAAAGTCTTTAAGGCTAAAGTTGAGAACCAATGTGGAAAGCAAATAAAGATAGTGAAATCAATTAGAGGTGTAGAATATTATGGTAGATACACGGAGAATGGACAAGCACCTAGTCCCTTTACGAAGTTTCTTCAAGAGCATGGGATTGTTGCCCAATATACTGTGCCTGGTTTTGCAGACCAGAATGGTATTACGAAAAGAAGAAACTGAACATTATTGGACATGGTGTGAAGTATGTTTAGGAACTTCAATCTTCCTAGATCCTTGTGGACTGAAGCACTAAAGATGGCTATGTATATATTAAACCGAGTTCCAACTAAGGCTGTTCAAAAAATACCCTTTGAATTATAGAAAAGTTGAAAACCGAGTTTGCGACATATGCGCGTTTGGGGATGTTTGTTTGAGGTGAGGATATATAATCCACAAGAGAAGAAACTAGACCCAAGGACCATTAATGGGTATTTCATTGGATATGCTGAAAGGTCTAAAGGTTACAGGTTTTATTGTTCATCTCACACAATTAGGATAATGGAATCAAGAAATGTTAAATTTCTTAAGAATGACTTGATCAGTGGGAGTGATCAGTTCAGGAACTTAGTTTCTACACATGAACATATACAATCTCAACCTTCCACTTCAAGTGATAGATTGGTTATTGTTCATAGCACTCCTCAAGTACAAACGGGTATTGAGCAACCAATCGTTGAGTTTTCACAAACTAATCAATTAGATCAAAATATTCAAAATTTACCTGTAGATCCTGAACAAGTTGAACCACAAACTCTTTAAGGGGATGAGGTTACAACATTAAGAAGATATATTAGAGAAAAAAGATCAGTTATTTCTAGTGATTTTATAGTGTATCTACAAGAGTCTGACGATAATATAAAAGCTGAAAATTATCCTAAAATATTTTCACAAGCCATAAGTTACAAAGAGTCAAATTTGTGGTATGATGCCATGACAGATGAAATGAATTCTAAGAAGAGTAATGGAGTATGGGAACTTGTAGAGTTGCCTAATAGGGTGAACGCCATTGGCTGTAAATGGCTCTTTAAGATCAAGAAAGATTCATTAGGCAACATTGAGAGATACAAGGTAAGACTCGTTGCTAAGGGATTTACTAAAAAAAAGAATAGATTACATGGAGACTTTTTCTCCTATATCTAAGAAAAATTCTCTTTGTATTATTTTGGCATTAGTTGCTCGTTTTGACCTTAAGTTGCAACAAATGGATGTGAAAAACTGCATTTCTTAATGGTGATCTAGAGGAGGAGGTTTATATGAAACAACTCAAAAGTTTCTCCTCTAGTGATGGTGAGCACTTGGTTTGTAAGCTTAAGAAATTCATATACGGTTTAAAATAAGCCTCTCGTCAGTAGTATTTTAAATTTTATGGAGTAATTTCTTCATTCGGATTAGTTAACAATTTCATGGATCAATGTATATACTAGATGGTCAGTGGGAGTAAAATTTGTTTTCTTATTTTATATGTAGATGATATTTTGCTTGCAACCAATGATAAGGGTTTGCTGCATAAGGTGAAACAATTCTTCTCTAAAATTTTTGATATGAAGGATATAAGTAAGACATCTTATGTCATTGGCATTAAGATCCATAGAGATAGACCTCGAGGTATTTTAAGTCTGTTGTAAGAAACCTTTATCAATAAAGTTTTAGAAAGATTTCGGATGAAGAATTGTTTACCAAGTGTTGCTCCCATTGCAAAAGGTAATAAGTTCAATTTGAATCAATGTTTGAAGAACAATCTTGAGAGGGAATCTATGAAGAACATCCCATATCCTTCTGCCGTCAGAAGCCTTATGTATGTTTAGGTTTGCACTAGACTTGATATTGCATTTGCTGTGGGGATGCTCGGGCGATATCAGAGTAACCCAGAAATGGACCACTAGAGAGCTGAAAAGAAAGTCTTGAGATACCTACTGTAACATCCTTAATTTCGTTTCTTTTATTAATAAAGATACATAAATATTTAATTAAGAAAATAAAATTTAATAGACAATTTTTAGACATCTAAAGAAATATAATCCTTAGAAATTTTTCACCTTACGTGTATGCATAGAAATGTTCTAACATTAATAGAATAGGTAAAGAAATAAAACTTAAGAGAAAATATTAGAAATAAACATGCTAAAGAAAGGTGAAATTCTTAGGTAAGGAAGATAAATTTTTGTGAAATAAGTAAAGCTCTTAAAATTTCAAGAAGATTGAATTAAGGTAATTTTTCCTAATTTAAGAGCTAAAGTTACTAAGTTTAGTATCTCCATCCATAATTAGGCTTTTACCTATGAACACTTCATATAGAATTTTTCTACTTCACATGAATTTTTAGCAAGCCAATAGGATAGCCCAATGAAGAAATAAAACATAGAGTTGGACTAAGATATAGAAATTGGACCGGTAGTCCAAAAATCATGAAAATGTGACCAAACCCATTATGAAAGGTAGAATTTTAACCAAAGTAAAGAAAATGGGCAAGAATGAGCCCAAACACAAGAGGAAAAATAAAAATAAAAATAAAAATAAAGTGATGAAATAATGGTGTAATCAAGATTAGGTGACATGGCATTAAAACAAAAATCTAGCAAGTGGTGTGATATTCTACATTCATAATTTTAGCAAGTGGTATGATAATACATGGTATTAGGACAAAACCTCTATATCCTACACTCATAAATTTAGCAAGTGGGTAATAATATATAACATTATGACAAAACATCATTATCCAACATAAATAATTTTAGCTAAACAAGGAAGATGCAGGGGTTGAAAATTTACCACCTAAAAAGGCAAACCTATCATACTTGATTAAGACAAAAGAAAGAGGAAATGAATCCCTAAATCAAAGGGACCTTGTCCCTTATCTTAAGAACATATTATCATAATTTTCCAAATACAAATCTCCTTTTCCTATGCATATCTTGACTAAGGAAGAGGAAGACAAGAACATGAGTTGTTTGTTTCCAAAAAATTAACCAAGTGCATCCTAATTGTGATAAGGTAGACCCATGATCATG
The DNA here is from genome assembly GCA_037074535.1 of Gleditsia sinensis. Taxonomy (NCBI): domain Eukaryota; kingdom Viridiplantae; phylum Streptophyta; class Magnoliopsida; order Fabales; family Fabaceae; genus Gleditsia; species Gleditsia sinensis. The sequence continues at coordinate 9,398,905 of CM073466.1, forward strand.
AAAGGTGAATTATTTGATAGTCTATTTAGGCAAACCCATCCTTATAACATTAGAATTTCGTCCAAGTGAGATAGAGGAAAAATAGAAGTAAGGTAGAGTGAGGAAAGGAGAGGAAGAAAGGAAGAAAGAGGAAGGAGAAGTCTAGAGAATTAAGTGCTCAAGGTAAGTTTAATAATATTTCTTTTTGAAGAAAAGTTTTGAAACTTGTAATATTTATATGAGATTTTGATCTTAGAACTTTGATAATTGGTCATGGATGTTGTTATATCATGTTACATATTATGTATGTTTGAATACTTAGGCTGGTGTAGATAGTTCTGCATAGGTATGGCTATGGATGGAAAAATTTTAAACTTCTGTTTTTAAAATTTTGGGAAGAATTGGTAAGGAATTAAAACAAATATTTAACAAGAAAAATGTATATCTATGTCTCACGGATTTTTAGCCATTTGAATCACTCAATTTGGAGTCCATATGAAGTATATATGGTCCGATTAGTAAGCAGTGGTAAAAAAATAATTAATCAGGGAAGAATATGCTAGAATAGCTTATGTGCTTTAATTTTTGGGAACATTATGTAGGAAATTAAAATAAATGGTTAACATAAGAATTATAGAAATATGTGTCACGGATTTTTAGCCACTGGAATCACTCAATTTGAAATTCGTATGAGGCAGATATGGTCCACTTAGTATGCAGTGGTCAGAAATTGGTTAATCAGGGAATAATATTTTAGGATAGCTTTTGTGTTTTAATTTCTGAGAACATTCTGTAGGGAATTAAAATAAATGATTAACATAAAAATTATTGCTATATGTGTCACAGATTTTTAGCTACTGGAATCACTTAATTTGGAATTCTTATGAGGGAGATATGGACAGATTAGTAGGTATAGATCAAAACCTACCCGAGAAGAAATAACATGTACTTTGAGGGAGTAATATCACCTTGATTTCTTAATATTTTGCTAAACTGTTCAACATAATAGTTTTAGATAATAGTTTTATCTTTAAATTGACACTAAGATCACCTACATCGGAGTAAATGGAGGGAGTTATACTCTGATTAGTAAGAGAAGGTCAGATCGGATGAAAACTTGCATCAAGAAAATAAAGAAATAAAAATAATATTTAAAAAAGAAGAAGAATCTTATAAATGAATATAATAAATGACTAGTATATGCCATAGCCATTGCCATTGTATGAACTTCTTACCATCTTAAGTGTGAAATTTTGACATGGAAATATTTTATAAAGTGATATTTGAAATTGTTATGTTCATGGCATGATTACCAATGATTTTTGGTAATAATTATATTTTGATGAACATACTTGTCATTGAAAGCATATGTTTGGCTATTATTGTGAAAAAAAAAAAATGAGTACGGTCACATGGCAATCTGTGTGGTGCACCAGTAAAGGATGCTCTACCAATGGTTATGACTATGTTAATGAGAAAAGAAAGAGAAAGTGTGCCATGTTGGACGGAACGAGAAAAGTCCGTACCAGAGAGTAAGAAATACTCACCCTAACCGGGGTAGCTTGATATGATAATAAATTGATAGTCATCATATGATATTATGAAAATAGTTAATCCTGTCATACATGTCATTACTGTACGATTCTCATGTACATAGATAAAATACATTCATGTGACTAAAGATATTTGCTGTAGTTTATACAGATGAACATAACGTGATGAGCTATATTGATGATGATTTATTGTTGAACTTACTGGGATTTAATTCTCACTATATTTCCATGTCATGTTCAGAAAATTAGTTATGCAGATTTTTTATGGCTTTGGCTTTTAGTGCACGTTGGATCAAGTTACTCTATGATGGGCAGATCTCAGAAACAAATAAAATGTTTGTGGTCGAATTAACTCAAATCCCGGTGAAGGTGTAACCACCTGCACCTGTATCTCCGAAATTGGTCAACCAGAATAAATAAAATGTAGATATTTATATGTTTGATATGTTGTACGTACGTTTTGATTAATGACGTGTATGTTAACTCTATATTGTATAATAATAATAATAAATAAATAAATAAATAAATTGTTACACCTACAAGGAACCAAAGACTACATACTTATGCATAGACAGACAGACAATCTGGATGTAATCGGCTATTTAGATTCAGACTTTACTAACTATGTTGATTCTCGTAAGTCAACATCAAGATACATTTTCATGCTAGCTGGTGAAGCTGTTTTTTGGAGAAGTGTTAAGCAAGCCTTAACTGCAACTTCTACTATGGAAGTCAAGTTCGTCTCTTGTTTTGAGGTCACTTCTCATGGTGTTTGGCTTAAGATTTTTATTTTGGGGCTTAGAGTTATGAATTCAATTTCTAGGCCATTGAGAATTTTTTGTGATAATTCAGTTGTTGTCTTTATGGCTAAGAATAATAAAAGTGGAAGTCGAAGTAAACACATCAATATTAAGTACTTAGCCATTAGAGAACATGTAAAAGAAAAGAAAGTGGTCATTTAGCATATTACCACTAAATTGATTATCGCTGATCCTTTGACTAAGGGCATGCCACCACTAAAATTCAAGGATCATATAGAGAAAATGAGACTTTGTTCCACTTTATGATTGTATACATACAGGTAATTAATAAAATTTTATATATTGTGATGTTTTCTCGTATTAATGTGCACTTTAATTCATTTGAGAAAAACATATTTTGTTTTTAGACCAAGAACAAACGTAGGGTTTATTCATTAAATTTTTGTTACCACATTAAGTAATACATGGTTGATATTACTCATTTTTAGAGGACCTATCACTATGATTCATATATTTATTTCTTAAGAAAGTTGTTTGGTGACTCATTTAAGTTATTAGGTTAAATTTATGGACCAAGTGGGAGAATTTAACAATTTTTTTAACTTTTCATTATCACATTTACTCACATTAAGATGGTCCAAACATTTTCCATTCAAGAGTCCCATAATTTTTAAGTTTAATGGCCTCCAATGGTCATTATTTAAGTTAAGTGGTGACCCTCCATGTTCTTGATGGTATAACATTTAAATAGGAGATTTTTGATCCCTAAGTCTGCTTCCTTGACATTCCTATGAATCTACACTATCTAGAGAGAGGGAAACCAAACTTGGAAGTACCAAAACCATTGGAAAACTTGAGAAGAAAAACAATGACAGGAGGTTGGTGTAATTCTTTTAATTTTGTATTTGATTGATTCTAACATGTTGTTTTGAGTTTATAAACATATATATCTTACATTTACTACTAGATGCACAATTAATTATTGATAGATTATAATTACATATTTTCATTTCCAAATGCTTTATTTTGATTTAAGACACGATTTTTAATTATTTAATCTTCTAATTCCTTTCTCTTGAGGAGAGAAAATCTATGCTAGATTCAAAAATATTATTTCGTATATATTTAATTTATTGGTTCTAGAAGAGTTCTTTGAAATTTAATCTTTTTACCAACCAATCATTGAATCCCAAGGAGAAGAGAACAAAATATTAGAATATTGCAGCTCTTCTTGTTGCATGCGGTACTTATGAAGCCCATAATTTAGATACCACATACTTTGAATAATTATTCATGTTCTTGTGGTAAAAAATTATGAGATCAATGTGAACCCCCAACTAAAAAAAAAGGAAAAGCTCCATAACTTTGTTTCCCATTTTGATGTGGAAATATGAGATTTTCTTTGTAAAGCATAACACTTATTAATCAAGGACACTATGCTACCAAATCTTGCATTGTTTCCGGTTTTATTTTGTTAAAAAAAAAAGTCATCTTATTTTGAATTAGGGAAATTATGTTCTTCACATCCTTTATTTTCATTTGCCTTATACAGCATATGATCCTTTATTTTCATTTGCATCATACATCATATGAATCAAAATGTATAATAACAATATTATTTTGGATGTTCTAACAATATTTATCATGTTGTGTTACCCAAAGTTAGTTCAGATAGTTAAGAATGAGAATTTGAGTAAAAGATTGTTGATTCAATCCTCCTCTCATGTTCTATCTCAAATTTGATCATAATTAACTCCTATCTTTTTCTCACTTTTTTAAAACGGATATCTTTGTTAGTATTAGAGATTATAATAAAATTATTTATAAATTTTCACTCAACAACTTAATATTTTCAATTAAAATGATTTTTAATACAATATTAAAGTCTCTATGATCAAGTGGTCTGAAGTTCAATACTTACCTATACTTCAAACCCAAAAAATTTTTACACGAGGGGATATTAGGATAAAATTATTCATGAGTCTCTACTCAATAATTTAAAATTTTGATTTGAAATTATTGTTGATAGCTTGTAGGAACTTACATCTATCCTAAGGAGTTATGCATATTTTTATTTTATTTTGTTGTATATAATTCTTCTTGGCTTGTTATTATTGTTGTGATATAATAAACAAGAAAGAGGACAGAAAATGAGGCTCTTGTGGCTGAAGCCGAAAAAACGGCTAAGAAGTTCAATGAAGTATGGCTGAAAGATATCATAGGCTATGAGAAAAGAAAAGACTATTTGAGGTTAATGTTGCTGCACCAACTAAAAATGTAATAACCGTAAAATTTAACGAAAATTCTAATTAAAGGAAATTTAGAATAAAAGAGAGAATTTCGACAATAGAGATAAGAACCGTAAAAAATATGTATATTTATTACATGGATTAAAGAATTACAAAAGAAATATGAGAATTTTTATAAGGAGGGGAGAATGTAATAACCCAAACCTTTGAAGGTTAAGTACAAATCATTTGAAACAAGGAAGTTGAGAACTGTCACGGCCCCAAATGATGAAACACATGACCGGCACGACATAAGGGTTTCCCCCTAGCCGCAAGCCTAACACATAGCATGCACAAACATCCAGCACACAATCCAGAGTACATAATAAATATAACTGGCCACATATGCCACATCCAATATCAGAAAATACTGTATATATGTATATATATATATATCTCATGATATCTCATGAATCCAACATTCTGATTCAACTTGGCCCATGGCCTCATAATATTCATGTGATTCAAATTGGCCCAAGGCCTTATAATACCAACATTATTGTAAAATATAAAACCATTTTTCAAACAACACATCAAAATACGCAAGAAGCGAGGATCCTGCCTGTATGTTCATGGAGATACTCTAGACATATCTAAACTAAATAAACAATACAAAAGAGCCTTGCCCAAACTGGGGCTCACCAACACTATCTTCAGCCTCCTACGAAGCTGTAGCTGGATCAAAGTCTCTTTGACTATCTGTGGGGAGGAAACAAAAGAGGGGTGAGATTACCACATCTCAGTGAATGAGTAAATCATACTATAACTGAAACAGGGCAAACCAAGCACGAATGTTTCGCAATGGGTTTAATAATTGAAATCCAAATGTAAAGATAACAATAGAAACATTAAGCATTTAACCATAATTTATTGAAAGAATGCTAAACAGTTCAAATGTATGTTCAAAAGATAAAACAGGATTAAATCAATAACCGTAAGCAAATCAATTATGTATGGTAAGTAATAAATGAAGATATTTATGCAATAACAATGATGAATGAGCTTGTTTAGAAATATTTAATCTTTAAGAAAAATACATCAGTTTATTGGAGGTCTTTCCTAACAGATCTATCATCGCCCCCAAGCACACAGCAATGATAGGGTAATCACTGTAGGCGTAGACATAAGTCCACCCTAAATTTTCCCAAGCACATAGCAATGGGTATGGCAATCACTGTAGGCGAAGACATAAGTCAACCCTAAATCCCTGTGTCTTAGGCAGTCATATGCCCGTCACAGTATCCTAGGCCGAAGCCTTAACATGATCATGGTGCACCAGGGCTAGCACTACCTGCGGCTAGCTAACAGTGATCTAAAAGGGTCCCTCCAATAGAAAACATTTGAAATATGCTATTCAAAAAGTTTAAAGTAAAACATTTCAATAACATTGTAATAAAGTTATAATTCTCCATCTAGCTCTTTTCATGCATAAAATTCCGTTCAAAAAAAAATATATCTCATCCATGAATTCCCATGGAGACCTTTATCATCATAAACTTTCCCTTTAAACATAGATCGTCCGTAGACGTCACATAGATGCTCATCATGCATCAAATCATTTCATGGCTAACTTAGTTCATTTCTATGACTAAGTTCGCATTTCTATAAATCTAGCTCAAATGGAGAATTATCAGCTTAGATGCTTGCCCTGCATACCTAGAGTTCAACTAGGATTTAAATTTATAATTTCTAACATGGTTGGAAAATATTGGTTTTCAAAGCAGTAAAACAATTTAGCATACATTCCAACTAGTTAAAATCATACGAGAGAGATTTATAAACCGAATTTATAAAATATGCGCTATAGTATTAAAAACCCACTCACCGGTAAGGGCTCCAGATTGGACAGCCCTAAAATCCTAGTTCCTAGTCTGAATTCGGTAAAACAGACCCCAAAATCGAGTTCGGAAGGTCCAAAAACCTTAAATGAACTTGGTTACTGTTCACCGCCGGAAAACACTATTCATGCCGGAAACACTATTCACCGCCACTATTCATCGCGGAAAACACTATTCACTGTAACAAAAATTTTACCGAATCAACAAAACAATTTCATATCCTAATATTTATCTATTTTCTGAATCCATCTACGGAGTCAGATTTCTAATTAGAAGTCCCTAAGTAAGGTTTTTCAGAACTTACCTTTTACCGAGATTTTCTACTTCAGATCTACGGCGATTCAACGGTTGATTTGAAAAACTGATCGGTCAAAACTGAAGTACTCTTCGTCGTGAATCCAATAACACTGTCAGTTTTGGTATCGGAAGCCCTTAAGCATTCCAAATCGAAAGATAAATTTTGAGATTACTATTCACTCACTATTCATTACTATGCATCTTTCCGTTTTTTTTTTGTCTTCTGAAATTCCATCCCCCGGTTTCGTTTTATGATTCTGCAGCTTTCGTTTTTTTTTTAAATATAATAATTATTATTATATAATTAATAATATGAATTTCTTTTATAAAAAAATTCATATAAATTCCATTTTTTATCATAAAATATCCCAAAAATTTCTAAAAATTTCATTTCTCATAAATCTTTAGTTAAACTCTTAAATCATAATTTTTCTTAATAAAAATCGTAATAAAACAAATTTTTAAACAAATATCTTTATTCATATTAAAAAAAAATATTTCTAAAAATACCATAAAAATTCATTAGAGACCGGTATAATTATTTTAAGCAATACAATACTTCTTTTACTTAAAAGTTTACTTACTTTTAGTAAAACATAATCATTTTTAAACAAATAAAAATATATTTGCTTATAGCGCGCCAAAACATAAATTCTCATATTTCTTTTGTAATTATTTAATCCATGTAATAAATATACATATTTTCTACGGTTCTTATCTCTATTGTCAAAATTCTCTATTTTATTCTAAATTTCCTTTAATTGGATTTTTCGTTAAATTTTACAGTTATTACATTCTTCCCCCCTTAAAGAAATTCGGTCCTCGAATTTCATCACCATAGTTGCAGATAAACACGAACCTCATTGTTCAAACAAGTACAGATATATCCTCCTTTTTTTTTCCCAAGTAGTTTCCTCAAAAGAGTGATTTTTCCATATCACCTTTACTATAGGTATTTCTTTTAATCGTAACTTATTTACTTGTCTGTCCACTATTGCTACTGGTTGTTCCTCTTAGGTTAAATCTTTCTGTAACTGAATCTATGGACACTGTATCACATGTGTAGAATCCGGTAAATATTTCTGTAGCATAGACACATGAAAAAAAACTGGATGGACATTGCCCAATTCAGGTGGTAAAGCCAAACAATAAACCACTGAACCGATCTTATCAAGAATTTGAATAATTCTATATACCGAGAGGGTAACTTCCCTTTCTTTCCAAATCTCATTACCTCTTTTATTGGTGAGTCATTAAAGAATATATGGTCACCAACTGAAAATTTCTAGTGCTCAACATTCATAGTCCTTGTAAACTTTTGACTTGTATTGAGTTTACAGTATTCTTTTTCTAATCAATTTCACTTTATCAATGACATTTTATAATAAATCTAACTCCACTGAGTCATTTAACAAAACATTTGTAACACCTCTTACATAAGGCTTAAATCTTCTAATATCATTTTATTATAGACAGATTCTGCTAAGGAATCTCTCACCAATCTAAAAAATATATATGCTTAAAGCATGCTCTCCAAGCTATCATCATCAATTTAGATAAGTCATATTCTATCTATTGCATGTTATTCCAAACTAGATTTTCAAAGTTTAACTTTTCTCAATTCACTCACATATTAAGAAACCTATGATGTTTATGTAAAACTTTAAATGATGCCATTGTATATTAGCATGATAATTACTGCTATGATTAAGTTCAACTAAAGACAATTAATTTCTTCCAACTTTTACCACAATAATATAAAGATACTTAAAGCATAACTTCTAATGTATAAACACATCATTTAAATTTAGTATTAGTCATATTATAATTTAATAAAGATCCTTAGACTTCCTGAATAACTCTCTTGAGATAATATATTCAATTCGTACTTGTTAACATACCCGCCAATGAAAAATTTCATTTGTATCTTCTTTTTATCATTATACTAGTACCATTTTTTTTATCTCAGTATATCCTTATTACCTCGGGTCATCCATATTCACAATCTATGACTTCTTCTGAAATCTCCTTTCTCAACAATTATCCATTCGTGAATTTCCAATCTCAACATAATTTACATTCTAGATATTAGTCTCAATTTAGCAAAGTATAAATTCTTAACACAAATATCTTAATTACTTACATTATTCTCAGAGATGATTCTCAAAATATTTTCCATGTTTCCAAATTAAAAATTTCAAGATTAACTTAAATCTTATTTTTCATACTTTATTCTTCAAAAACGTTAACACCGTTAATTCCTTTAATTATATTCGTCAAAGCACCATTACATCATCATCCATCTATTCTTTTCAAAATCTCTATTATTTTAATCTACTAATCAGTTGAACACCATAATAACTGAATTCCAAAGATTATAAATTATCTTTCCTTGCAATGAGGGAAAACAACCTTGCATTTAATGTCAACCGTTAATGAGGGAGAATGCAGTGAAACAGACAAAAAGCACAACAGAGAATGGTGCCAAAATAGAAAGTCAAAAATTTGGCAAACATTGAAAAGCATTAAAATCGGTGGCCGTAATTCTTGAAAATCTGTAAACAAAAATCTAGCTGCTATTTCGAAGAAAAACGGTGGCCGCAATCGGTGGCCGCAAATTTTGAATATATGTGCCAAAATTTAATTCAAAGATATTGTTATTCGGCGAAAGCATATCATATGGAAAAGAAATATTTCCGAGCCTATAAAGTCTGTGAATAACAAGAGCACATAGTTAACTGGTAGGATGCAGTTGGTTGCTTCAAAATATATAATCAATCAACTGTAAATAATCAGTCCAAATTAAAATTTCTCAAAATAGCTAGTCGACTTATAAACCAATAGTCGACTGGTAAAAACATTGAGAAAACAAAATAAACCATTTGATTGTTCCTCTTCAACCATTAATTGGTTTTCATTTTCATTCTTTTTCTTTTTCTTCTTTTTTACAATGACGGCTATCACCTACAACCTTTCAAGACATCAATGCTTCATCAAAGACAACAAGAAAAAGACAGATTTCTAGTGATATCTTATCTTATGCTCTTTATGTGCTTAATATGGGTCACAGTCATAACTACTGTACATATACATGCTTGCCGTCATTTTTGAAATTTTTTTTTTAATTTAGCTGATATCCACCAATCACTCACATAGTTATTCTAATAATACCCAGCCCTTTCGCATAACTATTATAAATATGCCCTTCTCTGAGTTCTATAAATACTTACATTAGTATCTTTATCTTCATACTCAGAGTTAAGGTGATAGAAATTATGGAGGGAACTGCATTCCGTCAGTTTCGAAATATCTGTGTCTTTTGTGGTTCCAGTCCTGGAAAAGATGGGGAGTATGTTAAAGCAGCACAAAATCTGGGTATGGTGCTGGCCAGAAGAAAAATTCATCTAGTCTATGGTGGAGGTAACTGTGGGTTAATAGGGTGTGTGGCTACAGCTGCACATGTAGGAGGATGCCAAGTTCTAGGTATTATTCCTACAGCTCTAGTTGCATCCAGTAACATAGGGAAAACAATTGGGGAAGAATATAGAGTAGCTTCCATGCATGAACGTATGGCTAGAATGATGAGTAATGCTGACGCCTTCATTGCCTTACCAGGTGGTTTTGGTACTTTAGAGGAGATTTTCCAAATAGTCTCTTGGGCACAATTGAATCTGCATCACAAACCAATAGGTTTGTTAAATGTTAATCACTTCTTTGATAGTTTATTATCTTTCCTTGATCATGCTGTGGAACAAAGGTTTATCCCACACTCAGCACGACGAATTCTCATCTTAGCTTCAGATGCTGAGGAGTTGATTGATGCTTTACAAGCATATGTTCATGTACCTGATCCAACTATTGCTCAAATAGAATGGACGGCAGACAACCGCAGGAAGCGCAAATTGGATTTGGATTTGCATCTGTAACTGTAGCAAGATGTGGGCATTGCTATACCGCTGTTACTTTCTTAGGGTTATCTTGGATACCATCTTGCTAGCCACATACCTTAAAAAAAAGTACTATTACTAAGTCAAAATTCATATTTTGAGAACTTAGCATATAGCTGATACTTCCTTGGAGTTTATAATGCTATCTTTAAATATTGCTTATGATCCTCTGAACTCTTGAAATATTCTAATATATTATCAATAAATAATAACAACTTGATTTAGGGATGACTTAATTACTTATTCATTAACTCTATGAATGTAGCTGGGGCATTTGTCAATCCAAATGACATAACTATAAACTCATATTGTCCATGTCGAATTCTGAAAGCAAAATTTTTTTTTTTTTATATTCTCTTCTCTTATCCTTATTTGATGATATCTAAATATCAAATCAAGTTAAATTTTTGAAAAATGTTGAGCACTTTCTAACTGATCAAATAGATCATCTATACGAGGTAATGAGTATTTATTCCACATTCTCACTTTATTCAACTGTTTATAATCTATGTATAGTCATAGTGATTCATATACTGGAACACTCCAAATAAAACTACTAGGGCTTTTAAATCCCTTGTCTAACATGTCTTGTAACTATCTTTTTTTTCAGTTCTTTAAGTTCAGTGGGTGCCATTCTATATGAAAATATAGACGCTGGCCAAGAAATAAATCAATACAAAACTCTATTTATTATTTCGGGGTAATCCTGACAATTCCTCAGGAATTATATCAGAAAATTCTCTAATCACTGGAACTTGATTTACAAAGGTATACCTTATATCAGCATCTCTCACCACTGCCAACTATCCTTGGCACTTTTTGTAATCACTTATGGACTGCTAAAGCAGAGATTAGGTTACTGGGTATCTCACTAAGATTTCTTTGTATCAAGAGAAAAATATTCTCCAAGAATATTGAATTTAATCACCTTCTAGTGATATTTCAAAATGACATGACATAATGCCAACTAATTCATTCTCAATATCACATCACAATCTACCATATCTAGACAACCAGGTACAACAGATGTCACATTCAGAAACCATCATACTAGAAATTGACCCCTTCCGTACCTTGGTGGTATAGGATTTGCCTAAACTCAGCATTCCGCTGAGGTTTGCCCTACTACCATTCAAGAGGACACGCGAAGAGACTCTGTATGGGTCTTTTCCCAAGTACATAGCAAGGGAAAGCAAATAACATCTCATATAACTGGCATCTCGCTATAAAACAGAGATAGCCCAACCGTTACTTAACCATGCCAACATAGCATACTATAAACTGACTTACTTAAACAAAAAGACAACATCCTATCGAACCCCTTTAGCAGCACCGTGAGTATAAGCATGTCCGGATTCATACCCATACTCAAAGTCCTACCTAAAGGTCCGTTACTCCATGAACACAGGGAAACCTAATGCTCTGATACCAACTTTGTCACGGCCCCAAATGATGAAACACATGACCGGCACGACATAAGGGTTTCCCCCTAGCCGCAAGCCTAACACATAGCATGCACAAACATCCAGCACACAATCCAGAGTACATAATAAATATAACTGGCCACATATGCCACATCCAATATCAGAAAATACTGTATATATGTATATATATATATATCTCATGATATCTCATGAATCCAACATTCTGATTCAACTTGGCCCATGGCCTCATAATATTCATGTGATTCAAATTGGCCCAAGGCCTTATAATACCAACATTATTGTAAAATATAAAACCATTTTTCAAACAACACATCAAAATACGCAAGAAGCGAGGATCCTGCCTGTATGTTCATGGAGATACTCTAGACATATCTAAACTAAATAAACAATACAAAAGAGCCTTGCCCAAACTGGGGCTCACCAACACTATCTTCAGCCTCCTACGAAGCTGTAGCTGGATCAAAGTCTCTTTGACTATCTGTGGGGAGGAAACAAAAGAGGGGTGAGATTACCACATCTCAGTGAATGAGTAAATCATACTATAACTGAAACAGGGCAAACCAAGCACGAATGTTTCGCAATGGGTTTAATAATTGAAATCCAAATGTAAAGATAACAATAGAAACATTAAGCATTTAACCATAATTTATTGAAAGAATGCTAAACAGTTCAAATGTATGTTCAAAAGATAAAACAGGATTAAATCAATAACCGTAAGCAAATCAATTATGTATGGTAAGTAATAAATGAAGATATTTATGCAATAACAATGATGAATGAGCTTGTTTAGAAATATTTAATCTTTAAGAAAAATACATCAGTTTATTGGAGGTCTTTCCTAACAGATCTATCATCGCCCCCAAGCACACAGCAATGATAGGGTAATCACTGTAGGCGTAGACATAAGTCCACCCTAAATTTTCCCAAGCACATAGCAATGGGTATGGCAATCACTGTAGGCGAAGACATAAGTCAACCCTAAATCCCTGTGTCTTAGGCAGTCATATGCCCGTCACAGTATCCTAGGCCGAAGCCTTAACATGATCATGGTGCACCAGGGCTAGCACTACCTGCGGCTAGCTAACAGTGATCTAAAAGGGTCCCTCCAATAGAAAACATTTGAAATATGCTATTCAAAAAGTTTAAAGTAAAACATTTCAATAACATTGTAATAAAGTTATAATTCTCCATCTAGCTCTTTTCATGCATAAAATTCCGTTCAAAAAAAAATATATCTCATCCATGAATTCCCATGGAGACCTTTATCATCATAAACTTTCCCTTTAAACATAGATCGTCCGTAGACGTCACATAGATGCTCATCATGCATCAAATCATTTCATGGCTAACTTAGTTCATTTCTATGACTAAGTTCGCATTTCTATAAATCTAGCTCAAATGGAGAATTATCAGCTTAGATGCTTGCCCTGCATACCTAGAGTTCAACTAGGATTTAAATTTATAATTTCTAACATGGTTGGAACATATTGGTTTTCAAAGCAGTAAAACAATTTAGCATACATTCCAACTAGTTAAAATCATACGAGAGAGATTTATAAACCGAATTTATAAAATATGCGCTATAGTATTAAAAACCCACTCACCGGTAAGGGCTCCAGATTGGACAGCCCTAAAATCCTAGTTCCTAGTCTGAATTCGGTAAAACAGACCCCAAAATCGAGTTCGGAAGGTCCAAAAACCTTAAATGAACTTGGTTACTGTTCACCGCCGGAAAACACTATTCATGCCGGAAACACTATTCACCGCCACTATTCATCGCGGAAAACACTATTCACTGTAACAAAAATTTTACCGAATCAACAAAACAATTTCATATCCTAATATTTATCTATTTTCTGAATCCATCTACGGAGTCAGATTTCTAATTAGAAGTCCCTAAGTAAGGTTTTTCAGAACTTACCTTTTACCGAGATTTTCTACTTCAGATCTACGGCGATTCAACGGTTGATTTGAAAAACTGATCGGTCAAAACTGAAGTACTCTTCGTCGTGAATCCAATAACACTGTCAGTTTTGGTATCGGAAGCCCTTAAGCATTCCAAATCGAAAGATAAATTTTGAGATTACTATTCACTCACTATTCATTACTATGCATCTTTCCGTTTTTTTTTTGTCTTCTGAAATTCCATCCCCCGGTTTCGTTTTATGATTCTGCAGCTTTCGTTTTTTTTTTAAATATAATAATTATTATTATATAATTAATAATATGAATTTCTTTTATAAAAAAATTCATATAAATTCCATTTTTTATCATAAAATATCCCAAAAATTTCTAAAAATTTCATTTCTCATAAATCTTTAGTTAAACTCTTAAATCATAATTTTTCTTAATAAAAATCGTAATAAAACAAATTTTTAAACAAATATCTTTATTCATATTAAAAAAAAATATTTCTAAAAATACCATAAAAATTCATTAGAGACCGGTATAATTATTTTAAGCAATACAATACTTCTTTTACTTAAAAGTTTACTTACTTTTAGTAAAACATAATCATTTTTAAACAAATAAAAATATATTTGCTTATAGCGCGCCAAAACATAAATTCTCATATTTCTTTTGTAATTATTTAATCCATGTAATAAATATACATATTTTCTACGGTTCTTATCTCTATTGTCAAAATTCTCTATTTTATTCTAAATTTCCTTTAATTGGATTTTTCGTTAAATTTTACAGTTATTACAAGAACAATGTAAAATTTTAGAGCATTTCTGACCTTTCTTCTGACCTTTCTTCACTCATATAAGAATAACTCTCTCATATGAAATTTAAATTAAGTGATTCCAATTTCTTTTGAAAGATAAGACATATATCTACAACTTTGATGTTGGGAACTTTTACTAATTCCGTGAATATTATAGTGATAAGAGGCAAAAACCGTAGCGTAGTGTGGTCTGGACCTTTGCTCACTATTTTGTTCATAACTCCTTCATATGAACTCCAAATTAGGTGATTCAAGTGGCTAAGGAAAGCTAAGAGAAAGGGATACAACTTTCATGTTGGACGTTTTGGCAAATTCGGCCAATCACAGGGTGTACTGTAGCCCCGAAGCACGACCGTGCTCTAGGACACGGCCAGGCCGTGCTTCGGGCTGTTTCTGCATATTTCTGCAGCCTTTTCCCTCATTTCCTGCATTCCTCCATATCTGAACCCTAGCTTTCTCTCTCTAAAATTTTCTCCACCTTCTCTCTAAGATATCTCATCATCCGGACATCCAATTTGAGCAAGCAAGGTACCGTTGGACTCGTGGGAAGGAGAGCTACAAACCCCACCGATCAGTTTCGCCGGAAAACCGCCGGATTGTCGCCAAAAAATTGCATGAATAGTAACCTCCAAGGTAAATTCCGTCCAATCGCATTTTAGGCTTCGTTTTTACCGAAATTCTTTCCATAGATAGTCTTAGAATTAGTTTCTATACTAGAATATAGGGTTTTTAGGTTTCTGCGTGAATAATATTTCCGGCGAGTGAATAGTATTTTTTGGCATGAATAGTGATGTTTAGGATTTATCTAATTTTCATGTTATGTCTATGTTTTCTAAGTTGTTGAGCCACCACGAGGTGAAATTCTCGTTGTTGGACTCCTAGTAAGGTGAGTGAGTTTTTCATATTATAGCGCATGTTTTACGAATTCAGTTTATAACTCTCTCGTATGATTTTAACTAGTTGGAATGTATGCTAAATTGTTTTACCGCTTTGAAAATTAATATGTTCCAACCATGTTAGAAATTATAAATTTCAATCCTAGTTGAACCCTAGGTATGCAGGGCAAGCATCTAGACTGATAATTCTCCATTTGAGCTAGATTTATAGAAATGTGAACTTAGTCATAGAAATGAATTAAGTTAGCCATGAAATAATTTGATGCATGCAAACATCTATGCGACGTCTACGGACGATATGTTTAAAGGAAAAGTTTATAATGATAAAGGTCTCCATGGGAATACATGGATGAAACATATTTTAGAACGGAATTTTATGCATGAAAAGAGCTAAATGGAGAATTATAGCTTTATTGTAATGTTATTGAAATGTTTTACTTTAAACTCTTTGAATAGCATATTTCAAATGTTTTCTATTGGAGGGACCATTTTAGATCACTGTTAGCTACCCACAAGGAGTGCTAGCCCTGGTGCACCATGGTCATGCGAAGGCTTCGGCCTAGGATACTGTGACAGGCATATGACTGCCTAAGACACAGGGATTTAGGGTGGACTTATGTCTACGCCTATAGTGATTGCCATACCCTTGCTATGTGCTTGGAGGAATTTAGGGTGGACTTATGTCTACGTCTACAGTGATTGCCATACCCTTGCTATGTGCTTGGGGGAATTTAAGGTGGACTTATTATGTCTACGTCTATAGTGATTACCCTTACCTTGCTATGTGCTTGGGGAAGATGATAGATCTGTCACGAAAGAACTCCAATAAACTGATGCATTTTTCTTAAAGATTAAATATTTCTGAACAAGTTCATTCATCATTGTTATTGCATAAATAACTTCATTTATTACTTACCATGCATAATTGATTTGCTTTACGGTTACTGATTTAAATCCAGATTTATCTTTTGAATATACATTTGAACTATTTAGCTTTTCTTTCAATAAATTATGGTTAAATGCTTAAATATTTCTATTATTAACTTTACACTTGGATTTCAATTATTAAACCCATTGCGAAACACTCGTGCTTGGTTTGCCTTGTTTCAGTTATAGTATGATTTACCCATTCACTGAGATGTGGTCTCACCCCTCTTCTGTTTCTTCGCCACAGATAGTCAAAGAGACTTTGATCCAGCTACAGCTCCGTAGGAGGCTAAATATAGCGTTGGTGAGTCCCAGTTTGGGCAAGGCTCTTTTGTGCTGGTTGTCTAGTTTAGTTTATGTCTAGTGTATCTCCATGAACTTACAGGCAGGATCCTCGCTTCTTGCGTATTTTGATGTGTTGTTTGGAAAATGGTTTTATGTTTTACAATGATGTTGTATTATGAGGCCAGGGGCCAAGTTGAATCACAAATGTTGGATTCATGAGATATCATGAGAGAGAGAGAAAGAGAGAGAGAGAGAGAGAGATATATATATATATATATATATATATATATATATATATATACAGTATTTTCTTATACTGGATGTGGCTTATGTGGCCAGTTATATTTATTATGTACTCTGGATTATGTGCTGGATGTTTGTATGTGCTATGCGTTAGGCTTGCGGCTAGGGGGAAACCCTTATGCCGTGCCGATCATGTGTTCCATCATTTGGGGCCATGACAAAAAATATGGGGAACTTTATTGGGAGGCTTAGTGTTAAAGCCAATGGTCAATTTTTGATCACTTGTCATTGATTCCAAGGCTGCAAAAAAGGCAAACTTCTCTCTTTCTATATAGCTTTCTACTATTCTCTTTCTTAATTTTTAGGTTAATTAATAAGTCTTTTACACAATAGGTTATAATGCAATTTACCTCTCCAATTTAGCCTTATGTGAAATTTAATTCCCTTATGCTTTAAAAATTAATAATTGATAAGGGTGTTTTATACTCATAAGTTAAGCATCGTTAACTTAAGAATTTTGTGATTTTTTGAGTAATTTTTGTTTAAATTGATGTTTGATTATGTGTTTCTTTGATAGGTAGAAGAAGATAAAAAAATTGGATGGAATCTAGAGAAGATTGAAGTGAAGCAAAAATTACAGATTTTTAACAATTTTGATGTTACTTCACTAATATTGACGTAACTTTCTTATTTAAGTTCCGATTGAAATGATTCAAGAGACTATAGAAAATTAAGAAAACGATCTACAAATTTTATCTTGAGTTTTGGGAGATTTCGAAGTTGCAATACTAGATCTTGGCATTGCAACACCAGTACGATAAGTCAGTTTTTGAAATACAAGTTTGAGTATGATTGAAAGACTCTTTACAACTTAAAAGGGACCCTTAGACCTCAAAATTCAAGAAAATGAGAGGAGTTTAGGCTTTCTCTTAGTATCAGAATGAGTTATATCTCTATTTGAGTTTTCTTCTTCTTTCTTCTTTGTTTTTATATTTTCTTTCATGAATTAATTTATTTTCTAAAGCTACAATATAGCCTTATTATGAACCTTTGTATTGTTCTTTCAATTTAATCAATGAAATATTTTTCTTAAGTTACTATACTATTCTTAATGTGTCTGATTGCTTAATCATCAATTACATGAATTGTTAATCACAATGACACTAGAAGGGGATTTGTGTTATGTTTATTGTGTAGATAATTATAAATTGTATGTAAGATAGAAATACACTTATATTATTTAAATAGTTATAATTGAGAATCATTAATTTTAATATATTTTTTGATATTTTAATTCGCATAGGATATAGTGAGTTATTATCTAAAAATATTGTTAGACCTGAGAAGAAGTTAGTGGATAATTTAATATATCTCAAAAGTTATAAATTATATGTTAAAAGGATTAATAATTCAAAAGGAATTAATTATGATGAAATCGTAATCCCAAAAATCACAGTTTTGATTTGATTTTGCATTTTTTAATTTCAGTTTTGTGTGCTCTATTTTATTTTTTACATTCTTAATCAATCTATTTTCAAATCATTCATTTGATATTAAGATTAATATTGCAATAATTAATAACATTAATCATCATGAAATCAATACTCTATTTCACATATTTCATTACTTAATAACAGCAATGGACACTTGTAATTAAATAAAATTAAATTCGTGCTTATCAAAAATCAGTCCCCTGAACTCGTCATTCCGTGTGATTTGCCTCTTCTGGCCAATTCTATAATTATGTTCTCATCATTAAGGATCTTGACAGAGATATTAATGAAATAAACTAATTGATAGACAAGACCTTTTTTCTACATTTGGGGGGGGGGGAGGGGGTGATCGTTAACTTTGAAGCACAGGGACAGTGAAACAATGAGAACACTGAAAATGGTGAATTTTTTGTTGTTGTTATGATTCGAGAATATGACTCTAATTACTCTGATTATTTTATTGAGATATTATAACACTTGGTATCAGAGCAACGTTATAGTATTTCAATTATGTTCAATTAGCAATTCATAAAAACAAGCCATCTATGTTTCATGCTATGATAACGTGGAAATCAACCTTCTTACAATGAGAATTTGAGCATTGATTATTTTGGATTGAATACTGGAACATATATGCATTAGTTTCTTTTCTGTTTGGTAGTTTCCTAATTTTGTATAATGTTTTCTCGTTGTCATGTTTTGGATTAAGCAATTAGGTTCTTGATTTTCTTTTGATATTGGAGAATTTTGGCTTTGCATGAATAATATATATATATATATATATATATATATATATATATATATATATATATATATATATAACCCTTCAAGAGAAGAATTAGACTGATTCTATCTCATTCATGAGATAATCGATGGGGTGTCTTGCCATGAATCTATGGCTGTGGTTTGAAAATCTCGAAGGGGGTGTTGCAAGAATGATCTCTTGCACTTGAACCGAGATTACACCATCCATTCACGAGCTCCAGTCTCCCGATCTCACCGTATCGGGAAGTAGAAGTCTTGTATGAAATCGAAGATTGCATAGGATAGATCTTGATATTTTGGTGTCTGTTTGCTTCAATCTATGTGAGAAATGAATTTCTCATGTTTTTCCAATCTCAACGGTGGTTATCTCATAGGAAACCGCCGTCCAAATAGCCAGGAAATGCGCCTGCATCTTCTCTGGTTCGCGACGCTCCAGTTGGATCACAAAGCCAGCTGAGTCAGGTTCTAGGGATCCAACTGGGTGAGGAAGAAGGGTATTTTGGGCTGGGCCTGATCTTAGGCTTGGCCTTTTTTTATTATGGGCTCGTGATTTGGGCCCAGAATATGGCCTTGGCCTGCGAAGTGAAATGGTTCGTTTCACTTAAGCTTCTGGCCTGTATAAGAGGCCCAACAACAACAAAAAAAATGGGCCAAATACAGGGCTAATCCAGTTCTTATTAAAAAACAATTTGCCAAAAGTGATGGGCGCAGTCCAGTCCAAAAAGAAATTTTAGAATTATAATTTTGCCCCTAGACACCTCTTAATTTTGTATTTATTCACCTAAAATTTTCCTAATTCCTGATAAACTCTAGAGACTCATGAAATTTCTTTAATTTATCTTAGAGATCATGTAAATCTTATAATTTGTTATGTTTAGGATCATATTGCATTGATGATGGACATACCCCATAGGTGTGACATTGTTAATGTAATTTTGAGGGTTTGGACTTTTAAAGATAGGCATAAACATAGCACTTATAATAAATTAAATATTTATTGTACCCCATAGGTATGAAAAATATTGAATATATTTTGTATGAACTTTTATGTGAGGCAAATCTTAATGGTATAAAAATATTTTTCTATGTGCCATTATAGTTGCATAACTGAAATTTTATTTTGAGAATCTTGTATTATAATTATGTTGAGCGCGCATAATTACTATTTCTCATTTTTTTTGTTGATTTCAGTTTCTGCTTTTGCACAACTATTATTTACGAAGGTTCTCAATGAGACTAATTATGATGACTAGAAAGAGTCCCTGAATATGTATCTTACCATTTCTGATAAAGATTTGGCTCTGAGAGAACCCAAACAAGAGGATCTCACTCTGTAGTCCAGTACTACTAGCAAGACCTATTATAAGCAATGGTTTGAGTCCAACCGGATCTATTTGGCAATAATTAAGTATACCATTGAAAAAAAAATCAGAGATAGTATTCTTGAAAAGGATACTGCAGTAGACTACTTGAAAGTTATTGACGATAAATACAAATGACTTGATAAAAGTAAAAAAAAAAAGTATCTTTCACAACTTGATAATACTCGGTATGATGGAGTATCTGGTGTCAGGGAGCATATTTTAAAATTTGTTCATTACTATAACAAGTTGAAATCGTATGGAGTTGATTTGGGTGAAAGCACATTAGTTTATCGTGTTCTTCGATTATTGCCAGCAGAATATGATTTTTGAGGACTTCATATAATTGTAAGGAAGCATAATAGTCTATTAACTAATTAATTTCAATTATTACTCAAGAAGAAGAAGCAATAAAGAAGAATAATTTCCACTATGTGAACTATGTATCTCATGGCTCTAATAACTAGTCTAGAGGATGGAATAAGAAGAAAGGGAAGAAGCCTAAAGTATAAAAGACTGGTAAACCCAACTTTAAGAAAAATGATGAAAAGAAAGACAAACCGAAATATAAATTCTTTAAAGGCACCTGCAATTACTATAAGAAATTCGGCCACAAGAGAACTGATTGTTTTAAACTTAAAAATAAGTAAGAAAAAGAAGGTATATTTCTTCATCTTGCCCCTCTAGCTCTAGTTTGTTTTGAGTTTAATAGTATTGAAACATCTTCTGACTTTTGGATTGGATTCTAGTGCAACTGTGCATGTTGTGAATTTTTTGCAGAGGCTCAAAGATAAGAGGGTCCCTAGTGAGGCACAGAGAATAGTCTTTGGCATTGTAGGGAATAGGGCATCAGTAGAATATATAGGATCTATTTCCTTAAATTTAAATTCTAGACATGTTTTGAATTTGAATAATTTTATTTATGTACCTTACGCGAGAAGAAATTTAATTTCGACTTCTGTATTGGATGTTGATGGTTTTCATTTTTTCAAGGAAATAGAAATATTCATATTTGCTTTAATTCTATCATTGTTGACTCTGCATCCTTAACATGTGGTTTATATCGTCTGAATGATTGGTCACTTGAACTTTCTAATCCTCAAATCGATGTTATAATTGGGAATAAACGTCAGAGACTTGGTGATAATTCTTCTATGTTGTAGCATCGCCAATTGGACAACATCTCTAGAGAGAGATTAGAAAGAATGACTAAACAAGGTGTTCTACAAGACCTTGATTTCTCAAATTTTGAGACTTGTGTTGATTGCATAAAAGGAAAATTCATAGCTAAAGTTAGACATAAAGGGGCAAAGAGGTCTAAAAATATTTTAGACTTCATCCATACTGATATATGTGGACCTATCACACCTATGGCTATGGGTGAATTCAAGTATTTTATTACTTTCATCAATGATTACTCTCGGTATATTGATCTTTTGCGTGAAAAGGGAGAATCTCTAAATGCATTTAAAAATTTCAAAGTGGCAGTTGAATTAAAATTTGAAAAATTAATTAAAACTGTCAGATCTGACAAGGGTGGTGAGTACTATGGGAGATATACTGAGATTGGTAGGAATCCTAACCCGTTTGTTTTATATCTACAAGAACTTGGTATTGAAGCTTAGTATACAATGCCTGGCACCCCGCAACAAAATGGGATAGCAGAATCGTACTCTCATGAATATGGTCAAAAGTATGATCAATCATTTTTCATTGCCAGAGTTTTTGTGGGGTGATGTATTGAAATATTATGTCTACATTTTGAATCAAGTCCCCAGTAAGTCAATCCCAAAGAAGTCATATGAATTGTATTTTGGAAAGACTCCAACATTAAAGCATATGCAAGTATGGGGTTGTAAAGCACAGGTAAAATCCTATAATCTATAACAAATTAAGCTCGATTCTAAAACTGTTACAGGTTTCTTTATTGGATATTGTATTGGTTCTCGTAGGTACATATTTTACTGCCCAGATCTCACCACTAGGGTCATTGAGTCAGATCGAGCATATTTCTTTAAAGATGTTTTGGCAAGTGGGAGTTATGTGCCCAGGTTTATCTCTTTATGAGATGAAAGCAATATTTTTCCTGTGCCTATTATGACACCCTCTTCAGCAGAAAAAAATAATACTGTGAATCAAGATGAATATGAGGTAGAACTACCCTTAGAGGGTGATGAGAAGCCGATTGTAGAATTGAGGAGATCTCAAAAGGTTCGTAAGTATGCTATTCCTAGTGATTACATAGTGTATTTACAAGAATTTGATTCAGATATTAATAATTTAGACCCTATATCTTATCAAGAAGCTATATCTGGTACTCACTCTTCTAAATGGCTAAAGGCTATGAAGGAAGAAATTGCTTCAATGTATCGCAATAATGTGTGGGAGCTTGTAGAGTTGCCAAAAGAGTTTAAGCCAGTAGGTTGCAAATGGGTTTTCAAAACTAAACGAAGAACTATAGGTGAAGTTGATAAACATAAAGCCATACTTATAGCTAAATGCTACAACCAGAAAAAAGGTATTGATTACGCAAATACTTTCTCTTCGGTTTCCACTAAATATTCTTTTAGAGTGTTCATGGCTCTAGTTGCACATTTTAATCTTGAACTTCACTAGATGGATGTCAAGAATACTTTTTTAAATGGAGACTTGTATGAAGAAGTTTATATGACCTAACCTGATGGTTTTATTGAATCAGGAAAAGAGCATTTAGTGTGTAAATTGAAGAGGTCTATCTATGGGATAAAATAAGCCTCCAAGCAGTGGTACTTAAAATTTGATGAAGTCATCACCTCACTTGGTTTTGTTGAGAATGTCTCAGATTAATGCATTTATCAAAAATTTGATGGAATCAATTTTGTAATCTTGGTTCTTTATGTTAATGATATTTTGTTAGCTAGTAATTCGATGAGCTTTCTCAATGAGACAAAGCAATTATTATCGTGTCAATTTGATATGAAGGATCTTGGTGAAGCCTCTTTTGTCCTTGGGATACAAATTCATCGTGATAGATCTCGTGACACTCTTGGTTTATCACAAGTAACTTACATTGAGCGAGTACTTAAGAAATTCAAAATGGAGTCTTGTGCTTCCTCTCCTGCTCCTGTTCAAAAAGGTGACATATTATCAGACAAGGGCTGAAATGAGAAAAATACCATACGCTTCTGCCGTAGACAGTCTTATGTATGCTTAGATCTGTACTCATTTAGATATAGCCTTCGCTATTGGTGTACTCAGTCGATACTGGAGTGATCCTGGCATGGATCATTGGAAAGCTACCAAGAAAGTTATGAGATATCTTCAGGGTACAAAAAATCATATGTTGACTTATAGAAGATCAAATCCTCTTGAGGTTGTTGGCTATTTAGATTATGATTACGGTTTGTGTCTAGATGATCGTAAGTCCACAACTGGGTACATTTTTATGATGTCTGGAAGAGCTATTTTGTGGAAAAGTGTAAAATAGACACTTACAGCTGTCTCATCTATGGAAGGAGAATATATTGCTTGTTTTGAGACCACAGGACATGTTGTATGGTTGAGGAAGATGATATCTGGCATGCGCTTAATTGATTCAATATTGCATCCTCTAACCATATATTATAATAACAAGTCTGCAATGTAATGTGTTAACAACCACAAAAATTTGAGCCGTACAAAATATTTTGATATCAAACTCATGTTCGTTAAAGAGAAAATTGTAGAATTTTAGATTCATATAATTCACATTCCTAGTACATAGATGCTTGCATATCCGTTGATTAAGGGCTTACCTATAGAAGTTTTTGGGAATCATGTAACTTGTATGGGTATTATGAATTCCTTTGATGCCTTGGTTTAGTGGGAGTCTAATAAATATTTGATATCATGTCATTATTTACTTTATTTTTCCTGTAAATTTTGTTTAGTTCAGTTTGATGCGTTTTACATCATTTGTATCCTTATAAGATTCAATGATTTTGTTATGATACGCTTTATATATACATATCACCTGTTTTCCTATAGGAATCAGTGATTCTGTATTGTTCTCTTACTGAACTGAGTTGGAAATAATAATATATTCTGTCATATTCAGATTATGGAATATTATATTTGTGTCTAGTATCACTTGCTTTCCCATAGGATCCAGTAATTTTGTAAAGTTTCATTTTTTGAATTGTGATAGTGGCTTAATGATGTTTTCTAAATAATTAATTAAATACAATTCAAGTGGGAGATTGTTGGAATGTTTTTAATAGTGGATTGTCATTTTAATTAATTATTAAACCCAGTACAGATTGAGCAATTATAATTTTGTGTGGACTGTGATAGGTAGACTGCATAGTAAAATTAGGCAGAGACTCAATCTACAAGTTTTTTGACTGTCAGCTTTGTTCCTATTAAAAAGCTGACTGAGTGAAAGAAAAAAAGATATAATTTAATTATATTTATTTATTAATTAATTTTTAAAGTGATTAATTTGACTGATTTTTCTGCCCGTTAAAACAACGTGTATAAGAATTAGTTTATGAAGCCGACCACTTAATCACCATCTGGATTGATTTTTCCTCTCTCTCTCTGAAAGTCAAAGGAGTCTAGTAGGTTGTAATTCTGCCTTTCTTTAATCAACGGATTTTTCATGTACGCTTACTTAATTGTTTTTTATTACTCTGATTATTTTATTGAAATATTAAGTGGTCAGCCTCATAAACTAATTCTTATGCACATTGTTTTAACGGGCAGAAAAATTAATCAAATTAACCACTTTGAAAATTAGTTAATAAATAAATATAATTAAATTATATATTTTTCTCTCTGATTCAGTCAGCTTTTTAATAGGAACAAAGCTGACAATTAAAAAAAATTGTAGGTTGGGCCTCTGTCTAATTTTTCTGTACAATTCACCTATTACAGTTCACATAAGATTATAATAGCTCAATATATACTGGACTTAATAATTAATTAAAATGACAATTCATTATTTAAAATATTCTAACATATGACTCCAAAGGAATTTGAGAAACATGTTACGAAAGAAGGGAGGAAGCAGACAACCAACATCTGGGTTCAACCTAATGGTGAGAAGATTCCTCTTGGAAAGTCCTATATGATGAAATACTACAAGCATATTGCAAATTTGGATAACTGGATTAAGTAAGCGAGTTGCTCAAGAAAGTTTCACATGGATGAGTTCATTCACCGCTCAAAGGGCCACTAAGAAGATTAAGGAGACTATCATGCTGCTTTGACTAACAAAAGTTGGGAATGTTCTTATTGGCCTTTCACAAGTAAGTTAAAATTCCTCTCAACTCCCATATGAAGTCACATCTATATCTTGATTATATATCCATTAACTTTCGGTCTTCTCTTCTAATTTTCTATAGGAGAGTTTAGTAGATTGTGATCTTGACTTTATTATCTTACATTTTATAGTATTTGTATATCTAAGTTAGATGCATATATTTAGTATATTGTTACGTAAAAATA
Organism: Gleditsia sinensis; assembly: GCA_037074535.1. Taxonomy (NCBI): domain Eukaryota; kingdom Viridiplantae; phylum Streptophyta; class Magnoliopsida; order Fabales; family Fabaceae; genus Gleditsia; species Gleditsia sinensis. The sequence continues at coordinate 9,425,177 of CM073466.1, forward strand.
GACTAAAATTTGAAATATCACATATCATAGACAAGGTATGATATCTTATACACTCCAAAACTACTAGGATTTCATAGCACACCCCTTTTGGCTTTGGAACTTTTATAAAATATTAATTATATTTTTTATGATAACTTTCAATTATTACACAAATAAAATAATTTTAAATAATATAGTATCTTATGTCATAATATTTCATTATATCCAAAATATCATAAAATATGAGATCACAGCTCTCATATCTTTAGTAAGATAGAGAAATTTTTGTATGAATTTAGTTTATTAAAAAATAATAGATTAAACCATTAAGGTCCCGTTTGGTATCCAGAGTTAAAGTGATGGAATGGAAATACCCATTCCATTCCATTCCATTCCATCCAAAAAAGGCGTTTGGTTATCAAAAAGGACAACCCATGAAATATAGATTCCTTTAAGGGGGAGAGAACACATTCTCACATAAAAAGGAAAGAATCAGGCAAAATGAAATGGAATTCAAGATAAAATATTATTTTTTTTAATTAAATAAATAATAAAAATATTTTTTTAAAAAATTAATTAATTAAAAAATGTTCACAAAAAAATTTAAAAAAATTTGACTTGTTGTCAGTAAAATAATAAATAAATATTTTTAAAATAAATAAATAATTTAGAAAATATTATTTATTATTGATAAAATAAAATAAAATAAATAATATTTAAATTATTTTTTAAAATTATTAATATTTTAATAAAATTTTTATATTACTAGTTTTTTTTATATTATTTTTAAATAAATTTTTAAGTTAAAATAATATTATTTTATTAATTTTATGTTTCAAAAGTATTTTAATCTTTTTAACTATTTTTATTTTATTTTATTTCATTCTTTTGTTAAACGTAATTTTAATCACAATATTTTATTTTATTTTATTTAAATTTTTTTTTATTTTATTCTTAATTTTTATTTTTATTTTTTTTATTGTTACCAATCAAACGATGTTTAAGAAAAAACAAACTATTTGATCGATGTTTTTCATGGGTCTTTGTTCATTTTCATGCGTTTCGCTTTTGCTTAATTTCATAACTTGTATGACAATATTTCAGTTTATTTTATTTACTAGCAAAAACTTCCTCCTGAGGATCATATTCGGGAAGTTTAGTTGGTTTATCGGTTCGTATTTTGACATTTTTCAATTACTCTCTGCTTGCAATATAATAATATCAAATCATTACATCACGAATGGGAACATTTTTCACTCTATCCCAAAATAAAAACCAAGTCTGATGCCCATCCTTTTCGGCCATTCCCAACGATGGCGGGCCCCACAGGGATGGTTGCGTTTGATAGAGGTGGAGTCGCGCTGCTAAGGCATGGTGTATGGAACTATTTTCTTTTTTTTGTATTGAAGCGATCGAAGTTCGAATTTGTTGAATCATCGAAATGAAGTAAAATATTTATTAAAAATATATATTATTTTAATTAAAATTATTATATTATAAAATATTTTAATAAAAATATTTTTATTTTAAATTATTTTGATAAAAATATTTTTGAGTTATTTTGATAAAATTATTTATATTTCAAATTATTTTAATAAAAAAATATTAAATTAATTTAAAAAATAAAAAAATTGACAATATAAAAATAGATAAAAATAGCATCATATCACATCTAATATTAAATTATTATTTTTTACAAATCATAATATTTTTATCAATTTTTCTACTCTCTCTTTTTATTCTTATGACATTACTTTCTTTTATTGTTTTCATTTTAAAAAAAGAACTACAAAAATAATAATAAGAGATATTGAGAGACAAAAAGAGATGAAGGTATATGAAAGAAGTTGTTGTTGAATACTGTTAAAATTTGAGTGAGAGTTCTTACTTTAATAACATATTTACTTACTATTTAATTATAAATATTAATTCGAATTCATTTTAACATAATTTTATATATCTATACTATTAATATTATGTTAAAATCTTTTAAAATTGAAAAAAAAATATTGTTTGAAATTATTTGAAATGTTTTTTTAAAAAAATTCTGTTTTCACAAAATTTTTGAAACGTTTTGAAATATTTTAATTTTTAGAGTCATCAAAATAGTACCTCAAAATAAAATTTAGTACCTTAGATATATGTTGGCGACGATTTTGGAGTTGCAAAAGTTTTTATCAGGTTTCGTTTGGTTGGTAGTGAAAGAAAAAATAAAAATAGAAATTGAGAATAAAATAGAATAAAATATAATATTATTATTAAAATTTCATTTAATATGACATAAAATAAAATAAAATTTTTATTACTTTCTTACGTTTGATATGTTATAAATAATGTAAAAAAATGAATGAAAAGTTGATAAAAAGACAAAAATATTTTTAAAAAATAAAATTATTAAAATAAAATTATTTTAGTTTAAAAATTTATTTAAAAGTAATATAAAAATAATAATTAGTAATATAAAAATTTTATTAAAAATATTAATAATTTTTAAAAATAATTTAAATATTATTTATTTTATTTTATTTATTAATAATAAATAATATTTTCTAATTTATTTATTTTTAAAAAAATATATATATTTATTATTTTGTAGACAACAAGCCACTTCAACAAGTGATTTTTACAAATATTTTGTTAATTTACTTATTTTTAAAAAAAATAATATTTTTATTATTTATTTAATAAAAAAAAAGAGAAAAACATTATTTTAAATTTTATTCCACTCTCTTTGACTGATTCCATCAATTTTGTGTGATAATGCATTCTCTCTCATATAAAGTAATTTGTATTTTATAAATTATAATTTTTTATAACTAAATAATTTATTAGATAGAATAAAAATGGACATTTTCATTCTATCATTTTAAATTTATGAACCAAACAGCGTCAATCTTTAAATTGATACTAGTTGAAAGGGTTTTAAAAAGAAATTGAGAAAAAAAAAATTAATTTGCGGCAGTTTAACCGCAGCAAAGTGCATTTACCTATCTAGAGCGGTTATGTAAGACATAACTGCTTTAATTTAATTAATTTAGCAGTGGTCGCAGAAGGGGAAAAAAACTTATATTTAAGTGATATTGAGGAAAACTAAAATTTTAATTTAGAAGTAAATACACAAATCTACCTCAAATATTGTTTTAAATATAATTTTTTTTACCAATTTGAGTTTCATAAAAAAACTCATTTGAGAAGTGAATCAATTTTAATTTCATACACAATATCTCAGTCACTCCCCTCTACTTTGTTCCAGAAGGAATCGAATCTCCAAAACAGAGCATTAAAAAACAAAAAATACCCAGCATGGAGAGAGAGATCAGTCTTAGTAATATCAAGAGTTCAGATATTGTGCGATGGGCTAGAACAATACTAGGCTATTTCAATATTTGATATTAACACTTGACTTCATGCAAAAGGAAACAACTAAATAAATTTTATTTTTTTCCAATTTGAGTTTCATAAAAAAAAAAATCATTTGAAAAGTGAATCAATTTAAATTTCATATAAAAGATTTCAGTCACTCCTCTTTACTTTATTCTAGAAGGAACCAAATCTCGAAATAGAGCATAAGAAGAAAGCACAAAATAGCTGTAGAAGGAGATCAATCTCAGTAGTATTAAGCGATCACACATTGGAACAATACTTAGCCATTTCAATATTTGATATTCTTATTAACACTTGCTAAAGGAAACAGCCAAACATGTTCTTTTTTTTCAGTTTAAGACAAATATTTCAAATATATATTCATAAAAATTCATTTGAAAAGTGAATAAATCTTATTTTCATATTAAATTATCTCAATCACTCCTCCTTGTTTATACTGAGTCTAGAAGGAACGAAATCCCTTACAACATACATCAAAAGACTAATGAAGGGAAAGATAGAGTTGTGTTAGTATCAAGAGTTCACAAATTATGTGATGCACTGGAACAACTCTCAGCCAATTCAAAATTTGATCTTCTTTTAACAAATGGCCTTTATGCAAAAGGGAGCATCTAAAATATATTTGTCTTTTACTTATTTAAGGTAAAAAAATTTAAATGCTCATAAAAATACATTTGAAAAGTAAATTAATTTTATTTCTATATAAAAGAATCCGGCCACTCTTTTTTATGCTCTGAGAGTCTAAGAAAAATTGAATCTCTAAATCAGAGTAACAAAAGAAAAACAAAAGGGCCGAGAGAGAAGAAGAAACAGAAGCGACTAATAAGGCAGCGTAATTGTGCTAAAAATGGCCCGACGTAAGTTTTATTCTTTCTTGTAATTTTTTTTAAAATTTTTTCTAATTTCAACTAAAATCTAGGAAGTCATGCATTTTATCAATTTTTTTCAATTAATACAATTGTTTTTTGAAATGTATGTCTTGTTTTCATCAAGTTTTTTTACTACTGATATCGAGAGCGCATATCGGCTCATTAATTTTTATTTTTTGTGTTTCTCCATCTTAGAAAAATTTTGAGGGTCAAACAATCTTTGTATCTCTAACTTTCATTTAAACTTTTGCAAATTCACATTCTATAACTTTTTCTTACTACTAGATACTTAATTAATCATAGGATAGATTATAATTATATATTTAATTTTTAAATCTCAAGTTATTAGTTAGTAATTCTCTATTCTAATGCTTTATTTTGATTCAAGACATTATTTTTAATTATTTAGTCCTCTAATTCCTTTCTCCTAAGGAGACAAAATCTAGGCTAGATTCAAAAAGATTATTTTCCATATATTTAAGTTATTGGTTCTAAAAAAGTCCTTTGATTTTTTCTCTTCTACCAATCGGTCATTGAATCAAAAGGACAAGAGAAAAAAGAAAAAAGGAATATTGCAGCTCCTCTTGTTGTATGTGGTAATTATAAAGCCCATAATTTAGATCCCACATACTTTCAATAATCCATGTTCATGTGGTAAAAAAAAAAAAAAAAAACTTTATGTGATCAATGTGAACTCTCAACTAAAAAATAAAAGGGAAAAATCCATAACTTTGTTTTCCCCTTTTGATTTGGAAATATGAGGCTTTTTTTTTGTAAAGTATAACACTTATTAATTAAGGACATTATGCAACTAAATCTTGCATTATTCCCCTGTTCTATTTTGTTTAAAAAATCTTATTTTGGATTAGAGAAATTCTGCTCTTCACTTTTCTTTTGCATCATACATCATATGAATTAAATTGTTTAGCATATTATATTTCCATATTCTAAAAATTATTGTCTTATCAAGCTAGTTTGGGCAGTTAAGAAAATTTGGGTAAAAGATTGTTAATTCAATTCTTCTCTCATATTTTGTCTCACATTTGAGCCACTTTAATCTTTATCTTTTCTCCATTACTTTTGAACTGATATTTTTATTTATATTAGAGATTATAATAAAATTATTCATAAATCTTGACATGATATCAAAATTTCAATGTTTGAGTGGTTTAAAATTCAATCTTTGTCAACTTTTATTTTCTTAATTAAGTTTCACTACAAGATATAGTGAACATATAATTTGTCTATACTTTAAACTTAAAGGCCTTTCGTATGAAAGGCATGTTAAAAATTATAATAAAATTATTTTATAAATTTTTATTTAATAATTTAAACTTTTGAATTAAAATAATTCTTAATATTATATATACAATAATATCAACAATTAAACTTTTTTTTTAATAAGTGGGATAAGTGGGGTTGCTTCTTATTATTCTTTTCAGTTTGTTATTATTTTTCTGATGGACTAAACAGGAAAGAGGAAAGCAAATAAGGCTCCTGTGGCTAAAGATGGAAAAAAGGCAAGGAAGTTTAATGAAGCAGAGTTAAAAGATATCATAGGCTATGAGAAAGGAAAAGACTGTGTTGAGGTTGAATGTGGCTGCACCAACAACAAATATGGAGACTTCATTGGAACGCTAAGAGTCAAAGCCAATGGTCAATTTTTGATCACTTGTCATTGCTTCCAAGGCTGCAAAGAGGGCAAGCTTCTCTCTTTATACATAGCTTTTTATCATTCTTATATATCAAATCCGGGTTTTTTTTTTTTTTTGAGACAATGAGAAAACTGAAAATGGTGAAATTTTGTTGTGATGATCAGAGAATATGACTCCAAAGGAATTTGAGAAACATGTTGGGAAAGCAGGGAGGAAGTGGACAACTAACATCTGGGTTCAAGCCAATGGTGAGAAGATTCCTCTTGGAAAGTCCAAACTGATGTATTACTACAAGCACATTGCAAATGTGGATAATTGGATTAACTCAGCGAGTCGCTCGAGAAAGTTTCACAGGGATGAGTTCATTAGCTGCTCAAAGTGCCACAAAGAGCGCAGGTTCCATCGTCGAAGCTTGAAGGAGCTTAAAGAGTATCATGCTGCTTTGAATAACAAAAGCTGGGAGTGCTCCAATTGGGCTTTCACCAAGTAAGTTAACATTTCTCCAAAAAAAATACTTACATACAATTTGAAATGTCACGACGACGTATTGGTATGAATATCGAAGACAATAGGTGTTCAGTTCAAAAAAAATACTGATATATTGTGCAGGTATCCATGGCTTGAATCTAGTAAGTGTGTGGGATCCATTCCAAGGTGGCGTTTGAGTTAATGGATTTGAGGATTTTTCATGTTTCAGAATAATCTGCGATGAGGAAGAAGAGCCAAAAAGCCGCAAGATGCACCGAGGCTGTCCTCATTTTTCAAATTGCAGGGGCTGCGACTATTGCAATTGCTATGGCTGTCTGAAATGCCGCTTCTTGCACTGCAATTGCCGAGACTGCCTTGACTTCATGAACGAAGGATTGCCTTAGGCTTTTCTCATCATGCTCATTGTTTCCTGCTACTGGATCACCAACCTTGTAGCAAACAAAACCTATCCGATCGAGTTGTTCCCGTGTCTTCGTTCATTTTCATGTTTTCCCCTTTGCTCAATTTCTGAACTTGCATGACAATATTTCAGTTGATGCTTCATTCAACAAGATAGGAACATTCCTTGGCAGTCAGAACTATCGTAGCTGGAAAGTGCCGGATGCACAAATGTTTCAGTTGTAGGGTCAAGTCCACACCCAACTTCTCCATTCTCGAAAGTCTACTTAGACGATAAATAATTCGTAAAATACTTTAATATTAATATTTATTAAACATGAACTCCTTTTCATCAAAAAATATTTGTGAAACATCACCTAATATAAATGTTACAAATTATGTTTCTGCCAAGAATAATTTTTATTGTGTAACAATATTTATCATAAAAAGAAATTTCCTAATCTCATTCAGTCATAGCTCATTTTGAGCCAAAAGTGGAGGTAACATTCGTCAAAGGCAGCTCAGCTAACCATTGACGGTCGTCCCCGCGTTATTCTCTTTCTGGGACCCACTTGCTTCTCTTTCTCTGAAACAATCCGTGGAACTCACTATCCTTCATGTATTACTTTAATCAACTTTTGGACTCGCCCCATTCAACAAGCTAGCTACATTCCTTGGCAGTCTACTTTAAACGATAAATAATTTATAGAACAGTTGTTTTTATAGTCGGCAGTTCATTAGACGTGTAAAAAAAACATTTTGCTACAAATGTAATATAATACAGAAGAATGGAAAAACAGTGAATTAGATTAAGCAAAGTGATTTGACCATGATTGTTTCCAAGAAATTTCTCATCATGATAGCAATACCACACTATTTTGTCCAAAACTCTCAGATAATGTTGGGTAGTTGCTAGTATTTTTGACATAGCAAGATCTTCTAGAAAGTTGCCTCTCCTAAGCAAACATACTTAAAAACATAAGTTGCTTAAGTTGTTGCTTTATCTGTGGGATTTGGATTTCTGACGGTCCTGGCATAGTAATATTTCTAATACGTTTCCAGGGATAAAAGAGCAGAGATGGGCATGCTGGAGTTATTCAAGTGGACTCCTTTTGTCTTAGCTTTTCTTCTAAACATGGGTAATGAATCCTCTGCCTCATTTACTCCTGTTGACAATTACTTGCTCGCTTGTGGTTCTTCCAGGAATATAGTCTTCCAGGGTAGGATTTTTGTTCCTGACTCTGACTATAAGGCCGATAAATCTTTTACAGTTTGCTCTAATTCAAGTGTCCCATTTCCAGTTCATGAGTCAGCTCGAGTCTTCTGGAGCAGATCTTCATATACATTCAGAATTGAGAAACAAGGCTGGCACTGGATCCGCCTTTACTTTTACCCTATACCAAACTTGAACCAGAACTTGTCCTCTGCCTCAATAGCAGTAGTAGCTGATAGTTTTGTCCTTCTCAACAATTTCACGTTCATGAAGTATGAAGGTTCTCACTTGTTCAAGGAGTATGCAATCAATATTACATCTCCTACCTTTTCTATCACATTCATCCCTTCTAGCAATTCAGTTGTCTTCGTTAATGCAATCGAAGTCGTCTCAATACCAGATGAGCTCTTTTCTCATCAAGCAATGGCTCTAAATTCCTCTTCCCCGTTTGACATTTCAGGATTGGCCCTTGAAATAATTTACCGGTTGAATGTGGGCGGTGATTCTCTCAACATTCAGAATGATAACCTTGGTAGGAATTGGGAGGATGATGAAAAATATCTCTCCTCCAATAGTAGTAGTGCTCTGAATATTTCAGTTAATCCTTTGACTATAAGCTATCCTTCTTCCATTACACCTGAGACAGCTCCCGCATGGGTTTATGCTACAGCCAAAGCCATGGCAGATGCACAGAGATCGCCCAATTTAAGTTGGTCCTTCCCTATAAATCCAAACTTCAGTTACGTTGTCCGGGTGCATTTCTGTGATATCGTAAGTAAGTCACTCTACACGTTCATTTTTGATCTATTTATAAATGGTAACATTGCTATTGAAAGACTCGATCTATCGTCTATAATTGGTGACTTGTCTGTGCCATATTACAAGGACTTCGTCGTCATCCCAAGAGCAAACACTTTGACAGTAAGTGTTACTCCTGTTACTCCTTATGAATTTGCAGGCACAAAAAATGTAATCATGAATGGGCTGGAGATAATGAAGATCCGCAATGGGAAATCAGATTGTATTCTTCCTAATTCATCCCCAAAAAATGGGAAATCAGATTGTGTTCTTCCCAATTCATCCACAACAAATGGGAAAGTAGATAATATTCTTCCCAATTCATCCCCAAGAAATGGGAAATCAGCAATTATAGTTGGCAGTAGTGTCAGTGCTGCAGCTTTCCTAGTTCTAATTGGAATAACTTTGTCTTACATAACAATTTACGGGTCAAAGTCAAGCTCGGTAGCTACTCTCAAATCTTGCAGACTTTTTACTTTCCAAGAAATCCAAGATGCGGCAAACAACTTTGATCAGAGCCTGCTTCTTGGAGAAGGTGGTTTTGGAAAGGTATATAAAGGAAAGATTGAAAATGGGAAGAAAGTAGCCATCAAAGTAGCGAATCACAAATCAAGACAAGGTCTTCATGAATTTCAAAATGAGATTGAGTTACTGTCCAAGCTCTCTCATCAGAACCTTGTCTCTCTAATAGGCTATTGTAACGAAGGGTCACGAATGATTCTAGTATACGAATACATGGCAAATGGATCCTTTAGTAGCCATCTCCATGGGACAAACTTGGTACCTTTGTCATGGAAGCGCCGACTTGAAATATGCATTGGAGCTGCGAAGGGTCTTCATTATCTTCACACAGGAGCTCATCAAAGCATAATCCATCGCGATGTGAAGACAGCAAATATACTCTTGGATAAGAATTTTGTTCCAAAAGTTGCTGATTTTGGCATCTCAAGAAAAGGTCCACCTCTTGATAAGAGCCACGTGACAACTACTGTAAAGGGAAGCTTTGGTTATCTTGATCCTGAGTATTTCAGAACTAAATTTCTCACTGAGAAATCAGATGTGTACTCATTTGGGGTAGTTCTGATGGAAGTTATCTGTGGCAAGTCTGCTTTAGATAATGCTCGTCCAACAGAGGAAATTAATTTGGCAAGATGGGCGTCAAGCTGCCAAGAAGAGGGCACTTTTCATCAGATTATAGAGCCAAATCTGACTGGGAAAGTGAATTTGGATTCTTTGAATAAGGTTTGTGATTTGGCTTGGAAGTGCTTAGAGGAGCATCGGGTAAATAGACCACCAATGGGGTATGTACTGTGTCAACTAGAAGATGCTCTCCACCTTGAGTTGGCGTCACCAACTTGGAGAGTTTCTATGGACTCTGTCACTGCTGGGGATGCGGAAGATGGAATCAAGGATGACAATGAACAAGTTGCTTCTTGAAACCAGCTTCTTTCACTTTATTGACTTCATTGTTGCTAATCTGCTTCTTATGGAACAACTCGGATGAGTAAAAGAAATAGTAAACAATGATATAAAGAATGAGAAAATTTTCGTTTGCTTATAATATTTGCTATTTTTCAAGAGAATCATCGTGGAAATTGGAAAAACGTCTGTATGGTACAATGGCATATTTCAAAATTACAGCGGAGAAAAACAAAAGGTAGAACATAAAAAGAAAATCGCTTAAATATTAAAGTATACTTTACTCATTTTGATAATAGAAAAGGACTCAATGATATACTAAAAATTTTATTTTAGGTCAAATCACATAATATCACTATAGTTTACGGTAACTGTTTTTTTATTTATAAGAAATTCTTTCAATAATTCCTAAAATTATAGGTGATTTTGAGAATTACTTTGTGAATGTTTTCTAAAAATTATTATAATTGTAATAGAAAAGATAAGAATTATATAAAAGCCACTAGGGATATTATTCCCTTTAAATTGAAATGATTCATTTAATTTTATATGGTTAACTTCTACGCTTTAATATTCATAATATTCATTAAACATGAACTCATTTTCATCAAAAAATATTTATTAAACATCGTCTAATATAAATTTTACCAATTATATTTATACCCGGAAAATTAAATTTCTTTTTTTTTTGTTGCTATCTAAACGATCGAAACGTTTCTATTTTCGGAGTCACCGACACGAAACGGAGTTATCAAAATGAAACAAAATGTTTGTTAAGAAATTATGTCATTTCGATTGAAATTACTATATTGCGAAATGTTTCAGTAAAAATACAATTGTTTCGATAAAAATACTCTTTTTTCAAGTTGTTTCGATAAAAATACTCTTCTTTCGAGTTATTTCGATATAAATTTTTTTATTTCAAATTATTTCAATGGAAATACTTTTATTTCGAGTTATTTCAATGGAAATACTTTTATTTCGAGTTGTTTCAATGAAAATATTTTTGTTTTTAATTATTTCGATGGAAAAGTGCCAAACTAATTTGAAAAATAAAAATTGACAATTTGAAAGTAGATGAAAGTAGAATCACATCATATCCAACATCAAGTTGTTTTCTCCTATAAGTCACAATATCTTTGTCAATTTCCTATTCTCCCCCCATCATTCTCATGGCATTGCTTTCCTTTATTGTTTTCATTTTAAAAAGAAAATTATAAAAATGATGAAAATAGAGATTGATAAACAAAGATAAAGGAAGATATCTAAGAGAGATATCTGAAGATAGAGACAGAATCATGGTCGATAGAGAGAGACTTAAAGACAAAGGTCACTAAAGAGTTAAGAAGATAGAGAGATAGATGCAAGAGAGAGATTGTTGTTGAATACTACTGAGATTTCAGTCGAAGTCTTTATTGTAATAACATGTTTACTTATTATTCAACTATAGACATTAATTTGAATTAATTTTAACATAATTTTATATATCTATATCATTAATATTATGTTAAAATATTTTAAAATTGAAAAAAATTATTGTTTGAAATTATTTAAAACGTTTCTTAAAAAATCTTTTGCTTCCACGAAATATTCGAAATATTTCAAAATATTTTTTTTTCTCAAGTCACCAAAACGGTACCTCGAAACGGAATTTAGTATCTTGTTTAGACCATGAATAATTCTAATTTTGTAACAATATTTATTGTAAAAAGATTTTATAATTTGAATTTTCTCATTTAGTTCTCATAGCTCCTTTTAAGTTGAGACTAGAGGTGCCATTGGTCAATTGCTAAAATGGAGGTACCTTCATTTGGCTCTTAAATATTTTATGGTTTTGAATAAAATTACAGCCCTCTTTAATTTAAAAAATGACATATTGGCTCGTTTAGTTTGCAAGCCACATAAGATAGGTATAAACACAATAAAGTAAGTCTCTTTTTTAAACAGTCTGACCCTTTATGGTCAATTCGTAACAGATTAATTTGATCCATTTAATAGTGTTTTTCACCACAACCAAAATTATAATATTGTGATTCCGTTTGATTTGTAAAAATAAATTACTAAAATAAAAATTTAAATTTTATTTCATTAATTTATTGCGTAAATCTTAATTATTATAAAATACAGATATCTTCATGAGAGAGATAATATTACTTCAAAAAAGTAATAAAAAAAGAATATAATAGAAAACAAAAAGACTAGAATATTTTTTTTATTAATTAGTTAATTGTTGATTTTTTTAAGTTAATTAAAAAAATAAAAAAAATTATATTCATCTCTTTTAAAATTTTTGGAATCTACATTCATATTCTATTTAATTTCAATTTATCTGAAAACCACTCTATATTTACAAAATTGTTAAACAAAAGCTCATACTTTATGTATTTTTCTTCCTAAAAATATATAAATAGTGTAATTTAATTTAATACAAATAATCAATAATACTTATGAAAATTTAAAATAAGTAAAGTTAATGCAGTTCTTTTTTTAATTTAAGGAGGTGTTATTGTAGGTTTTATAATCTCCAAATAAGATTCTTGTCTTAATTTGAACTAGAGAGGTTGTGATGTAATTTTCACAAATATCAAAAGACAATCTTAAATGTAATTTACTCAAAAAATATTGATATATTGAAATTCAACCTAACTCATTTTTTTAAAAAAATCAATTCTAAACCAATGTAATCGATTTATATATAGACATAAAAATATAATAAATTAATCCAGTAGTTTGGATTGAAATTTTAAATGTACAAGTAGTCCTTAAATTTTTAAATTTATTGTGCATTAGCTCTTTTAAAGTGTTTATAAATGAATGTGTAATGAATTTAATATCTTTAGAAACTATAAAATGACATTTGTGAAATGATTTTTATAATTTAAAGATTAATTTGTGTATTTAAAAAAAATTAGAAGTTAAAATTAATTGAATTTATAAATTTAATAATTAAATTATTAATTTATTCTGTTTTTTAATTTTATTTTTATTTTTTTAGGGTCTTTTGGCCAATTTGTTAGAATTTCAATTAATTTTTTTGGTTCGATAAAAAGTAAGTAAACAATTCATGCCACGAATAAGTAGTGAGTTATTATTATTATTATTTTGCTTACTTACGAAAGTGAATTATAGTTCCTAAATGGGATGCACTGAAACAATATAAGGTGAAATTTTCGAATATTCATAAAAAAATTATTTGAAAAATGAATTAACGTTATTTTCATATAAAAGGATCTCATTGGCTCCACTTTATTTATATTGATTCTCGAAGGAGCTAAATTTCTAGACTAGAGCATGAAAAGACTGGTAAAAAAAGAAGAAGAGATAGAATGGTGTCATTTCAGTATTTGATATTCCTTTTAACGGCCGGACTTCATGCAAAAGGAAACAAATAAATAAATTTTTTTACCAAGTTGAGTTTCATAAAAATTTCATTTAAAAAGTGAATCAATTTTAATTTCATATAAAGAATCTGAAAATCGAATCTCTAAAACAGAGCATAAAAAGAAAACACAAAATGGTTGACGGAGAGAGAGGAAGAGATTAATCAATGATTTACATATAATGCTATGCACGGGAACAACACTAACCATTTCATTATTTGATATTTTTATTAACACTTGGCCTTCATGGAAAAGGAAACAACTAAACATGATTTTTTTTTTAATTTAAGACAAATTTCAAATATTCATAAAAATTCATTTGAAAAAGTGAGTCAACCTTGTTTTCATATTAAATTATCTCAACCACTCCTCCTTGTTTATACTCTGAGTCTAGAAGGAACGAAATCGGAACGAAATCCCTTACAACATACATCAAAATTTATAGAGTTGTGCTAGTATCAAGAGTTCACAAATCATGCGATGCACTGGAACAACTCTCAGCAAATTCAAAATTTGATCTTCTTTTAACAAATGGCCTTCATGCAAAAGGGAGCATCTAAAAAATATTTGTCTTTTACTTATTTAAGATAAAAAAATTTAAATGGTCATTAAAATTTAATTAAAAAGTAAATTAATTTTATTTTTGTATGAAAGAACCTGATCACTCCTTTTTATGTTTTGGGTCTAGAAAGAATTGAATCCCTAAATCAAAACATCAAAAGAAAAAAAAAAGGGCCGAGATAGAGGGAGAGATAGAAGCACTAATAAGGCAACGCAATTGTGCTGAAAATGGCCCGACGTAAGTTCTATTCTTTCTTGTAATTTTTCTTAAAAGTTTTTTTTTTCAATTTCAACTAAAATCTAACACGTCGTGTGTAATAACCGTAAAATTTAACGAAAATTTCAATTAAAGAAAATTTAGAATAAAAGAGAAAATTTCGAAAATGAAAATAAGAACCGTAGAAAATATGTATATTTACTACATGGGTTAAAGAAGTACAAATAAAAAATGAAAATTTACGTTTTGGGACGTAATTTTTTATTTTTAAATGATAGTAATTTTTTATAAAAAAATATATTTTTATTTTTTTAAAATGATTATATCTTGTTAAAAGTAAGTAGACTTTTAATTAAAATAATTATTTTTTTACTTAAAATAATTATATTGGCCTTTAATAAATTTTTGTTCTATTTTTAGAAATATTCTTTCTTTTAATATGTATAAAGATATTTATTTTGTAATTTTTTTTATTGAGATTTTTATCAAGAAAAATTATGATTTAAGAGTTTAACTAAAAGTTTATGAGAATAGAAATTTTTAGGAATTTTAGGATATTTTAAAATGAAAAACGGTATTTATATGAATATATATGAAATAAAATGAAAATAAATCTAAATATTTAATTATTAAATAATTATTATTATTATAAATAATAATAATAAAAGAGGAAACGGGGGAGAGACGAAGAAGGCTACGAAATTTCTGAAGTAGATGAATAGTAGTAAATAGTAAAGAATAGTAACTTTTAAATTTCTCTTTAAATTTGGAGTACTTATTGGCTTCCGATCTCAAAACTGAGGGTGCTACTAGATTCATGACGAAGAATCCTATGGTTTTAACCGATCAATTTTTCAAATCAGCCGTTAAATCGCCATAGATCTGAAGTAGAAAATCTCAGAAAAAGGTAAACTCTGAAGCTCTTACTTAAAGACCTCCAATTGAAAATCTGACACCGTAGATGAATTCAAAAGTTAGATAAACCTTAGGATATGAATATTTTCGACCATCTGACAGTTTTTTGTTCGTCGTGAATAGTGATTTTCGGAGGGTGAATAGTATTTTCCGACGGTGAACAGTGACCAAGCTCCCAAAGTCACTTTTTAAGTTTTTGGATTCTCCAGATATATTTTTGAGGTCTATTTGATCAGATTGAGATTGAAAAAGTACATTTTAGGGCTATCCAATCTTGGACTCTTACCCTGTGAGTAGATGATTCTTCTATAGTTTGCATTTACTTTTCTTGAACTTTAAATTGATAAATGAGTATGTTTACAAGTTATTTATACTTTTATATGTTCCTGAAATGGTTTAGAATATCTGAAACGATTGCAATATAATATCTAGTTCAAGAAGAGTGACTTTTGAAATGAATTCTGAAATACATTGAACATATGATTTTCAAATGTATTTCTCATTATATGGCAAAGAAAATATGTTATGTATATGATATTGATTTATACAGAGATATGTTTGCCTCGGATATGGGCATGTATACATGATTCCCCTAATTGGGAAGTTTTGATAGAGGAATATACTGAGAATGAAAATGCTACATTATAATAGTACCTCTATTTTGATTAATATGAATTATATGAGATTATGGTTTTATGGAGGAATCCTATTGGAAACACTGTCTGCTAACAGCAGGTCATGTTAGCCCTGGTGCACCTTGAATGCCTCAGCTAGCAGAGGGTGGTGCTAGCCTCGTGTGAGGGCCAACACATGAGAGATGATATGTGATGGAGAGCGGAATGCCTCCTATATGAGCCAGATTCCAGTTATATGATATGTGATTTGCATTTCCTTGTTGTGTGCTTAGGAAATACCCATATAGAGTCCCTTCGTGTGTCCTCTTGAATGGTAGTAGGGCAAACCTCAGCGGGATGCTGAGTTTAGGTAAATCCTATACCACCAATGTACGGAAGGGGTTAAACTCTGATATGGTGGTTCTGATATGGGATCTTCCAAATGTTTTCATAAAAATTATGTTGATACATACTATGATATTATTTTCGTTTTACAACATTACTTATGAAATGAATATGAATATGAATTTGAACAGAAATTATTTAAAATGTGGGTCCCATATGAATGTATCTCTGAATTATGATTTTCAACGTAAAAAGTTTTAAAATAAAGAGTACATTTATATGTTGACCTAAGAGGTCATATGAGGTATTATCTGCTCACTGAATTGTAAAACTCACTACACGTAGTTGATATATTTTTCAGATAAAGACCCAGAGTTTGGTCCTACAGTTTCTTGCTCGACTAGGTGTCGTATTTCTGTGGTGAGCCTAAATTGTTTCTGTACTCTCAGTGTTTAAAATTGTAATATAAATGTACTCTAGAGTTGCTCTGAACGTCACAGGCAAGATCTTTACTTCTATTGTGATATTGTTAATTGTAGCATTGGCATGTATAATTAGATCTATTGGAAACTTGCAAACATATGATATTATCTTGTTATGTCATAATATGAAATTGATTGCAAATAAATAAAGATAAAGTTATCAGACAATAGTGTTATTCGCGTTCTTAAAGTAGAGGCGTGACAAGTTGGTATCGGAGCATTAGGTTTCCCTGTGGTTATCAGAGCAAATGATTCTTTAGTAGGACCTTTAGTATCGATATGAGCTGGACATATTTATACTTCAGGTGTTGCTGAGGGATTCTATAGGATATTCACTTCTTTCCTATTCCAAGTGTGCTTAAATTCCTAGTGTAAGGTTTGAATAAATATTATAGTATCTTAAAGGTTGTTTTATTCTGTATAGTAAATGATGCCGCCAAGAACTAAAGCGATCACTAGAGAAGAAGCTGTAGATTGTGCACCATCTACTAAAGGGTCTGCACAATCTACAATTCCAGTACAAAGAGGCCGTGGTAGAGGCCAACCTAGAGGAAGAGATAGAGGTAGAAGGCGTGCACGGGGTCTGAGAACCCCAAGACAAGATGAACAGGTCCATGTATCTGATAGAGTTCTTGAAGAAAGAGTAAAACCCCCTCAGGAGCCATATGATAGAACCGCTGATATGATTGCTGGTATACATAGGAGTTTAGAGACATTGACTGAATTTATAGTGGAACAGGGTAGAAGAGAAGGTCAGTCAGCAGAAAATGCTCCTGAAGTGCAAGAACTGGGAAGAACAGCTGAGCAAGAGGATAAGCTTACAGGGATTGAGGTGTCATTACCGCAATTCCTTAAGTTGAAACCTCCGAATTTTTCTGTGTTAGATATTCAGGAAGACCCACAGATAGTTATTGATGCTATGGAACGAGTCCTAAGAGCTTTGAGGTGCTCTAGTAGAAGATCTATTGAACTGGTGTCTTTTCAACTATCTGATGTGGCTCCAGTTTGATTTGAGACACTTGTACAAGGACGAGCAGTTATTTTACCACCAATGGAGTGAGACCAATTTAAGGAAGTATTTATAAATCGATTTCTATCAATAAGTGAAAGAGATAAGAGGGTCAGAGAATTTGAAGAATTAAAACAGACACCGAATATGACAGTTTCTGAATAAGACATCCGTTTTAGTCGGTTATCCAGATATGCACCGTATCTGGTCCCTATTGAAAAAGATAGAATTAAGAGGTTTGTCTCGGGATTGATACACCCGTTGTTTAAATTGGTGGGCCCTCAGATGAATCATTTTGCAACTTATTCAGCAGCTGTAGATTGTGCTAAAATGATGGAAACACGAAAGTAAGCAAATATTGAAGGTTTAAAAAGAAGAAAAAGAGAGCGAAATAGTAATGCTCAAACAAGTTATAATCCTAATGTCAAAGGATCAAGATTTCAAAATCCACAGCGCTTCACTCAAATAGGAACTGGTAGCTCTAATCAGACATCAGTAAATATCAACAAACAAAGAATGAATTAAAGAGATATGAGACCTGTTAACCAACAAGATTCAAGATCAATTCCACCATTTCCTAATTGTGGCAGGCCTCATACTGGACAGTGTCGTAAAGAAACTGGTGGATGTTTTAAGTGTGGACAAATGGGTCATTTGATGAGGAATTACCCATAACTATGAAGTTTTAGTCAAGCATTAGTACAACCAGCTTCACCTCCTGCATCTGTGCCAACACGACCAAATAGAGCAGCTTCAGTTCAAACAAGTAGTGGTGGTACTAGTAGAGGATTAGGAAGTCGAGGTCGAGAATCAGCTCGAGTTTTTGCTTTGACATGATAAGATGTTCAGGCTTCGAATACAGTCATGACAGATACATTAACCGTATGTTTCTATAGAGCATATGTCCTGTTCGATCCTGGTTCTAGTCATTCTTATATATCACCATGTTTTGCTAAGAAATTGGATAGGAATCCTGCTAGTTTATATTGTTCTTTCATGGTTGCTACTCCAATGGGAGAATTACTATTAGTAAATGATGTGTATAAATCATGTGAGATTTTGATTGAAGGTAAGGAGACTCTTGTAGATTTGATAGTTTTAGATATGGTAGACTTTGATGTGATTTTAGAAATGGATTGATTGTCGTCATGCCATTCTAGACTGTCACCATAAGGTGATTGAGTTTAATGTCCCTGAAGAATCTTCCTTTATGATACAAGGAGATCGTAGTAAGGAGTCTAGTAATTTAATTCAGTTTTAACAGCTCATAAGTTGTTACAAAAAGGATGCCAGGGGTCTTTAGCAGTAGTCAAAGATGTTAATATGAAGTATACCAGTGTAGAGCAGGTTTCAGTGGTTAGAGAATTCCCTGATGTGTTTCATGAAGAATTGCCAGGATTATCACCAGACCGAGAGATTGAGTTTGGTATTGACCTCTTCCTTGAAACACAACCAATATCCATACCTCCTTATAGGATGGCGCCTGCAGAACTTAAGGAATTAAAGGAGCAACTGCAAGATTTACTAGATAAGGGTTTTATTCAACCCAGTACATCTTCTTGGGGTGCTCATGTTCTCTTTGTGAAGAAAAAGGATGGATCTTTATGCCTATGTATTGATTATAGGCAGTTGAACAAAGTGACTATACGAAACAAATATCATTTACTCAGAATAGATGATTTGTTTGACTAGTTACAGGGTGCTCAATGTTTTTCAAAAATTAATCTGAGATCTGAGTATCATCAATTGAGGATAAAAAAAAGGAGGATATTCCAAAAATTGCTTTTAAAACTCGGTATGGGCACTACGAGTTTTTAGTAATGCCATTTAGTTTAACAAATGCCCTAGCTGCATTTATGGATTTAATGAATAGGGTGTTCAAACTTTTTCTGGATCAATTCGTCATTGTATTCATAGATGATATCTTGGTATACTCAAGAAGTTCAGAAGAGCATGAGCGGCATTTAAGAATAGCATTGCAAACCCTGAGGGAACACCAGCTGTATGTTAAGTTTTCAAAATGTGAATTTTGGCTTAGTAATGTTACCTTCATAGGGCATGTGGTTACTAAGGATGGTATTCAAGTTGATCCTAAAAAGATAGAACCAGTGCAGAAATGGCCATGCCCTGCGACGGTTACAGAGATTCATAGTATTCTTGGTTTAGCAGGCTATTATCGTAGATTCGTTAAGAATTTTTTAAAGATAGTTGCTCCTTTGACGAGGTTAACAAGAAAGGGAATAAAGTTTAACTGGTCAGATGAATGTAAAATAAGCTTTCAGAAACTCAAAGAATGTCTGACTACGGCGCCAGTATTGACTATTCCTTCAGGTACTAAAGGATATACGGTATACTGTGATGCATCGAGAGTTGGATTATGATGTGTATTGATGCAAAATGGTCGAGTCCTTGCATATGCATCTAGACAGCTTAAACCACATGAGTAAAACTATCTGACTCATGATTTGAAAATGGCAGCAGTAGTTTTTGCTCTCAAAATGTAGATGCATTATTTGTATGGTGAGACATGCGAAATTTATACAGATCATAAAAGTCTCAAATATATTTTTCAACAAAAAGATCTTAATTTGAGACAAAGACGAGGGATGGAATTACTTAAAGATTGTGATTATACCATCCAAGTAAAGTCAATGTTGTGACTAATGCATTAAGTAGGAAGTCTATGAGTAGTTTAGCTCATATCACTATGGTAAGAAGGTCGTTAGTTAAAGAGATGCATAAGTTGGAAAGTGATGGGGTAGTTATGAAAGTGAAGGAGCCTGAAATATTATTAGCCTATATGCAATTTCAATCATCTTTGATCAAACGGGTGAAAAAGGCACAAAGAGAGGATGTCTAGTTGTGCAAGAGAATGGAATAAGTGAAGAATGGTGGTGAAGTTGAATTCACTGTAGACTCTGAAGGAATTCTGAAATTTGGCAAGCGAATATGTGTACCTGATAAAGAAGAACTTAAGAAAGAAATTTTAGATGAAGCTCATAGATCCATGTATACGATTCATCCTGGAAAAACTAAAATGTATAAAGATCTAAAAAGAAATATATTGATGGGAAGGTATGAAGAAAGACATAATGGATTACGTGTCTCGATATTTAACCTATCAGCAAGTGAAAGCAGAACATCAAAAGCCTGTAGGACTACATCAGCAAATAGAGATACCTGAATGGAAATAGGAAAGAATAACTATGGATTTTGTTACGGAGTTACCAAGAACACTAAAGGGTTTGATTCAATATGAATGATCATTGATAGATTAACTAAGTCAGCACATTTTCTACCAGTGAAAACCACATACAATGTAGTTCAATATGCAAGATTATATTTGAATGAAATAGTGAGGCTTCATGGAGTGCCAATATCAATTATTTCTGATTGAGGACCACAATTCACAGCTCGTTTCTGGAGAGTTTTCCAAGAAGTTTTGGGCACAAAGTTGAATCTCAGTACTGTATTTCATCCTCAAACAGATGGGCAATCTGAGCGCACCATTCAAATATTGGAAGACATGTTTCGGGCTTGTGTTTTAGATTTTCAGGATAGTTGGAAAAGATTTCTGCCTTCAGCTGAATTTGCTTATAACAATAGTTATCAAGCTAGTATACAAATGGCGCCTTTTGAGGCATTATATGGCAGGCGTTGCCGTTCCCCGATTGGATGGTTTGAGATGGGTGAAACAAAGGTTTTAGGGCCTGATATGGTACAAGATGCACTAGTCAAGGTAAAATTATTTAAGGAAAGGTTGTTAGCAGTTCAGAGTAGACAGAAAGCCTATGTTAATAATAGACATCGCCTATTGGAATTTGTCATAGGTGAACATGTTTTTCTGAAAATATCTCCTATGAAGGGAGTAATGAGATTTGGGAAGAAAGAGAAATTAAGTCCACAGTATATAGGACCATTTGAAATTCTTGATAAGATCAGTCCAGTAACTTATCGTTTGGCTTTACCTCCTGAATTGGGTAATGTTCATCTAGTTTTTTATGTGTCTATACTATGAAAATTTAACCTATGAGGAACAACCAGTAGCAATAATGGACAGATAAGTAAAGAAGTTGCAGTCAAAAGAAATACCTATAGTGAAGGTGATATGAAAAAATCACTCTTCTGAAGAAGCTACTTAGAAAAGAGAGAAGGATATACGCACCAGATATTCGCATTTGTTTGAACAATGATGTTAGTATTTATCTGCAACTATGGTGATAAAATTCGAGGATTGAATTTCTTTAAGGGGGAAGAATGTAATAACCGTAAAATTTAACGAAAATTCCAATTAAAGAAAATTTGGAATAAAAGAGAGAATTTCGAAAATAGAAATAAGAATCGTAGAAAATATGTATATTTACTACATGGATTAAAGAAGTACAAAGAAAAAATGAGAATTTACGTTTTGGAGTGTAATTTTTTATTTTTAAATGATAGTATTTTGTTATAAACAAATATATTTTTATTTGTTTAAAAATGATTATGTCTTGCTAAAAGTAAGTAGACTTTTAATTAAAATAATTATTGTTTTACTTAAAATAATTATATTGGCCTTTAATAAATTTTTGTTCTATTTTTAAAAATATTCTTTCTTTTAATATGTATAAAGATATTTATTTTGTAATTTGTTTTATTGAGATTTTTATCAAGAAAAATCATGATTTAAGAGTTTAACTAAAAGTTTATGAGAATGGAAATTTTTAATAATTTTGAAATATTTTAAGATGAAAAACGGTATTTATATGAATATATATGAAATAAAATGAAAATAAATCTAAATATTTAATTATTAAATAATTATTATTATTATAAAAAATAATAATAAAAAAGGAAACGGGGGAGAGACGAAGAAGGTTGCGAAATTTCTGAAGCAGATTAATAGTAGTGAATAGTAAAGAATAGTAACCTTCAAATTTTTTTTTAGATTTGTAGTACATATTGATTTCCGATCTCAAAACTAAAGGTGCTACTAGATTCCAAACGAAGAATATTACGGTTTTGATCGATCAATTTTTCAAATCAGCCGTTGAATCGCCGTAAATCTGAAGTAAAAAATCTCATAAAAAGGTAAACTTTGAAACTCTTACTTGGAGACCTCCAATTGAAAATCTGACACCGTAGATGGATTTAGAAGTTAGATAAACCTTAGGATATGAAAATTTTCGACTATCTGACAGCTTTTTGTTCGTCGTAAATAGTGATTTTCGGAGGATGAATAGTATTTTCTGACGATGAATAGTATTTTTCGACGGTAAACAATGACCAAGCTCCCAAAGTCATTTTCTAGGTTTTTGGATCCTCCGAATAGATTTTTGAGTTCTATTTGATTAGATTGAGATTAGAAAAGTGCATTTTAGGGTTATCCAATATTGGGCTCTTACCTTGTGAGTATATGATTCTTCTATGGCTTGCTTTTACTTTTCTTGAACTTTAAATTAATAAATGAGTATGTTTACAAGTTATTTATACTTTTATATGTTCCTGAAATAGTTTAAAATATCTGAAACGATTGCAATATGATATTTAGTTCAAGAAGAGTGACTTTTAAAATGAATTCTGAAACACATTGAACATATGATTTTCAAATGTATTTCTCATTATATGGCAAAGAAAATATGTTATGCATATGATATTGATTTATACATAGATATGTTTGCCTCGGATATGGGCATGTATACATGATTCTCCTAATTGAAAAGTTTTGATAGAGGAATATACTGAGAATGAAAATGCTGCATTATAATAGTACCTCTGTTTTGATTAATATGAATTATATGAGATTATGATTTTATGGATGAATAATATTGGAAACACTGTCTGCTAACAGCAGGTCATGTTAGCCCTGGTGCACCTTGATTGCCTCAGCTAGCAGGGAGTGGTGCTAGCCTCGTGTGAGGCCCAACACATGGGAGATTATATGTGATGGAGAGCAGAATGCCTTCTATATGGGCGAGATGCCAGTTATATGATATGTGATTTGTCTTCCCTTGCTGTGTGCTTGAGAAATACCCATATAGAGTCCCTTCGCGTATTCTCTTGAATGGTAGTTGGGCAAACCTCAACGGGATGCTGAGTTTAGGCAAATCCTATACCACTAAAGTACGGAAGGGGTTAAACTCTGATATGGGATCCTCCAAATGTTTTCATAAGAATTATATTGATGCATACTATGATATTATTATCGTTTTATAGTATTACTTATTAAATGAATTTGAACAGAGATTATTTGAAATGTGGGTCTCATATGAATGTACCTTTGAATTGTAATTTTCAACGTAAAAAGTTTTAAAATAAAGAGTGCATCCATATGTTGACCTAAGAGGTCATAGAAGGTATTATCTGCTCACTGAGTTGTAAAATTCACTACACGTGCTTGATATATTTTTTAGATAAAGACTCAGAGTTTGGTCTTGCAGCTTCTTGATCGACTAGATGTCGTACTTCTGTGGTGAGCCTAAATTGTTTCTGGGCTCTCAGTGTTTAAAATATTAATATAAATGTACTCTAGAGTTGCTCCAAACGTCACAGGCAGGATCTTTGTTTCCGTTGTAATATTGTTAATTGTAGCATTGGCATGTATAATTAGATCTATTGGAAACTTGCAAACGTATGATATTATCTTGTTATGTCATAATATAAAATTGATTGCAAATAAATAAAGATAAAGTTATCGAACAATAGTGTTATTCGCGTTCCTAAAGTAGGGGCATGACATCATGCATTTTATAAAAAAAAATTCAATTAATACAATCATTTTTGGAAATGTACGTCTTGTTTTCATCAAACTTTTTTACTAATGATATCGAAAGCGCATATCGGCTCATTAATTTTTATTTTTGGTGTTTCCCTATCTTAGAAAAATTTTGAGGGTCAAACAATCTTTGTATCTCTAACTTTCATTTAAACTTTGAAAATTTCACATTCTATGACTTTTTCTTACTACTAGATACTTAATTAATTATGGGATAGATTATAATTATATATTTTCATTTTTAAATCTCGAGTTATTAGTTAGTAATTCTCTATTCAAATGCTTTATTTTGATTCAAGACATTATTTTTAATTATTTAATTCTCTAATTCCTTTCTCCTAAGGAGAGAAAATCTAGGCTAGATTCAAAGAGATTATCTTCCATATATTTAATTTATTGGTTCTAAAAAATTCCTTTGATTTTTTCCCTTTTACCAATCGGTCATTAAATCAAAAGGACAAGAGAAAAAAGAAAAATGGAATATTGTAGCTCCTCTTGCACATATAGTGACATATATAGTGAAATGATACTCTGGGTTCTCACGAAAAAAAATCATTTTTTAATACCCACTCACTCGTTATTATTATTAGTTAATAATCCTAGTGATTGTATTTATATGTTTATTGCAATAGAAAATGCAATATTCAAATGATTTTTCATCGAATGACTATTCATCTATTATATTTTCATGTAAATAGAAACAAGAAAGCTCTATGGAAAAATGATAGTTCAATTCGATGTTGTTTAAGAGGGAGTTAGACTACAGGTGTGGGCTAAGTAAATCAATTATGAGGTAATTAGAAAGCCCCTAATTTAGATCCCACATACTTTCAATAATCCATGTTCATATGGAAAAAAAAATTGAGATCAATGTGAACTCTCAACTAAAAATTAAAAGGGAAAGATACATAACTTTGGTTTCCCCTTTTGATTTGGAAATATGAGGGTTTTTTTTTAAAAAAGTATAACACTTATTAATTAAGAAAATTATGCTACTAAATCTTGCATTATTCCCCTGTTCTGTTTTGTTTTAAAAAAAAACTTATTTTGGGTTAGAGAAATTATGTTCTTCAATTTTCTTTTGCATCATACATCACATGAATTAAATTGTTTAGCATATTATACTTCCATGTTCTAAAAATTATTGTCTTATCAAGCTAGTTTAGGCAGTTAAAAAAATTTGGGTAAAAGATCGCTAATTCAATTCTTCTCTCATATTTGATCTCACATTTGAGCCACTTTAATTCTCGTCTTTCTTCCATTTCCTTTGAACTGATATTTTTATTTATATTTGATGTTATAATAAAACTATTTATGAATCTTGATATGATATAATAATTTTAATGACTAAGTGGTTTATAATTCAGTCTTTGTCAACTTGCATTCTCTTAATTAAGTTTCACTACAAAGTATATATAGTGGACGTGTAATTTGTCTATACTTCAAATTTAAAGGACTTTTGTGTGAAACGCGTGTTAGAAATTATAATAAAATTATTTATAGAATTTTATTTAATAATTTAAATTTTTAAGTTAAAATTATTTTTAATATTATATATACAACAATAACAACAATTAAGTAATTTTTTTTAATAAGTAGAGTCGCTTGTTATTATTCTTTTTAGTTTGTTATTATTTTTCTGATGGAATAAACAGGAAAGAGGAAAGCACATAAGGCTCCTGTGGCTAAAGATGGAAAAAAGGCAAGGAAGTTTAACGAAGCAGAGTTAAAAGATATCATAGGCTATGAGAAAGGAAAAGACTGTGTTGAGGTTGAATGTGGCTGCACCAACAACAAATATGGAGACTTCATTGGAACGCTAAGAGTCAAAGCCAATGGTCAATTTTTGATCACTTGTCATTGCTTCCAAGGCTGCAAAGAGGGCAAGCTTCTCTCTTTAGCTTTTTATCATTCTTATATATCAAATCCAGGTTTTTTCTTTTATAGTGATGAATTACTACAAGCACATAGCAAATGTCGATAATTGGATTAACTCAGCGAGTCGCTCAAGAAAGTTTCACAGGGACGAGTTCATTCGCTGCTCAAAGTGCCACAAAGAGCGCAGGTTCCATCGTCGAAGCTTGAAGGAGCTTAAAGAGTATCATGCTGCTTTGAATAACAATAGCTGGGAGTGCTCCAATTGGGCTTTCACCAAGTAAGTTAACATTTCTCTCAACGAAAATTCATAGATGCTAATAGGAATACCAAACACAATACAATTTGAAATGTCACGTCGTATTGGCATGAATATCGAAGACAATAGGTTTTCAGTCCAAAAATATACTGATATATTGTGCACGTTTGAATCTAGTAAGAGTGTGGGATCCATTCCAAGGTGGCGTTTGAGTTAATGGATTTGAGCATTTTTCATGTTTCAGAATAACCTGCGATGAGGAAGAAGAGACAAAAAGCCGCAAGATGCATCGAGGCTGTCCTCGTTTTACAAATTGCAGGGGCTGCGACTATTGCAATTGCTATGGCTGTCTGAAATGCCGCTTCTTGCACTGCAATTGCCGAGACTGCCTTGACTTCATGAACGAAGGATTACCTTAGGCTTTTCTCATCATGCTCATTGTTTCCTGCTACTGGATATCAGTATATCACTAAACCTTGTAGCAACCAAAACCTATCTGATCGATGTTGTGCTGTATCTTTGTTCGTTTTCATGTTTTCCCCTTCGCTCAAATTCTGAACTGGTATGACAATATTTCAGTTGATGTTAATTTCTGGTGACTTCAAATGAGACCATTTAACTTTTATTCATATTCTAAATTTTTAAAATTTGGTTTATAATTTAACAACTAAAATGAGATTTGTTAAAAGTACATTAATTTCTATTGTAATTATAATAAAAGGTACATTATTATTTTTATTTAAATTTTCATCAAATAGATATTGATTTTTACACATTTTAGACACAGAATACCAACTATGTACCTGTGAAACTCAAAAGAAGAGGAAAGTCCATGTAATTTCTAAAATTAAAAAAGAGTTAAATTTAATTTCAGCAAATATTGGGGAGGTACATAAAGTTTAATACTCATCATGGCATTGGAAAAATTTGAGACAAATTTTTCATAATAATTCATTTGAAAAGAAAATCAATTTAAATTTCATATAAAAAGATATTAATCACTTCTCTTTACTTTATTCTAGAAGAAATCGAATCTCTAAAACAAAGCATCAAAAGAAAACATAGAAAGGCTAGTGAAGAGAGAGATTGGCGATGTATTGGAAGGCGATTTCAATATTTGATATTTTTGTCAACACTTGGGAGTTCATGTAGAAGGAAATAACTAAACATGATTATTTTTTTCAATTTAAGACAAAAAATTTAAATATTCCTAAAAATTAATTTGAAAGGTGAATCAATTTTATTTTCATATAAAATGGTGTTGGTCGCTCCTCTTTATTTATTTTCAACGTCTAGAAGGAATCAAATCCTTTAAAACATAGCATCAAAAGAAAAACAAAAATGTCAATAAAGAAAGAGATATATGTTGACTCCATTGATGTTTTTAGTAGTTTTGATGATAATAAAAAAAGTAAAAGAGTTTTTTAGAAAATAAACAAATTTGGAGAAATTGCATCAAAAATTTTCATGAAAATTTCTAAGAATACATCAAAAGCTCACATATAACCAAGGTAAAGGAACCATGTTTTGAAGGTTGTCATGTCTCTTTAGGTTACCTTAGTCTTAGTTTCATGTAAATTAAAAATCTTAGGAAATCATGAACTCTTAAACGTTTTCAAAACTTTTGGTGTTGATTTTTCTAAGTTTGTTGGTGATTTAGTTTATAAAGTTGTCTCAAAACCATGACTTTCAAAGTACCTTGGAAACCTATTAAACTTAACAATCACTTAGTGACTTAAAAGAGAACAATGTTTACAAATTAGTGACCAACAAGCGTCTACTGATGGCATTGGACGCCTATAGCCTTTTATAGTTTTTAAATTTAACGGTTTGGAGGACCAATCGAAATCCACAACATCCATTGGACACCTATGTATTTATAGAATTTCAATTCCAAGAACAACAGGTGCCTACAGTTATGAATGGAGGCCTAATGACAGTCTAAAAAGTCAAAAATCAAGAATTTTCATGATAATGAGCACCTATAGCTTTGAGTGGGCGCCCAACACATAATTTGAAATGAAATTTATAGTTTTATAACGATCGAATTTCATTGCTTTTGATATTAAATTATCTTTAATAATTACAAAATGGATCTCTTTATAAATATCGAATGTCTTGAACATTAGAAGATAAGAAAAACTGTTATTATCATTTTATTTCATCCTTAACTGTTATTATCATTTTATTTCATCTTTGAGCTCTTGTTTTCCTCTATTTTTTTAATATGGGTTAACATCGTAATACATGCAGTCTATAAAAGAGGATTTGAGCCTTCTACTTTATTTCTTTGTGAGGATTGTGTTAAAGGGAAGTCTCTTGAGGTGTTTGGGCTAGGGAACCTAGTTGAGTTACGAAGAAAGAACATAGTTTTCCAACTTGTTTAAGTTGTGCTATTGTAAGTGACTCATAAGCGCCTAATTTTAAATTTATAGTATATTGAAAATCTCAAGTTGTAACTTAAAGATTGAATGTAGATTCAATAGTTGAGTTGAATTAGTATAAATATTACTTTATCTTCTCCACTCCCTTGTTTAAGCTTTCTGATTTTCTAAGCATATTTACATCTTATAACTTGACTGCCTTTGTGCTTCTATCTTTATCTTTTGGCTTGATTGTTTGCATAAGATTTTTCTAATTTACTTAGTTTTTCATCTAAAGTGCTTTTTAGTTTTTAACTTCAGTATAAAATTTATTATCTGATTTATTTTCTAGTTTTCAAACCCATTCTCTTTTTCATACTTCAGTACAAAAACTTTTAAACACCCAATTTACTTTCCCTCTTGGGTGTAAACCATTTCTAATAATATAGGATCATTCTAATATATAGGGATCACATATTATGTGATGCAATAAAACAATTCTTGACCTATTCAAAATGTGATCTTCTTTTTAACACATGACTTCATGCAAAAGGAAGCATCTAAAAAATGTTTTTTTTTCTGAATTAAGGTAAAAAAAAATTGAAATTCTCATAAAAATTTATTTGAAAATTGAATTAATTTTATTTCTATATAAAACAATTTCGGTCACTCCTCTTTATGCTCTGAATTTAGAAAGAATTGAATCCTTCAAACAGAGCATCGAAACAAAAATAAAAGCGCCAGCAAAGAGAGATAGAAGGGACTATAAAAGCAGCACAAATTTGCTGAAAATGGCCTCTGGTAAGTTCTATTCTTTTTTGTAGTTACTCTTAAATTTATTTTTAAGTGTCAACTAGAGTCTAGAATGTCATGCATGCTATTGATATTTATTTTCTCAATTAATATAGTCATTTTTTGAAATGCAAGCTTTGTTTTCATCAAACATTTTCACTATTGATATCAAGAGAACATATTGGCTTTTTTTTCTCTCAATTTTAGAAAAAATTTGAGAGTCAAACAATATTCGGATTTTTAATTTTCATTTAATCTTCTGGGATCTAACATCCTATGAATTTGTTTTTACTACTAGATACTCAATTAATTATTGATAGATTATAATTACATATTTTCATTTCCAAATGCTTTATTTTGATTCAAGACACGATTTTTAATTATTTAATCTTCTAATTCCTTTCTCCTGAGGAGAGAAAATCTACGCTAATTCAAAAATATTATGTCGGATATATTTAATTTATTGGTTCTAGAAGAGTCCTTTGAAATTTAATATTTTTACCAACCAATCGTTGAATCCAAATTATGGAGAAGAGAAAAAAATATTGGAATATTGCAGCTCTTCTTGTTGGATGCGGTACTTATAAACCCCATAATTTAGATCCCACATACTTTGAATAATTATTCATGTTCTTGTGGTAAAAAATTATGAGATCAAAGTGAACTCCCAACTAAAAAAAATAAAAGGAAAAGCTCCATAACTTTGTTTTCCCATTTTGATGTGGAAATATGAGATTTTTTTTGTATATTATAACATTTATTAATCAAGGACACTATATGCTACCAAATCCTGCATTGTTTCCTGTTTCCTGTTTCCTGTTTGGGAGAGATGGAGTCGTGCTGCTAAGGCTTGGTATGTGCTGGCGACGATTTTGGAGCTGCAAAAGTTTTTATCAGTCCTTAAATTGGTACGAGTTGAAAGGGGTTTAAAAAAAAATTAAGAAAAAAAATCTTTAACTTGCGGCGGTTTTTATTCAAAACCGCCGCAAAGCGCATTTACCTATCCACAGCGGTTACGTGTTACATAACTGTTTTAATTTAATTAATTTAGGGGTGCTTTTTCAAACCATCGTTAAAAAATGAATGCACTAAAAACTAAATTTGTTGCCATGGTCAAGGAAGGGGCAAAAAACTTATATTTCAGTAAATTTTCATTTCTATGTATAAGTGTTATTTATTGTAATTTTAAATCTAATAAAGTTATAGAATATGTTATAACCGAATTAATTTTTAAATTTTTAAATTCAAATAAAATAAAATTTAGTATTTAAAATTCATTACAATTCATATGTTATGTGCGAAATCATACTAAAACCATTAGGTACTTGCTAGTTGTGGCTGCAAAGTACATATTGTATGTCATATATAATGTATTTTTGGAAGATATTGATGCATATCAATGCTATGAAAGAGTGTTATATAAATAAAATTAATCTCTTGGAATCAACATATTTTAAAAATATTAAGATCTTAATACATGAATGTGAAATCCATGTTTATGAGATATTGAAGAAAACTAAAATTTTAAGTTAGAAGTAAATACACAAATCTACCTCAAATATTGTTTTAATTCATGGACATCATGTGAAAGGAAACAATTAAATATAAATTTTTTTTTTATCAATTTGAGTTTAAAAAAAAAAATTCATTTGAAAGGTGAATCAATTTTAATTCCATCTACAAGATCTCAGTCACTCCTCTCTACTTTGTTCTAGAAGGAATCGAATGTCTAAAATAGAGTATTAAAAAACACAAAATGGCTAGTATGCAGAGAGAGTTTAGTCTCAGTAATATCAAGAGTTCAGATACTGTGCAATGCGCTAGAACAATATTAAGTCATTTCAATATTTGATACTAACCCTAGATTTCATTAAAAAAAATTCATTTGAAAAGTGAATCAGTTCTAGTTTCATATAAAAGATTTCAGTCACTCCTTTTTACTTTATTCTAAAAGGAATTAGATCTCTAAAATAGAGCATAAAAAGAAAACATAAAATAGTTGCTGCCAGATATTAATCTCAATAGTATCAAGGGTTCACATATTATGGAATGCACTAGAACAATACTTAGCCATTTCAGTATTTGATATTATTATTGACACTTGACCTTCATGAAAAAGAAAACAGCTAAACATTTTTATTTGTTTCAATTTAAGACAAATATTTCAAATATTCATAAAAATTCATTTGAAAAGTGAATCAACCTTATTTTCATATTATATCATCTCAATCACTCCTCCTTATTTATACTCTAAGTCTAGAAAGAACCAACATACATCAAAAGAAAATGAAAAGACTAATGAAGTGAGAGATAGAGTCCTCTTAGGATCGAGAGTTCACATGTTATTCAATGCACTAGAACAATTCTTAGCAAATTCAAAATTTGGTCTTTTTTTTAACAGACTTCATTCAAAAGGAAGCAGCTAAAAAAATTTGTCTTTCACTGATTTAAGGTAAGAAATTGTAAATGCTCATAAAATTTATTTGAAAATTAAATTAATTTTATTTCTATATAAAATAATCTCGGTCACTCTTTTTTAGACCCTTAAAATAGAGTATCAAAAAAAAAATAGTCGAAAGAGAGACAAAAGTGACTAATATATAAGGTAGGACAATCGCTGAATATGACCCGCCGTAAGTTTTATTCTTTCTTATAATTATTTTTTAAAAAAAAAATTATCAATTTCAACTAAAATCTAGAATGTCATTCATTCCATTGATGTTTTTTTTTTTCCTTTTTATAACTAATACAGTCATTTTTTGAGACGCATGTCTTGCTTTCATCAAACATTCCTTGGCAGTCAGCACTATCCTAGCAGGAAAGTGTTGGATGCACAAATGTTTCAGTTGTAGGATCAAGTCAACACCCAAGTTCCCCATTCTCGAAAGTCTACTTAGAAGATAAATAATTCGTAAAAAACTTTAATATTAATATTTATTAAACACGAACTCCTTTTCATAAAAAAATATTTATTAAACATCACCTAATATAAATGTTACAAATTATGTTTCTGGCAAGAATAATTCTAGTTGTGTAACAATATTTATCGTAAAAAGAAATTTCCTAATCTCCTTCAGTCATAGCTCCTTTGAGCCGAAAGCGGAGGTGCCATTCGTCA
The DNA here is from genome assembly GCA_037074535.1 of Gleditsia sinensis. Taxonomy (NCBI): domain Eukaryota; kingdom Viridiplantae; phylum Streptophyta; class Magnoliopsida; order Fabales; family Fabaceae; genus Gleditsia; species Gleditsia sinensis. Next base: position 9,458,045 of record CM073466.1, read on the forward strand.
AAAGCAGCTTAATAAGTTTGTTCCCTTCCCATAACCATTGGGGGTCCACTCCACGGTCATCCCCGCGTAATTCTCTTTCTGGGACCCACTTTCTCCTCTTTCTCTTCGTAAATTACCTTCCTTCTTTTTTCTCGTACAAGGAGGTCCAAGTTTTCCTGTCAGCAATTCATTAGACATGTAAAACATTTTGCTACAAATGTAATATAAAATAGAAGAATGGAAAAACAGTGCATTAGATTAAGCAAATTGACTTGACCATGACTGTTTCCAAGAAATTCCTCGTCATGATAGCAATACTACAGCACTATTTTGTTCAAAACTCTCATAATGCAGAGTAGTAGCTGGTATCTTTGACGTATCAGGAACGTCTAGAAAGGTGCCTCTCCTAAACGAAAATACTTAACACAAGTCGCAGTTGTTACTCTATCTCTAGGATTTTGATTTCAGTCAGTCCTGGCATAGTAATATTTGCAATACGTTTCCAGGGGTAAAAGAGCAGATATGGGCATGCTGGAGCCATTCAAGTGGACGCATTTTGTTTTAGCTTTTCTTCTAAACATGGGTAATGAATCCTTTGCCTCATTTACTCCTGTTGACAATTACTTGCTCGCCTGTGGTTCTTCCAGGAATATAGTCTTCCAGGGTAGGACTTTTGTTCCCGACTCTGACTATAACCTCTTACTGGAAGCCGATAAATCTGTTACAGTTAGCTCTAATTCAATGGTCCCATTTCCAGTTCATGAGTCAGCTCGAGTCTTCTGGAGCAGATCTTCATATACATTCAGAATTGAGAAACAAGGCTGGCACTGGATCCGCCTTTACTTTTACCCTATACCAAACTTGAACCACAACTTGTCCTCCGCCTCAATAGCAGCAGTAGCTGATAGTTTTGTGCTTCTCAACAATTTCACGTTCATGAAGTATGAAGGTTCTCACTTGTTCAAGGAGTATGCAATCAATATTACATCACCTACCTTTTCTATCACATTCATCCCTTCTAGCCATTCAGTTGTCTTCGTTAATGCAATCGAAGTCGTCTCAATACCAGATGAGCTCTTTCCTCATCAAGCAATGGCTCTAAATTCCTCTTCCCCATTTGACATTTCAGGATTGGCCCTTGAAATAATTTACCGGTTGAATGTGGGCAGTGAATCTCTCAACATCCAGAATGATAACCTTGGTAGGAATTGGGAGGACGATGAAAAATATCTCTCCTCCAATAGCAGTGGTGCTCTGAATATTTCAGTTAATCCTTTGGCTATAGTCTATCCTTCTGCCACTACACATGAGATAGCACCGGCATGGGTTTATGCTACAGCCAAAGCCATGGCAGATGCACAGAGATCACCCAATTTAAGTTGGTCCTTCCCCATATATCCAAACTTCAGCTACGTTGTCCGGGTGCATTTCTGTGATATCATAAGCAAGTCACTCTACGCATTATTTTTTGATCTATTTATAAATGGTGACATTGCTATTGAAGAACTCGAACTACCCTCTATAACTGGTGACTTGTCTATGCCATATTACAAGGACTTCGTCGTCATCCCTACAGCAAACACTTTGACCGTAAGTGTTACTCCTGGTAGATTGGCGTATGCACAAAATGCAACTATGAGTGGGCTGGAGATAATGAAGATTAGAAATGAGAAATCAGATAGTATTCTTCCCAATTCATCCCCAAGAAATGGGAAAGCAGATAATATTCTTCCTAATTCTTCCCCAAGAAATGGGAAATCAGCCATTATTGTTGGCAGTAGTGTCAGTGCTGCAGCTTTCCTAGTTCTCATTGGAATAACTTTGTATTACATAACAACTTACGGGTCAAAGTCAAGCTCGGTAGCTACTCTCAAATCTTGCAGACTTTTTACTTTCCGAGAAATCCAAGATGCAGCAAACAACTTTGATCAAAGCCTGTTTCTTGGAGAAGGTGGTTTTGGCAAGGTATATAAAGGAAAGATTGAAAATGGGAAGAAAGTAGCCATCAAAGTAGCGAATCACAAATCAAGACAAGGTCTTCATGAATTTCAAAATGAGATTGAGTTACTATCCAAGCTCTTCCATCAGAACCTTGTCTCTCTAATAGACTATTGTAACGAAGGCTCGCGAATGATTCTAGTATACGAATACATGGCAAATGGATCCTTTTGTGGCCATCTCCATGGGACAAACTCTGTCCCTTTGTCATGGAAGCAACGACTTGGAATATGCATTGGAGCTGCAAAGGGTCTTTACTATCTTCACACAGGAGCTCATCAAAGCATAATTCATCGCGATGTAAAGACAGCAAATATACTCTTGGATGAGAATCTTGTTCCAAAAGTTGCTGATTTTGGCATCTCAAGAAAAGGTCCACCTCTTGATAAGAGCCACGTGACAACTGCAGTAAAGGGAAGCTTTGGTTATCTTGATCCTGAGTATTTCAGAACTAAACTTCTCACTGAGAAATCAGATGTGTACTCATTTGGGGTGGTTCTGATGGAAGTTATCTGTGGCAAGTCTGCTTTAGATAATGCTCGTCCAACAGAGGAAATTAATTTGACAAGATGGGCGTCAACCTGCCAAGAAGAGGGCACTTTTCATCAGATTATGGACCCAAATCTGAGTGGGAAAGTGAATTTGGATTCTCTGAATAAGGTTTGTGATTTGGCTTGGAAGTGCTTAGAGGAGCATCGGGCAAATAGACCATCAATGGGGTATGTACTGTGTCAACTAGAAGATGCTCTCCACCTTGAGTTGGCGTCACCAACTTGGAGAGTTTCTATGGACTCTGTCACTGCTGTGGATGCGGAAGATGGAATCAAGGATGACAATGAACAAGTTGCTTCTTGAAACCAGCTTCTTTCACTTTATTGACTTCATTGTTGCTAATCTGCTTCTTATGGAACAACTTGGATGAGTAAAAGAAATAGTAAACAATGATATAAAGAATGAGAAAATTTACGTTTGCTTATAATATTTGCTATTTTTCAAGAGAATCATTGTGGAAATTGGAAAAACGTCATGTATGGTACAATGGCATATTTCAAAATTACAACAGAGAAAAACTAAAGGTAGAACATAAAAAGAAAATCGATTAAATATTAAAGTATACTTTACTCATTTTGATCATAGAAAAAAGGACTCAATGATATACTAAAAATTTTATTTTAGGTCAAATCACATAATATCACTATAGTTTACGGTAACTTTTTTTTTTCAATAAGAAATTCTTTCAATAATTATTAAAAATTATAGGTGATTTTGAGAATTACTTTGTGAATGTTTTCTAAAAATTATTATAATTGTAATAGAAAAGATAAGAATTATATAAAAGCCACTAGGGATATATATTATTTCCTTTAAATTGAAATGATTCATTTAATTTTATAATGTTAACTTCTACACTTTAATATTCATAATATTTATTAAACATGAACTCCTTTTCATCAAAAAATATTTATTAAAGATCGCCTAATATAAATTTTACCAATTATATTTATACCACGAATAATTCTAATTTTGTAACAGTATTTATCCTAAAAAAATTTCTAATTTGAATTTTCTCATTCAGTTCTCATAGCTCCTTTTGAGCCGAGACTGGAGGTGCCAAAATTATATTTAATTTAAAATTTTATATTATTAATTATTTATTTTATTTTTTTATTTATAATATTTTAAAATAATTTTTATTAAAATATTTTTATTTTAATAATTTTATTCTTTAGAGTATTTTTATTTTTTTATTAATTTTTTATATTATTTATTATATATCAAATATAAAAAAGTAATAAAAATTATATTTATTTTTATATTATACTAAACATAATTTTAATCACATAATTTTTTTTATTTTTTTATTTTTTATTTTTGTCAATAATGGAATGAGACCTAAAAGAATAATTTACATAATTTTTTAAATTAAAAAAGAGGCAAATAATTTTAGCAAATATTGGAGAGGTACATTTACTTTCCTGTAATTTTATCATGATTTCTCTTTGTATATGCAAACATCTTATTAAAATGGAGTGCCATTTATTAGAACGAATGTTATTAAAATCAGACTAAATTGATAAGTTCACCAAAAAAGTGAATTTTTGGTCCAATTAACTCTTTCATCGAATCCATTGACAATCGATTATTTTTATAAAACGTCACCAACTAGTATTCAAATCCCAACAAGTGTGGCTTTTTGATGGTTGTAAATTTTCTGTAATATCACTTTTTTGTATACTGAACTTTCTTATAATGAACTATCGGTCCAATTTCTAACTGAGGTATAAGCAAGTGTGGGTAATTTGAAAAAAAAAAATGTAAATAAGCTCCTTTATCTTTTGATCATTTACAAGCATCTCTTACAATTTTAAAAGTAAAAAGTTATTCTCGTCATTTCTTACTAACATGCATTTTTTATTCATTTTCAGTTAATGAAATTAATAGATTTCCACTCCACGTCTCACCGTTGAAATTAAATATAATAGTGAAATCACAAATTTATATATTTTTAAATGAGTAACGTAATATATTTATTAATTTTGTTAACCAAAAATTGACAAGTGTTAAATATTGACTATTGAAAATTGAAGCAATGATTGTATATTTTATTTGTAAGGCTTAAATTTTATTTTTATTGTTAATAATTTTTCTTAATAGATAATCTGCAAACAATATTTTATATCATCGTTAAAACTTTTAATATGTCATAACTTTAAAATAAAATAATTTTATCTCATCTTAAATATTAAAAAAAAAAGAAAAAAAAAGTTAAAAGAGAGTATTTTTCAATTTTAAAAGTTGAAGAAGATATTTGTAAATAAGTTAAGGTTGAATAAGAGTATTTACAATTTTTTTTTCTTAAAAGTTTCTCTTTTTTTTTAATTACTTAAAAGAGGAGCTACTAGTTGTAGGAGTGTTCAAGGGTTCGGTTTAGTTTGATCTTGGAATTCAATCAAATCGAACTGAACTACCAAAATACTACAAAAAATAAACTTTTTGATAAGTTTAATTGGGTTTTATCCAACCGAAACAAACCGAACCGTTAAATAACGGTTCGGTTGGTTCGGTTTTTTGAAAAAAAAAATTCCAAAATTTTTTGATTTTTTTGAATCCATTTTTTTAATTTTTATATTAATTTCAAATTTTTGTTTAGACTCAAAAAATAATTTTTAATTTTTGTATTAATTTCCAATAGAGATAACCAATTTAAAAAAAATATGTAAAATATTTTTAAAATATAATAAAAAATAAATTAAATTATATAAAATTAATATAATATATATAATTCGGTTTGATTCAGTTGGGACTGTATCTCAATCGAAAATTAAATCGAACCGATCGATTTTAAAAAAAAAAATCGAAGGAAACTAATTTTAATTGATTTAATTCGATTTTTAATCATTTCAATTCAATTTTATGGATTAGGTTCAGTTTTTGTACACTCCTAGCTAGTTGTGCAATTTATAGCAATCCATGAATCCAGAACCTTGCAGTGGAGTTGATAAATAAGTTGTGCATTTGAGAAAGCACACGCAAAGTCTAACCAATGACCCTTTCATGGCCCCACTATGCCAGGAAATTAGAAACTTATAAGCTGCTCCGGTAAGATGAGTTTTCTTGTTGCTTTCATTCTCCTATAAGATTTCATATGAATAATATGGCATATTAAGTTGTTAGTGCTTTTGCCTCACTTTCTATTCATATATTATAAAAGAATAAACTTATAATTTAATCATAAGATTTTGGAACTCATTTAATTTTAATTTTTAAAATTGTTAAATATACAAATCAATTTTTAAAATTATCAATTTATTAATTATTTAAGTAAATAATATTCACCCTCTCTAATTTCAAATTATATAGAATTCTCTCCTTTTATTACAAAATTATTAATAAAACTTCTATTTTAAAAATTCATAAATAACTTAATTTAATATAGTATAAATTATCAAAAAATTAAGTTAATTTTTATGAAAACTTAAAATAAGAGAAATTAGTATAAAGTTTTTAAATTTTGAAAAAAAATGTGAATGTAAATCTTACTAATGTAAGAGAAGTTTTTGCCTCAATTTAAAACTTAAGAAAATGTAAATGTAATAATATTAACTTTGATATTTTTAAATATTAATTTGTATATTTAATAATATTTAAAAATTAAAACTAAATAAATTTATAAATTCAAAAGCCAAATTTGTATTTTACTCTTTATTGATACATTGCTTAGAGTTGAACCCGATTCTATTCTCCAAACCCCAATCTCCCCTCCCACCCGAACTAGTTTCAGGTGGCTTTATTTTACTCTTTAAGTAACAAATAAAATAGCTTTTCTTAATAGAAGAGACATAACGCTTAAACTCTGATTAAATAGTATAATTTATAGTTTATTAAAAAAAAATTATTAGTATAAATATTTTTATATTAAAAAAATAATATTTATATAAATTTAAATAAATAATTTATTAATATTTAAAAAATTATTTTCAATGATCCAGAAGCTATTTTACATTTTTTACAAGACAACTATATCATCAATTATAATTTAAAATTTCATCAAACCTTTCACCCCCCCTCTTTCTGTTAGATCTTATCTGTTAGTTATTTCAGTCTGTTAATAAGTCCTATCTTTTAGGTATTAGTGGTTAAAGCTTTTACGTGTTTCTCTTAGTCAATCACCACATTTTAGGATGTTGTAAACGTGGGTTGTTATTTCAAGCTTATCTCTTTGTAAAGGCTATATATGCCTACAGTTTATTATCAATAAAAGAATGAACTTTTCATTCAAACTCGTGTGGTAAGTTTCCTCTGAGTGTTCTTAACATTTGGTATCAGAGCTCATCACAGGGGCTTGATTGTGAGTGTGGAAAGAAACTGCAGTTTTCTTTCAGAGTTAGAGAGTCAAGCACAATGGCGGAAAGCAATAGTAGTGGTTTTGTGCAGCCTGCCATTCCCAAATTTGATGGACATTACGATCATTGGGCGATGTTGATGGAGAACTTTCTTCGTTCCAAGGAATACTGGGATCTCATAGAGAATGGGATTTCGGGAGTGGTGACACAAGGGGTCGAGGACCAGGCAGAAGCACAACGCAAGATGATTGAAGGGCAGAAGCTGAAGGATTTAAAGGTAAAGAACTACCTTTTCCAAGCTATAGATCGGAATATCTTGGAGACTATCCTCGACAGAGACACATCGAAGGGTATTTGGGACTCAATGAAACAAAAATATCAAGGCTTTACCAAGGTGAAGAGGGCACAGTTACAAGCACTTCGAAGGGACTTTGAGACTCTCCACATGAAGGAGGGAGAGACAGTTGATAATTTCTTTGCTCGTACTCTCACTATAGCCAACAAAATGAAGGTTCATGGTGAGACAATGAGCCAAACTATTATCATTGAGAAAGTTTTGAGGTCCATGACCCCAAAATTTGATTATGTGGTTTGCTCAATTGAAGAATCCAATAATTTGAACACAATGACCATTGATGAGCTACAGAGTAGTTTGCTGGTCCATGAACAAAGAATGAATGGCCATCGTGGAGAGGAGCAGGTTCTCAAGGTCACTCATGAAGACAACACTAGCAGAGGAAGAGGTCGAGGGATGTTCAGAGGAAGAGGAAGAGGTCGTGGTAGACAATCTTTCAACAAGGCTACTATTGAGTGCTTTAAGTGTCACAAATTAGGACACTTCCAGTATGAGTGTCCTAACTGGGAGAATGGAGCCAACTATGCTGAATTAGACGAAGGAGAAGAGCTGTTATTAATGTCCTATGTAGAGCTTAACAATGCTCAGAGAGAAGCGGTCTGGTTTCTTGATTCAGGATGCAGTAATCATATGAGTGGGAATAAAGAATGGTTTTCGGATTTGGATGTTCAATTTAGGCAAACGGTGAAACTAGGAAACAACTCAAGGATGGCAGTTATGGGAAAAGGAAACATTCGAATGCAAGTGAATGGAATCACTCAGGTAATTTCTGAGGTTTATTACATTCCTGAGTTGAAAAATAACTTATTAAGTATGGGGCAGCTTCAAGAAAAAGGCGTGACAATTCTGATCCAATAAGGGAAATGCAAAGTTTTTCATCCTAGTAAGGGTCTAATTATTCAGTCCGAAATGAGTACAAACAGGATGTTTGTTGTGCTCGCAGCAATGATGCCTAAAGTTACTGCTTGTTTTCAAACCATGACCGAAGATGAAAGTTATTTGTGGCACTGTAGGTTCGGACACTTGAGTTTCAAAGGGTTGAGAACTCTTCAATACAAAAAAATGATCAATGGTTTGCCTTCACTTACAACACCTGCAAAGTTATGCACAGCGTGCTTGGTTGGAAAGCAGCACAGGGAATCTATTCCTAAAAGCAGTCTTTGGAGGGCTTCACAGAAGCTAGAGCTAGTGCATGCCGATATTTGTGGTCCTATAACGCCTGCATCAAACAGCAACAAGAGGTATTTCTTAAGTTTGATTGATGATTTTAGTCGTAAGACCTGGATTTATTTTTTGCATGAAAAATCAGAGGCTTTTACCATGTTTCAAAGTTATAAGGTTTACATAGAAAAGGAAGCAGGTTGTCACGGACTTACTCTTTCTCCCCTAGTAAGAACCGTGCGGCACTTAGCTAAGACGCTCTTATTGATGTTTAACTAAGTCAACCTTCCTCAAGACACCTCTCCCAGAGGCAAAGTGACTAAAGAGAGCAAGAGAGAAAGTAAGAGAACTTGGAGAATGTTAGAGAACTTCTATTGATGAGAACTTCTTGGATGGTTTACAAATGAGGGGGTGAAGGGTTTATATAGCCCATCTCCCCTTGAATCAATGGCTAGGATCGTTTTGATCCAACGGTCTACATTAAGCTTCTAGAGGATTCTAGACTTACTAGTATTTACATGATGTCTCTACATGGTTCTAGAGTATTCTAGAACCTACAAGATGCTTCTACTATATTCTAGAGTATTCTACTACATTCTAGAGTGTTCCAATATATTCTAGAGTCTTCTGCTAATTTCTAAAAACTTCCAGAATGTACCAGAATTATCTAGAATGTTCTAGAAGATTCTAGAACCTTCTAGATGCTCACATGGCACAACTGCTTACTGGGCGCCAAATCATGTCCACGTCGTGCCTACGTGGTGTTGATGTGTCAGGGTGTGACACTCTCCCCCACCTATAGCGCAGACGTCCCCGTCGCGCTCATCTCGTGAAAGCGCTTTAGGTGGTCTTGGAACTGCCAAAGATCTTCTTCTGCTTCCCAGCTAGCCTCACTCTCCGGCAATCCCTTCCATTTGATAAGATATTGGGTACTTGGTGGTACCCCTCTCCTTCTCTGGACTCCGCTGGCCAAGACTTCCTCCACTTCTCGATCAAAAGACTTGATAACAATGGGAGGCGCTCGCCTGGAGTCACTCCTTCCTAGGTCTTCCTTGTCCTCATGGTAGGGTTTGAGCATACTGACATGGAAGACCGGATGTATCTTCATCCTGGGAGGAAGATTAAGCTTGTAGGAAACCTTCCCTACTCGCCCAACAACCTCAAATGGGCCTTCGTACTTACGAATTAGGCCTTTGTGCACCTTTCTGAAGGCCTTAAACTGTTGTGGGAGAAGTTTTACCATGACCATGTCTCCCACCTGGTATTCCACGTCCCGCCTCTTTCTATCTGCCCACTTCTTCATCCTCTTCGCCGCTTTATTCAGGTAAGAGCGTGCAACATCAGCTTGCTCTTGCCAAGATTTCACCATGTGGTAAGCTCCTGGGCTTCTCCCCTGATAAGAGTTTGTAAGAGTGTGAGGCGTAAGTGGCTGTTTCCCAGTCACAACTTCAAAAGGATTCTTCCCCGTAGACTCACTTTTCTGAATGTTGTAAGAGAATTGTGCTACGTCCAAGAGTTTTGCCCAGTCCTTTTGGTTCGCACTCACAAAATGTCTTAGATAACATTCCAACAACGCATTCACCCTCTCAGTCTGTCCATCTGTCTGTGGATGAAAGCTTGTGGAAAAGTGTAGCTCTGAACCCAAGAGTTTGAATAACTCGGTCCATAGGCGGCCAGTGAAGCGGGGATCCCTATCACTTATGATTGTCTTAGGCAATCCCCAGTACTTAACTACATTCTTGAAGAATAGGCGGGCAGCTTCCTCGGCTGTGCAGTCTGTAGGGGCAGGTATAAATGTAGCATACTTTGAGAATCTGTCTACCACCACCATGATGGAACCAAACCCCTCAGACTTAGGCAATGCAGAGATGAAGTCCATTGAGATACTTTCCCACGGTTGCTCCAGTGTTGGTAAGGGCTCCAACAACCCACTCGGAGCTCTGTTTTCCACCTTGTCTTGTTGGCACACAAGACAAGTCTTCACATAGCTCTCCACTTCATCTCGCATCTGAGGCCAGTAGTAGGCTGAATCCAGTAGTGCCAAGGTCCTTCTTTGTCCTGGATGACCAGCCCACTTGGTGTCATGACACTCTCGAATGAGACTCCTTCTCAGGTTGTTCCATTTTGGAACATAGAGTCTCCTCCCTTTGGTGTAAAGAAGGCCATCCTCCAACCAGAACCTCTTGGTCTTGCCTTCTCTTACAAGCTCTACCAGTTGTTTTGCCAGGAGATCATGGCTCATTCCCTCCTTTATGAGCTTTATAATGTCTCCCTGGACTTAACAGATGGCAGCCAACTCAGCTTTTCTACTCAGTGCATCTGCTACCACGTTTGCCTTCCCTGGCTTGTACTCCATCGTGTAGTCAAACTTAGCTAAGAAGTCTTGCCACCTTGCCTGCTTTGGTGTCAACTTCTTCTGAGTCTGGAAATAACTAGTAGCCACATTATCTGTCTTAATGACAAAGTGTGACCCTAGCAGGTAATGGCGCCAGGTCCTCAAGCAATGCACCACTGCTGTCATCTCCTTCTCTTGCACTGTATAGCGCCGCTCCGCTTCATTCAACTTGCGGCTTTCATAAGCTATGGGATGCCCCTCTTGCATAAGAACTCCTCCAATAGCAAAGTCAGAGGCATCGGTGTGCACTTCGAACAATTTTGAGTGGTCCGGGAGTGCTAGTACTGGTTCCTTCATTACTGCAGCCTTTAATTCCTCAAAGGCTTGTTGACACCGCTCACTCCACTTCCATGCATGATCCTTCTTCAGAAGGTTGGTGAGAGGTGTGGCTATGGCAGAATAGCCCTGTATGAACCGCCTATAGTAATTCGCCAACCCGAGAAAAGATCTCAACTCTGAGACTTTGGTTGGTGGCTCCCATTCCTGTATAGCCTTCACCTTAGCCTGATCCATCATTAAGGTCCCGTCCTTGATAACGTGCCCCAAGAAATGTACTTCACTCTTCACAAAAGAGCACTTTTCCTTCTTCACATATAGAGAATTTTCCCCCAATATCTTGAATACGATTTGGAGGTGTTTAAGATGTTCCTCCAAGGTGTTACTGTAGATGACAATATCATCCAAGTACACCACCACAAACCGATCAAGGTATGGATGGAAAATCTCATTCATTAAGGTGCAGAATGTGGCTGGTGCATTGGTCAAACCAAAAGGCATCACCAACCACTCGTAGGACCCATATCGTGTGACACAAGTGGTCTTAGGTTCATCACCATCGGCAATCCTCACTTGGTGATAACCTGACCTTAAGTCAAGTTTCGTAAACCACTTGGCCCCTCCAAGTCTATCAAACAAGTCAGCTATCAAAGGAATGGGGTATTTATTCTTGATAGTTACCTTATTAAGAGCCCGGTAGTCGATACACATCCGTAATGATCCATCATGCTTTTTCTAGAATAAGACCGGCGCCCCATAAGGTGCTTTTGACGGTTGAATGTATCTGGCATCCAGGAGTTCCTTCAGTTGCCTTCTGAGTTCCTCCAATTCTGGAGGTGCCATCCTGTAAGGCGCCATAGCAGGTATCTTAGCTCCCGGCTCCAACTCGATCTTATGATCCACCCTCCTCCTGGGCGGTAGTTTCTTCGGCAACTCAGGTGGCATGATATCCTTGTTCTCTTCTAGAACTTTACTGATACACGGTGGAATTTCTCCGTCTTCCACCACCGTAGTCTCCTCCTTGAGTGCAGCCAAATAAGTGACTTCTCCTTTCTTGAAGCCTTTCTTCAGTTGCATGGCTGAGATCTGCTGAGTTCCCTTTTGTTTGGAAACTGCGGGAACCATACATGGAGATCCCTTCTCCATGATACACACTGAGTCGTAGTACGGCATGGGCACCGCATTCACCTTCCTTAAGAAATCCATCCCGAGAGTTATCTTGAAGTCGTCCATGCAAGCAACAGAGAAGTCCACCGCCCCTTTCCAAGAACCAAGCGTCATGTCCACCTCATGAGCTGCTCCAGCAATAGCGTGGCCACTGGCATTGACAGTCTTGAGCCACCCCATTTTTGGAGAAAGCTTTAGACCGAGTCTCTCAGCTTCCTTCGGTGTGATAAAGTTATGGGTAGCTCCAGTGTCCACCATCGCCTCAGCGGGCTTCCCGTTTAGATGCAGGGCCACGTACATCAGTCCCTTCTTCTCTTTTGAAGATGATGGTTCTGCCGCCTCGACAGCATTCAACAGTTGGAGAGATCCCATGTTAGCAACTTCTTGGGACTCTCTCTCCTCTGCAATTGAGGCCAACGTCCCTAGCTTAGGGCATTCCTTCATCGGGTGTGGCCCCTTGCATACGAAGCAGCCAGTCCTGGGTACGAAGGCCTTCTTTTTCTCCTCATACTCTTTCTTTGAAGAATACCTATTCTCCTTTTTGGCAACACCCTTCCCTTTGTCTCCCCCACCTTTACCATAGTTATTTTTAGAAGGGGGTTTAGTCTTGGACTCACCTCGATAGTATTCGACGAGTGACTCTGCCACGGCAATGGCTTCGTCTATGTCCTTGACTCCTCTCCACTGCAACTCCTGCTTGGCCCATGGTTGGAGACCATCAACGAAGAAGAAGAGAGCATCCTCGGTGGCTAGGTTAGGGATTTGGAGTGTAAGAGATGTGAACTCCCTAACATAGTCACTTATGGTGGTCCTGTGTTTGAGTTCCCTCAGCTTTTTCTTGGCTTCATAGACAACATTTTCTGGGAAGAATTGCCTCTTCAACTCTTTCTTGAATTCTTCCCATGTATTGATGGTGCACAGACCTTTCTCCATGTCTGCGTGCTTTCTTCTCCACCATAGAGTTGCATTATCAGTAAGGTAAAGGGAAGCAGTGCGTACCTTTGTATGTTCCTCCTCAATACTCATGCATTCGAAGTATCTCTCCATTTGCCAGAGGAAGTTTTCTACCTCTTTAGCGTCTCTCACGCCTTTGAACTCCTTTGGCTTCGGGAGATCAATCCTTGGAGTTTCCCGTACTCCACTCGAACCTGCAAAGCTGCTAGCTCGCGTCTTCACCTCGTCAAGAGATGCCTTAAGGCTATCTAGCTGCCTTATGACAATCTCTATCTTGCTCTCCAGGGTATCAAGGCGCTCAGCCCTTTCCTCCTCACCCTTTTTAGCATTGAACACGTCCTCCTTTATGAGATCAAGTTGTCCCAATACGTGAGACTCTAAGATCTCCTTGTCGTGTGCACCCCTCTGTAGGCGCATGTCCATGGCCTCTAAGGTGTTCTCCAGTAGCGACACCCTCTCCTCCAAGACAACAAAGTCTTCAGTCCTTGGCCTACTCGCACCACGGGACTTCTTGCTACCACCAGCGGGAATGGAAACATCCCTTCCCCTCACGCATTCTACTTGCTCCTCTGTCACGTTCGACATAATGCTGGCCGAGTCGTTCACGCCCTTCGCGAACCTTGGCTCTGATACCACTTGTCACGGACTTACTCTTTCTCCCCTAGTAAGAACCGTGCGGCACTTAGCTAAGACGCTCTTCTTGATGTTTAACTAAGTCAACCTTCCTCAAGACACCTCTCCCAGAGGCAAAGTGACTAAAGAGAGCAAGAGAGAAAGTAAGAGAACTTGGAGAATGCTAGAGAACTTCTATTGATGAGAACTTCTTGGATGGTTTACAAATGAGGGGGTGAAGGGTTTATATAGCCCATCTCCCCTTGAATCAATGGCTAGGATCGTTTTGATCCAACGGTCTACATTAAGCTTCTAGAGGATTCTAGACTTACTAGTATTTACATGATGTCTCTACATGGTTCTAGAGTATTCTAGAACCTACAAGATGCTTCTACTATATTCTAGAGTATTCTACTACATTCTAGAGTGTTCCAATATATTCTAGAGTCTTCTGCTAATTCCTAGAAACTTCCAGAATGTACCAGAATTATCTAGAATGTTCTAGAAGATTCTAGAACCTTCTAGATGCTCACATGGCACAACTGCTTACTGGGCGCCAAATCATGTCCACGTCGTGCCTACGTGGTGTTGATGTGTCAGGGTGTGACAAGGTGCCCACCTTAAATGCCTGAGGACTGATAGAGGTGGTGAGTTTACCTCAGATAAGTTTGGAGAGTTTTGCAAAGAAAATGGCATAACCAGGCAATTAACCACAGCCTATACTCCTCAGCAAAACGGAGTTGCTGAGAGGAAGAACAGGACTATAATGAATTTGGTACGATGTATGCTCAATGAGAAACAAGTTCCAAAGGTTTTCTGGCTAGAAGCTGTGAGATGGTGTGTGCATGTCCTCAACAGTTGCCCTACTTTAGCCGTGCGAGATAAAACTCCAGAGGAAGCATGGAGTGGTATAAAGCCTACAGCAGAATATTTTAGGGTTTTTGGATGTTTGGCTCATGTGCACTAACCAGACCAGAAAAGAATCAAGTTAGATGACAAAAGCTTTCAATGTGTTTTATTAGGAGTAAGCGATGAGTCAAAAGCTTATAGAATGTTTGATCCGGTTTCTAAGAAAATAATTGTTAGTAGGGATGTTGTTTTTGAGGAGAATGAGAGATGGAACTGGAACATGAGCAAGGAAGAAATGGCTTCAGATGTATTAGAGTGGGGTGATAGTGAAGAAGAAGGTGAAGCCGGGAATGAAGGGGAACTTGGGGCAGAGGTTAATGAAAATGAAGAAGTTGGTTCAAGTAGCACTAACTCACCTTCTAGTGAGTCACATGATGAGAACTCCTCGGGTCCAGTTCAAGGGAGGGCAAGACGAGTTCCAAGTTGGATGCAAGATTACGAAACAGGAGAAGGTTTTTCAGAAGAAGAAGATTTGAGGGCCATGACAGTCTTCACAAAAACTGATCCCAGTACTTTCGAGGAAGCTGTGAAGAGTAAGAAATGGAGAGATGCCATGAATGCAGAGATTGAGGCCATTAAACGTAATAACACATGGGAGTTGACTATTCTACCTGAAGGAGTAAAGACCATTGGAGTTAAATGGGTTTTTAAAACAAAACTCAATGAAAATGGTGAGATAGACAAGTGCAAGGCTAGAATTGTGGCAAAAGGATATGCACAACAATATGGGATTGATTACACAGAAGTTTATGCTCCGGTTGCAAGATTAGATACCATACGTTTGATAATTGCTCTAGCAGCACAAGAAGGTTGGAGTATTTTTCAGCTTGACGTAAAGAGTGCATTTTTGCATGGGGAGCTTAGTGAGGAAGTGTATGTCCAGCAGCCTCAGGGATATGAAAAGAAGGGTGAGGAACACAAGGTTTATAAGCTGAATAAGGCGCTGTACGGCCTTAAGCAAGCTCCACGAGCTTGGTACAGCAAAATTGAATCCTATTTTGCTAAAGAAGGCTTTGAAAAATGTCATTATGAACACACCTTATTCACAAAGTCAAAGGAAGGAGGTAAGATTTTAATTGTCAATCTTTACGTTGATGACTTAATTTTTACTGGGAATGACAAAAACATGTGTGAAGAGTTTAAGAAGTCGATGATGTTAGCATTTGACATGTCTGACTTAGGAAAGATGAGATATTTTTTAGGGGTTGAAGTACTACAACATTCTGATGGAATTTACGTATGTCAAAGAAAATATGCTCATGAAGTCTTAGAAAGATTTAGCATGGACAGAAGCAATTTGGTGAAGAATCCCATAGTTCCAGGTTGCAAACTGTCAAAGGATGAGAAGGGAGCTAAGGTTGATGCAAGTTTGTTCCATCAAATGGTTGGCAGTCTCATGTACTTAACTGCAACCAGACCTGATTTGATGTATGGTGTGAGTCTTATCAGTAGGTTCATGTCGTGTCCTACAGAACAACACTGGTCGGCAGCAAAAAGGTTGCTAAGATATTTGAAAGGCACGACTAATCTGGGGATTTTCTACAGGAAAGGAGGCTATAAGCAACTCACAGCTTACTCAGATAGTGATTTTGCTGGAGATCTAGATGATCAGAAAAGTACAACGGGGTGTGTATTCATGTTTGGTTCTGGAGCAGTGTCGTGGTCATCCAAAAAACAGCCTATAGTTAGCTTATCCACCACTGAAGCCGAATATATTGCAGCTGTCTCGTGTGCATGTCAGTGTATTTGGTTAAGAAGAGTTTTAACGAAGCTTGGTCACGTGCAGGACAAATGTACTACAATTTTATGTGATAACAGCTCAACTATAAAACTCTCCAAGAATCCTGTTCTTCATGGAAGAAGCAAGCACATTGATATTAGGTTTCATTTTCTACGTGAATTAGTAAGAGATGGTGTAGTTGATTTAAGGCATTGTAATACTCAAGACCAGGTAGCTGACATTATGACAAAGCCGCTTAGGTTGGAGGTGTTTTTGAAGTTTCGTAGTTTGCTGGGCGTGTGTGAAGTTCCTGATATAAACTGAATGCATTCTGCACACAGTTTAAGGGAGGGAATGTTAGATCTTATCTGTTAGTTATTTTAGTCTGTTAATAAGTCCTATTTTTTAGGTATTAGTGGTTAAAGCTTTTACGTGTTTCTCTTAGTCAATCACCACGTTTTAGGATGCTGTAAACGTGGGTTGTTATTTCAAGCTTATCTCTTTGTAAAGGCTATATATGCCTACAGTTTATTATCAATAAAAGAATGAACTTTTCATTCAAACTTGTGTGGTAAGTTTCCTCTGAGTGTTCTTAACACTTTCTACACGCTCTCCACGTCTACTCCATCAATTTTTTTCATCTCTTCCAATTTCTTTCGTAACTTCTTCCGCAGAAATTTAAAACTTCCATGACTTTTTCATATACCTTCGTTGCTTTAACTGCACCTAACAAATATGCATTTTTATATATAAAATAATCTCTGTTTCTATTTTTTTCTTCTGCATCTGATTTAAAAAAGTACGCTATAATTGCTTCTCTTTTTGCTCTTCATGCTTTTAAGTAAACCACTTGCCACTCAGGATTCATTAGCCTGTGGTCTCCAAAAAATAATAAAGTGCGGCTCCTTCCCATTCTATCAGTGTTTTTGCCAATATATTTGCATCCTTACCTATGGCTCCTTCCTAAACATCATCTACATTATCCTCATATTCTAATTTGATGTCCAACTTGGGTCGCTCAGATTGCCCTCCTACTACCCCATCGATATATGCCATAGAACCCACATCCTTGACTCTTTCCACATCATTTTATCTCTCCAATAGTGATTCTTCCCTATTTCCGGACCAGCACGACCCTCGGCACTATACTCCATCTCCACCGCCTGCATTGTCTGCCACTGCATTACTCCAAAAGGCAGCTTAAATGGGTGTTGTAGTATCTAGTGCATCGTTGCTACGGGAGGGAGAATCTATATATGTTTATATCTTCTACTCTGTTTTACGCATCATTTTATCGTTGCTGCTGCGTCTTCTGCTATGTTTTGCGCGTCATTTCTAGTGTCTTCAGTCAAGAGCACATATTTTATCTTCAATCATTTTATCTATTTGAATCTTGATCATTATTGTTATATTTTAAAGATGGAGACCTACAACAAGGTAATCCAGACCAGATGATCAAATTTCATCCAAGTAAATAAGAAAATAAGACTTTCTAAAAAAAATCAAAACACTGCGTTTCCAGAGCTAGTAAAATCCTCCCCTTCCCCTCCCTGTTTGAAGCTAATTTCCTATTTCTATTCACGACTTGCATTGTCGATTACGGGATTCAGTTTCATTTTTTCTGCTCTTCTACTTTTCTTCGCTCTTCCTTCTGCTTTATTTTTTTTATACAGTATCTCCATTCTCCATCTCTCGATTTTTTCTGTATTTTGCTATGTGTTTTCACTTCTCCCTCTACTTGCCATTGGTTCCTTCGTGGGGCTTCTTCCCTCTGTTTTTCTCGACCATGACATTAGCATAGCTTTAGCCTCTCCTTTCTTCATATCAAGATCCTGATGATAAATAATGGATAATGAAACATTAATTAAAACACAATTATGAATACTTGCAACACATTCTACCATTTATAAATTGATATTTCTATTAAATCATAGTTGCTATTCAAATACTTGTTAAATTTCATTCCTATTTCTTTCTTTTTTGTCATAATTTATGATAAAAATTAATTTTTAAATATATTATTATTAATATTATATAATTCATATTATCATAATCGCTAATATAATAAAATAGGAATAAGTGTTAATGACGGTTTATCTATATATGAGATTTCTAAAGCTAAGAAACATTATTGTCACGACTCCAAGTTAGGATTATGTAATCAGTATGAGTTTTAAGAATAATTTCATCATGTAAACCTTTTTCTTGATACATATAAATGAATTTCTTACAATTAATATAAATTGTAATCAAACTCATAATTACATATTCATTTGAAAACTTAACTTTTTATACTATATAATTTTAATTATCTCAAAATATACATAAATACTATACAAAATAAAAGCTGAGATCCTACCTGTAATATATGGAGCAACTTTAAAGTGCAAAATACAACATAAGTCAAAAGTTAAGAGCCCTAAAAATAAATTAGGCTCACCCAAAAAATGTATCGCTTAACTGATCAACTATACAAAGGAAAATGACCAAAATCTATATTTTTATATAAAAAATATAAAAATATCGTGTAGTAAATTTGACAATTCAATGAGCAGGTAATCTTTACTATAATGAAAACAGGACAAACATAGTACGAATTTTTCTTTTTCACAAGTAATAATTTAATGTAAGAAAAATATAAATGTCATATGTATCATATGTTTGAAAAATCAATTGCAAAAAAACTCCAGTACTAAGGGGCATAAATATAATGTTAATGTATTCTATAAATAATTACAAATTAAATCTCTAAAATAATTACTTAAACTTAATTAAAAGATCACGCACCAAATAAAGTCACAAGTCTCTTATAAAAAACAAAGAATGCAGTAGAAGAAGTGTTCGCTATCAATCAGGCCAAAAACTTGTGTTTCATCGGACAAAAATCTGTAATCCATCAAGTCATTGCTTGCAAAATTCATCAAGCAAAAGCCTGTACAATCCATCAGACAAAAACCTACACAATCCATCAGGCCAAAACTCATTACATAAAATTTGAGGTGCTCTAAGGCTAACACTAACTGCTGTTAACTTGCAGTGTTTCTGATTTAAATTTCTTCGTATATATATGATAAAGAAATAATCAAGAAATGAAAGAGATAAATGAAATATTATAACATTTTTAAAAAATCATATCTCCACTTATCAACAATAGTCATAATAATTCCAACCTAACTTACACATTTATATCTATAAGCTCATACATGTGACTCATACAATTATTTATCAATCCATGTGAAACATAAAACATCACTATGATCCAACACAATTTTTTTTGTATTCTCAATCAGTATCAATTAATATCAATAGAGAAATAAAGTATATATAATGTTTATCCTGCATTCCTAAAGTTTATATTAAGAGCTATGCTTTAAAATACTTGTTCATAATAAAAATGAGTTTCACGTTAGTAATAAGTGTTTTCGATGAAATGTCAATTAAATTTTGGGTTTCTAAATGGATTCAATATTTCACAAGGTGGTGCAATAGATATATTAACAGAATAAATAAAAATTATATTATAGTAAATATTATCTACTCACAGAATAAGGATCCCAAGTTGAACAGCCCCAAAATGCATTTTTCCAATCCAAATAGACCTCAAAAATGAGTCCAGATAATCCAAAAACTTAAGAAATGACTCCAGGAGTTTAGTCAACTGATGAGTACTATTCATAGACAAAAAAACTATTCATGCCGAAAAATACTGTTTACATACTGTTTACAGTTACTATTCATCGAAAAACAATTTGTAAAATTAGAGCACCAAATCATGTTGTTTAACCGTAAAATTTATCATACAATCAATACTCTATATCCTTAACAAAATTTCTAATTTAAAAGCTTGAAAAATCATCAAATATTCAACATTTTAAAAAAAAATTACTTATAAATTACTATTTACGATTTTTCGGTGAACTTTCAACGAAATTGATCAGTGAATTTTGAAACTCTCATCGCTACGAATCCAATGGTATTTTCAATATTTCAATTGGATACATATATTAAAAAAATCTTAGAAAGAAGTTGAGAAACACAGAGAAAAAAAAAAAAAGATGCCTAGCCTTGTGCTCTCTCGTTTATTTCTACTCTTCCTTTTTTAATTATTTATTATTATTATTTAATAATTAAATAATAAAATTTATTTTTATAAATATACATATAAATATTATTATTCATCTTAAAATATCTCAAATTTTTAAAAATTCATATTATTACAAAATTTTAATTACACTCTTAAATCATGACTTTTCTTGATACAAATTTTAATTAAAAAAAAGTATAAAATAAATATCTTTATACATAATAAAAAAAATTTAAAATAAAAAAAATTATTAAAGACCAATATAATTATTTTAAATAAAACAAAAATCAATTTAATTAAAAATATATTTACTTTTAATAAAATATAATCATTTAAAATAAAAATATATTTATTTATAACAAAACATGATTATTAAAAACATTACGAAATATTACAATTATGATGGTAAAAAATTATACTTCAAAATAATAATCTAATAAAAAAAATTAACTACTTGAAAAATAAAATAATTATAACACTAATATAAATATTTTAAGAAAAAAAATTCTTTTCAAATTATAAACAAAGTGTTTATTTATCCAAACACAACTTTTAATAAGTGCTTATTAATGTTTATTTCAATAATTTTCATAATTATAAATACTTATATATTTATCTATTCAAATGTTCTAAAAACAATTTATAAATTTTAAAAGTACTTTTTTAAATGCATATTCAAACAGTAAATAACTTGATTTAAAAAGAACTTACAGTATAAAATTTTTTTAAATAAAATATTTTTCTATAAGCGCTTAAATAAACTATTTACTCAAATTGAGTCTTAAAAGACATACAAGCCTAGTGACAAAATCTTAAAACTGTCATTGAAGCATTTAAAACTAACTAGATACAACAAACACTGACCATTTATATGAAATAAGGAAAATGATTTGATCTCCTCCTAGTAGACAATTTTTTTTTTCAACCGGCAGTATTCAAATCGTAATACATGACAAAATATTTTTTTAAATTATCTTTGTTATATATCATAATCTGAATTCTGTTGGTAAATAAAAAATTATTTTATCAACGGTGAACCAAATATTAACTCGACAAGATAACCCATCCTTCCGCACATAAACATCGTCCCAAACCACAATGCTCACAATCAACTTCTAATAAAGAAGATCCATACCAGGCCTTTTAGATGCGATCACCATAATGTTCAGCTGTTCCATTCTGAAGAATATAAATCTGAAGTATCACAGAAACCTTGCAGTGCCATCTGAGTTAATGTTGACCTGGTGAGAGAGATGTAGACTACTGTCGACAAGAGATGCTATTGATAACCACAGAGGAACCAATATTTTCAGACGATTTGCAAATCGATGCCAATGACATGCTACCTAGAATCCATTGGCCTACATGGGATTTGGTTGTTCACCTTGAACTACAGCTCAAGTCAGTGACGATTGCTCGGACCTCTGGATACTTCATGTAAGGCACTGAGTTTAATTGTATATACACAAACATATCAGGATAAAATCTTGAGCCAAAGGATCGATACGAATAGAAGACTGGGTTCCAAAACACACTGCCCTTCACACATAACAAGCTATAAAGAGGTAATCTGATTATTGCACTTCCAAACAACCAGACGGACATGATGTCTAATGAGATTTTCTGTGAGGCAAACTATTGTGGCAAATCATCCAAATAGATGAAAGCATTTTAAGTGGAAGTTTGATCTTCCAAAGTCTGGCCCAACTGAGATCTCGATTAGATAGCCTGCCTTAGGTGAGCCAGGAGCACAACCCTCCCAGCAGCATAAACCGACTACTGGTGACAAGTTGTAACATTGGACACAGTATAACCCTGGCCTTCAATGGTCACAATTTCATCTTGGCTCACCTGTATATACAATACAAAATTCTTTTGAGAACTCAAAATCTTAAAAAGCATAATGAGAGCAATTTTATAAATATTAATGAATTTTTTATTATTCAAAACACTAAGTACCTAGCGATAAGGGCAATTATACAACACAGCGGCTCAAACTCTAAGTAGAAAAACTACACTCAGGATATGTAATAAAAGGGTACAGAAATATAGAAAAGACTAACACTGCCATTAAATGTAATTGGGTATTATTACAAAACTTACTACAGAAAAGTTTGTTTATGTTTGAGTCCATATTAGTCTAGGGACCCATTTTCTTTTGAACAAAGGTGTAATATAAGGCTCAAGTAGCACTTCCCTGCCAAAAGTCCTGATGCATAGGAGTTCAATTTCCCCCCCCCCCCCCCCCTTTTTCTAAAATAGGCTCCCTACTCAAGCCTCCCTTGAACCAACAAAAAGAAGGCAATATAAAAAGGATGAATTTATTTCCTTGAGAAAAGATGAGTTTTATCTCTCCTACGACTCTTGGCAAGGTTGTAATATTTCAGAAATATTTTTTCTTAGTTCTTTAGACCTTCCACCACATTAGGTAGCTCCATTGAGTGTAATTTTCATCCAAACCTCTTACCAATTTTCTTAGGTAGCTTGATCATCATTTGGGCCCACTTTGACCTCTTAATAACCTACTTATGTGCCTTCGTTTTTTCCTCTAGTGTTTTGTTTTCTCATGTAAGCTATGATACCTCTAACTAGCTTATGAGAAAGATATAATAATTATTGTTAAACTAATACACAACCTGAATCAATAACTTTACTGTAAAGTTTGAAGAATTGCGGCTTCTGCCTTAGCTATCCACCACATCCACTTGAAAGTCATTATCATTCCTCAAGCATCAACCAAGAACTGAAAGAATTTAATAATTTTGAACCACAATGTAATTGTTTCCATGGAATTGTACGAAGTGGCAATCAAGTAGAAAAATAGGTTTAATGAAAGAATAAATTTAAATCATAAATCGGATAATTTATTTTTAAATCATAAATTGTAAATTATAAATTGTATCGAATCATAATATTTACATACACATTAAAAAATAGTTTAAAATATATATAAAATATAAATGAGTAGATAATATAAATAAAATGTTTAAAATAATATATTTATTTCAATAACTTTAAATATAATTATCTATAAGTCTTAAAAATTGTAAAAAAAATAGATAATTAGCTATTTAAATGAATTTGAATAGGTTTAAAATTTATAATAAAAAGAGTCTTCCAAAATTTGAATAGATTTAAAATTATGAAGAGAAAAAAATATTTTGTATAATTTTTTAATAAATAAATAAATATTAAAAAATTCAAATTGTTGAACAAATACAACAAACACTGAACCCTTTTTTTTCCAAACAAAAAAGAAAGTGGAAAGAGATTAGACTGTGTTTCGGCTTTAGTGAGATAAAAAAAAGAGCATAAAGTTGTCGAAAAGGAGTAGACCATCGCATAGGTGCGCGACAACAAAGGACGAAGCCAAGGTTTTAGGAAGAAGAAACAAAACATCACCCAACCATGGCAAAAGCTCACGTAGGAGCACAAAGGAAACAGACATGAGCCGGAATCACAGAATCGATTTGTGTCGAAATCGCACCGATCTGTGCTATTCCAAAAGCAATTCCGACCACATCACGATTTGGCCACCGATACAAATTAGTGGCCATCTAACTTGAAGCAAACTGCAGGATTCACATGAATCCTGTGTGTTTGACTACTATTTTCTAAAGTAATATTCAATTGCAGAGTAACACGTCAGAGCAAATTAAAATAGAAAGATTATGAACAAAAGGGAGAAAACCTAAAAGATTTTAATAAAGCAATGCTCATCATAACCAAGTATCTATATTTAATCTAATCAGGACACATAATGAATCAAATAACATAAAATAAATACCAATTACCAACTACTCTAACTTAAACACTAAAGTAACATTCTGCTAGACCTTATTTCCAAAATTAATGTCAAAGTAGCCAATGTGGGAAAAAAATTATTGGATGGAAAATTATGATGAATACCACAATGACTACTTAAACAAATTCAATATCTAATTCCAGAGTCAGTATCAATAATTCCATGGATGCATATTGCTACTACTTTTTCTTATAGTCCCTGATAAGTTAAGAGTATTCTACCATACTTTTAAAGGACAAATACCAAAAGAACATAAATAAGGAGAACAGCAACAATCTCCCAAATTGTTGAATGACAATCCAATGAAATCAGAGTAGCCTTTGTTCAGTGTCCACCCAACAGCTAGCATGACAGATCCTAGCATATGACAGTCAATCTTCTCTCCCACTCTCTATCTATCTATATACACACACACACACAATAACAACAACAAACACAAACCAAACATTTTTTCACTCAATGGGGTCGGTTGCATAGATTAGACAACGCCAAAGAGACCTATCGTAAATGAAATCAATAGAGAAATTATTAACTGTTAAATCTTTCTTAATAGTTTCATCTATTATTTTCTTTAGTATCCTTTTACCTTTAACTATCAGATTACTCTTTATCTGATTTACTCTTCTTATCAAAGTTTCCCCAGGTCTTCTCCACACATGACCAAACTACCTTAGACAAATTTCATCATTTTTTCTACATCAGTTGTTACCCCAATTCTCTCTAATACATTCATTCTTAATCATATATTGTCTAATATGTCTACACATCTAACACAACATTCACATCTGTGCGACACTGAGTTTATTCTCAATCTGTCATTTAACCGCCCAACATTTAGTACCATACAACATTGCAGATCTTAATATGATAGAATTTTTTCTTAAATTTGAGCAATATTCTTTTATTACAAATAACACCCAAAGCATTCCTCTAATTCAACCACCCAGCTTAAATCATAAAATTTATATCTTTTATTTCTTTGCCATTTTGTATAATAGACCCAAAATATTTAAAACTTATAATTTATTTTATAAAATAATCTCCAAGTTTTACCTCTAAATTCAAATTTATACACCTTTTATTAAATTTATATTCTATATATTTTATCTTTCTTTTACTTATACGAAAATTATATGCTTCCAAAATTTAACTCTATGACTCTAACTTCGCATTTATTTTCTTTTTCAATTCTATGATTAGAACTATATTATTCGGAGTCTCAATTTTTGAATATGTTCAGTGAGTGCATCCGATATTGAGTTAAAAAGTTATTGGCTCATAGATGAACATTGATGTAGTCCTATAATTATGAAAAAATCCTTTATGACCCAATTTTGTGTTCTTTCGTAAGTTGTAATCATATCGTATATATCTTTGATTGCTCGAATATAAATAGTACGTACTTTTTTCTTCTCTAAACCTTTCATAATACCTCTCTCAGCACTCTATCTAATAGGTTCCAAACAACAAAATGCCAAAATACACACAAAAACACATTGCAATATATTGAGTAAAACACCAGTACACAGAGATTCACACAATCTGGTTGGGGAAATTCCGCAACCAGCTCAAGAGCCGAAGCTTCTATTTTATGAGAAAAACCTCCCAAAACCCAATACATACATAAAAGAATTGAACAACCCAACTCAGCCACTAACTTACCTTAAAACCACTACATCACCCCTACTAAAATAACTAACTCTCAAAATAGAGTGATATAACTGTCTATAAACTGGTATCCTGGTCATGCTTCCTTCTTTCTCCTCCTACAGTAAACAAGCCACATTTTTGGCTTAGTTTCATTAAGGTCCAACACTTAACCCTCTGATGGATTTCCCATAATGGAGGAATTTGGGAGTGGGGTCCTATCATTACCACCCACTTTAGCTAGAGCCTTGTCCTTAAAGCTAAAATAAGGAAATTGAGTCCTAAGGATCACATCATCCTCCCAGGTAGTGTCCAACAAACCGTGGCCTTTCCATTTGACCAGTCATTGGAAAACTACCTCACCATTCTAAATTATGTCTATGCTGATAAGCATTGTTTCAGGTTCCACATCATCCTCCAATGCCACTTCCAGTCCAGGGGGATAATTCAATTTTTGTATAGTAGTCTCCAATAGCCTTTTTGAGTAGTGAAACATGAAATATAGGGTGAACCTAAAAGTGAGGTGGGAGCTTAAGCTTATAAGTTGTCTCTCCATGTTTGGCAATAACTTGGAATGGTTCATAATGTCTTGCTGCCAACTTTTGATTAATCCTCTTAGAGATAGTGTGTTGCCTATGGGGCCTTAATTTTAATACCCATTCTTCTACTGTGAAGTGTCAGGGTCTCCTTCGTTTATTAGCATGCCTCTTCATTTGGTCTTGTGCTCTAGTGAGGTTATATTTGAGTTGAAGGCTTCATCCCGATCAACAACTCTTTAGCCATAGCCTCAACTTTAGTTTCATTCCGCAAAAACCTAATAATGGCAGGGGCTCTCTACCATAAACAACTTTAAAAGGAGTATTACCAAGATAAACATAAAAAGAGGTGTTAGACCAAAATTTTGTCCATGGGATCTAATAAGCCCAATTTCTGGACTGTTCAACAACAAAACAACAGCGATAGCCCTCTAAGCAACAGTTCAGGACTTCGATTTGGCCATCAATCTTAGGGTGATGAGAACTCATTTTTAGCCTAGTGCCCTACAACCAAAAAAGCTCTCTCCAAAAATGGCTAATGAATAAGGGATCCCAATCACTAACAATAGACTTAAGAATTCCATGAAACTTTACAACCTTTTTAGCAAATAGTTTAGCTATGGTATTGGCGATGTAAAAATATTTCAATAAAATAAAATGGGCATACTTGAATAATTGGTCCACTGCCACAAAAATAGCTTCATATCCCTTTGATTTAGGAAGACCCATGATGAAGTCCCAAAAAATGTCTTCCCATACAAGATCGGATATGGGCAAGGGCTGGCGTAATCCTCCTAGGGCTGTGGCTGCATATTTTTGTCTCTGATAAGTCTCACAGGATTGCACGAAGTCTTGGACGCTCTTCTTCATACCAATCCAATAAAGATTGCTTGCGAACCTTCTATAAGTTTTTAAGAAGCTTAAGTGACCTCCCAAGGGAGAGGAATGGAATTTCTTCAAAAATAGGTGTGATCTGGGGTTATTAATGAGTTTAGTTACCAATTTCTATAATTTAGGATCTCTGGCAGCCTCATCAACAAGATGCTCTCCTTCCTCCCAAAGTTGGAAAAGACACTACGGCTTGATATTCACCATCCTCACGAGAGAATAGGCAATTTTATTTTTTAATCCAGGCTTGTAGATGACTTCAAATTAGTAACCCAATAACTTGGCCGTCCAACATTGCTGATCTGCAATGGTGACTCTTTGGTATAGCAAATGCTTAAGGCTTTTCTGATCAATATATACAGTGAAAGATCTCCCCAAGATATAAAGATGCCAATGTTGTACTAATAAAATCAAAGTCATCAATTCTTTTTTGAAGGCTGATTTAGACAAAGTTTTTTTGAACAAGGGTTTATAAAATAGACTGTAAGTCTCGTGTTCTGTATTAAAACAACCCCAATGCCTTTGTCAAAAGCATAACTCAATTTCAAAAGGTTGTGAAAAATCAAGAAGAGCGAGGACTGGGAGGGGTTAGTCATGAGTCTTGTCAGTGCCATGAAAGACTCCAGAGAACCTATTTCCCAATAAAAATTATCCTTTTAAATCAACTCTGTCAAAAGTTTGACCACTATCATAATTTGTCACAAACTTCTTGTAATAGCCAGTGAGACCTAGAAACCCTCACACTCTTTTAATAGACTTGGAAACTAGCCAATCCAAAATACAATGAATTTTAACAAGATCAACAGAGACTCCCTGTCTGGATGTGACATGGCCTAAATAATTGAGGTCTTGCCAAAGGTGCATTTCTTGAGATTAGCCACAAACTGATTCTTGAGAAGAACATTCCACACCCTATGTAGATAAGACAAATGTGTGGGCCAATTGTGACTATAAAAAGACCAAAATGTCATTAACAAAAACCAACATAAACTTGCAAAGAAATGGCCTACATAAATCACTTGTGGCTACCTGAAAAGTGATTAGTGCATTAATAAGCCCAAAAAGCATAACAAGGAACTCATAATGTCCATTGTAAGTGCGAAATACAGTCTTTAGAACATCCTTGTCTCTCACCCGTATTTGATGATACCCTGATTTCAAATCTATTTCAGAGAAAAATGCCGCCCCAAACAATTCATTTAACAATTCTTCCACCACTAGAATTTGGTATTTATCTAGAACAATAACTTTATGTAATGCTCTACAGTCAACGCACATTTTCCATGACAAGTCTTTCTTTTTAACCAACACAAAACTGGAAAAAAAACTTACATTGGGTCTAATCACTCCTGTTTGCAACATTTCTTCAACTTGCCTTTCAATCTCCTTTTGATGATGTGGGTAACAGTATGGTCACACTGATGGGCCTCTGACCTTCCAGCAAAATAATAGCATGCTGATGGTTTCTCTAGGGTGGTAAGCTATGCCTATCTTTGAAGACCTTTAAGAAATTTGCCACTAACTGATCTAACTCTTGATGTTGTTCTAAATTCAATTCAATTAGAGTTGTGGCTTAGAATGTAGTAACCTCTGCTGCCCATAGTAGCCCTTCAACAAAAAGAATCCTCTCCTCCAATAAGCAGCATATCGAGCAAGGTTCTATGGCCCATTTCTCTGGTTGCTTGCTCTTCTTTGTTGTCTCCAAGATGCCCTGTAAAGTGACCCTGGAATGCCCATAACTAAACTGCATAGATATTTCTTTCCAATCCATTACAACTTTTCTCAATGTTGTCAGCAAAGATACACCAAATACTATATCTAAACCTCCCAATTCTAAGATATATGCTTCTGTAGTGAACTCAATCTCCCAGTTGGATAAATATCCCTGTACATTTTCCCTTAGTAAACACCTTGTGCCCATCTCTTACCTAATTCCCAATTGTTTTGTCTCCTGCACCTGCAGTCCCAAAACCATAGTCAACTAAAGTGAGATAAAATTATGACTAGCCCCATTGTCAATCAACACCATCACATTAACCCCTAGTAATTTGTCTTCTAGTTCCATGGTTTTATTTTCATATTCCCCTTATGCATCAATTTACATTAACCCTATGATCTTACACTCCAATTCCTGTCACCCCCTGAATTTTCAGCTTCTAAACTCACTATCACACCATTCAAATTTAAGGTCTCATTCTCCTTCAACATCAGCAATCGCAATTGTTTCTCTACACACCGGTGGAGAGGATGAAATTTTTTTTTACATTTAAAACATAATCCTTCGGCCCTCATTTCCATCAATTTTAGATAAGTAATGGAATGTAACCTCCGAAATTTGTCCGCAGCCATTTGTTCTTCCCCACTGTCTTGCCTGGCCATAGTTGACAAAGAAGAGCCCAGGTTTTTGTGTGAAGCAAAAGCAGAGTTACTCAGCCCTCTGGTGTCTTGGATTCAATTGGAGCCCCAACCTGTGGTGGGTCTAGTTCGACCCCCTAGGAAGAGTGACTCGGGTCCCTTTGGCCCATGCTAAACCTTGGGTCGGACCATAAACTACCTAAATTGCTACCACCATGCTCATGGCCACCGCAAAATCGTCCCTTCCTTGTCAGACTTGTGTGCACTTTCCTCATCACCCAAGATCTCCTCTTCAATGTCCCTAGCTATCCAAATAATCTGTCCACAGGATTGTGGTTCAAAGTTCTAACTCTCCTCTTAACTGGTTGCAGCCCACTCATGAAATATCTCACATATTGTTCTTCTGGCGAGCGAGGGACTTAGGAAGAGATCAATTCAAAACTTTAATATAATCTTACACATTACCATCCTGTTTTAATGCTACCAATTCCTCAAAAAGATTCTCATGTTTTCGTCCCCTATATTTAAGAGCACATTTGAGTTTTTTTCAAGTTAAGTGATCTTCAGTCTCCTTAAGTAAATTAAACCAATGAAAGATAGGTCCTTCCATGATTATATGTGCCAATTCTCAGGAGTTTTCTAAACTTCAAAATAAATCTAAGCCCTGGTAATCCAGATTACTGGATCTAGTCCATCGAAAATTGAGAGTTCAATCCTTTTAACTGAAATCTTTCTATTCATTTAAATAGTCTCCCTTTGGTCCCAATGACCCTGGTTGAGAAGATCCTAGTTGAGGAAGATACCTCCCCTGATGGTACTATCTCCCTTCTCTTTCCTAATTGTTTACTAATCTCTTGTAAAAGAGATCTATGTTGTTACAATTCAGTCATCACTCGCTGCATTGTGTCTCTCATTTCCTCCATATTTTCTTCTTGTACAGCCATCCTCTCCTCCAAAACATCCACCTTATCGGACATCTTTGGCATTCCTTCTAAACTCACAATTCCCCCAATCAAGGATCCGACAGGTAGGATCAAATGATAGCTTCCAAACAAGAGAATGCCAAAATACACAGAAACACACTGTAATATATTGAGTAAACACCAGTACAAAGAGATTCACACAATCTAGTTGGAGAAATTCCTCAACCAACCCAAAAGCCAAAGCTTCTATTTTTTGAGAAAAACCTCCCAAAACCCAATACAAACATAGAAGAACAGAACACCACAACTCAGCCACTAACTTGCCTTAAAACCACTACATCACCCCTACTAAAATAACTAACTCTAAAAATAGGGTAATATAACTGCTACCATAACTACCTATAGACTAGTATCCTGGTCATGCTTCCTTCTTTCTCCTCCAAGAGTAAACAAGCCATGTTTTGAGCTTTGTTCCATTAAGGTCCAGCACTTGACTCTCTACTGGATTTCTTGGAATGGAGAAATCTGAGAGTGGGGACCTATTATTATCATACGCTTTTTCAAAATCGATGAAAACCATGTGTAAGTCTTTTTTATCTCTTTGATATCTCTCTGCTTGTCAGAGTAAGGCTGCGTACATCTACCTTCTCCAGACCCCACCAGGTGAGAACCTCGTGCACTGGGCCGCCCTTTTTTTGATATCTCTCCATCAATCTTCGCAATAAGTAAATTACTTCTATGGTTGACATTCCTAATATGAAACCAAATTGATTCTCTATAACTCAAATCTCTTGTCTTAATTTCTACTCAATGACCTTCTTCCATAACTTTATAGTATGACTTATGAACTTAATCCCCCTATACTTTCTTTACTTCAAACTCCTGAATTTTACGATAAAAAATATAATTTCGGTCATTCTCTATAATGTTTAATCTATAAAGGTGACAAGAAAACTCATGACATTCATTAAAAAGAACCTGAAAATAACTCTTCCATCATGCCTGGATATTTTATCCCTTACTAAGACATTACCCTCTTCATCTTTAATACATTTCACTTGATTTAAATCTCTTGTCTTTATTTTCCTAACCTTTGCAAGTCTACAAATTTATTTCCCTATCTTTAGTTCCTAAATATTGGTATAATTTTTTAAAAACTTTAATTCTCGCTTCACTCACAGCTTTCTCAACTACTTTATATTTTTTCTAATTTTCATTGTCTTTATATAAATGACACACTTTATAAAATTCTATTTTAACTTTAATCTTATCTTGCATTTTTACGTCCCAACACCAAAATTATTTACTCTTAAGTCCAACGCCTCTTAATTTCCCAAACATCTCTTTTGCTATTTTCTTAATCCCTTTGACCATCTCGTCTTACATTTTGTTAGCACTTCCTTGTAATTCCTACACCCTAAAAGCCTTTTTATTATTCATCCTTCAAATGCCACCACCTAATCTTTGAAACTCTTTTTCAACTTTTTCTTTCTACTTTTCTCTTAACTTGTACGTCCTTTAAATAAGATTATGTGCTGAGTAGCCAAACTCTCTCTAAGTATGACTTTGTAATCTATGCAGTATTTTCTATCTTATTTCCTTGAGAATAAATCTATTTGAGAGCTTGTCCCCAACTCTTGTTCGTAATAAAATGTTTTATCCGCTTCTTAAAACAAGTGTTTACTATAGTAAAATTAAAGATTAAAAAAAAATCTAAGTATCCTTTTCATTCACTTCTCGTAGCCCATATCCTCTATGTAGGCCCTCATATCGCCTGAGTTCACTCCCTATATGACCATTTAGATATCCTCCTAGGAAAATTTCTCTCAAAGGTATTTTCTGAACCAAACCTTCTAGGTCCCTTCAAAAATTTATCTTGATGCTCCTCTACTCCTATATGTAGTGAACAGACACTGATCACATTAAAAATGTCCCAGTCCACTACAAGTTTTAAAGTTATGATCATATCTCTTAATTTTTTACATCTACCACACTATTCTTCTAATCCTTATCGACTATTATGCCTACCCCATTACTAGATCTTATCTTACCAGTATACCAAAACTTAAAACCTGAAGTATCTAATTTCTTTATCTTTTCTCATACTCACTTAGTTTCTTGTAAGCATATGAAATTAATATTTCTCCTAATCTATTTCCATTGATTTAGCCATAAGTGTGCTTACATTCCAAGTTCTAAAACAAATTCTACTCTCAGGAACTAACTTTTTTATTCACACACGTTCACAAAAGTGTGAAAATCCTTGCATATTTTTTACTGCACCGAACGTTGATGCAGCGGCTCTTGATCTTTTGACACTATGCCCAAGCTATACAATACATTGCTTTCAGACAACGACTTAACCTTAACCCGGTCGCATCATTAATCCATACTCATAAAGATCAACAAAGTTTTACATTAGTCGTCACAACACTAAATTTCATACAAAACTGCTTTTCTCTTTTTATATTTAATTTGGTTTAAAAAGCAATAAAAAAATAGTCCAAGACAGAAACCTGACTTACAATATCATAGAGGAAAAGAACAAAGAATGATGCATATAGGATTCACCAATGCATAAAATAGTAGGATTTTGAAATCTGCAGTTCACACAAGATCAGCTTCAATGAAAATATCCAACAGAATATGTATTTACTTCATGTACCCAATCAATATTAGCTCAGAATACATGTAAGAGAAAATTCCATAAGCCAAAGGATAATGTTACTTTAGATCAAAAGTTCCCATATCGCCATAAATGAAAGTTCTCATGGACTTAGATGAGAATAAAATAGGAGAAGAGTAAGCTATTTGGAAAGAACCAAAAGAGATTGATCAAAAGCTTTATCACACATGGGCCCAATGAAACATACTCCTTGCTTCTACTTCAGTCCCAAATGAAAGAGCATAACAGCAGATTTGAAAACCTGACCAAGTTATGCAGCCCAAAAGAAGGATAAGCTCGTTCCCAACTCTCCTTGCTATACCTGCAAAGAGATTAAATATAGCTGGATTATGCTTGTTGCCTTGTTCAAATTGAGCTCCAGTATTAAAGAGAACAGCAACAGCACTACCAAAATTGTATACCCTTAAATACCAGAGAGTAATGAGGAGGAGCATACGCAACTCAATATTTTCACAATGACAACTCTCCAAGAATCAAACCAGAGATACGAACTTCCCCATCATTCTAAGAGGAACTTTAGTAAAGTCATATTGGACATCATCACAATGCAATCCATCAATAATTTGTAGAAGTCCAAGAACATCAAGGAGATAGAAGCAATGTCCACCAAGAATGCAATTCTGCTTAGATTTTTACACATTGAAAGACAAAGAAAATAGGTGAGTTAAATTACCTGATACTGCCAGGTAGAATTATCTTGCTATTCTACCTCAAGGTCACAAAGATTTCAAATAGTGCAGTCACAGCAAGTTTCTCAGTAACAAGAAGTACCTTGCACCAATATGTGCAGTAATGCCTCCGCTTGCCACTCTAATCTTCTTTTCTCTGAACTTGGATAGCAGGCTGAACAGTTATAGTAGGGCTAATAAATATTTTATTTATAAAAAAAAAGTCCACCATTTCACTGGAAAAAAAAAAAGTCTGCCAAAATATGCACCATATGGCAGCAAAGACTCACAGAGGCAAAGAGAAAATGTGTTTGTGGAGGCAAAAACTAAAGTATGCCCTTCCTTTAGACATAAACTTTTTTTATTCAATATGAAAACATTTTGATATATCTCCAAGGGTTTTCCTATTGATTTTAAAACAGATTTTGCCTCTAACACCCTCTTTTGCTGCAGTAGTTGTCAATGCTATCTTCACAAACTAAAGAAACAAGAAAGATAAATATGTAATAAACAATTCTTGTCATTATAGATATTCTGAAAGCCACAATTTGCATATACAACGTCCTCCGATAAACATTCAGCCGAATTTACTAGGAAAATTCTCTTGCCTAGCTTGAGATAATTTCCAAAGCTTTGCAGAGTGAAGGAACTCATATATTTAGCTTGGTAAGTTTAGCAGCAAACCAGAAGAGCCAGGAATATGTTTAGCTTTGTATTCTCATTGCCTTAGCGT
Source organism: Gleditsia sinensis (assembly GCA_037074535.1). Taxonomy (NCBI): domain Eukaryota; kingdom Viridiplantae; phylum Streptophyta; class Magnoliopsida; order Fabales; family Fabaceae; genus Gleditsia; species Gleditsia sinensis. The sequence goes on from CM073466.1 coordinate 9,492,740, forward strand.
TGGTAACCAATGAAGGGAGTAAACAAATCCACCTACCTGCAAACTTCTATACATTCACAGAATCAATGAAGGAAATAAAGAAAGATACATGTATAAGCAGGGTGTATGGGCCAGGCTGAAAATTCAGTAATGTAATGTGGTGTTGGTGTGTATGTTAATGTCTACATGAACATAGAGTTTGAATAGATGATACAATGGTTTGGTCTAGTATCACTTTTCTGTGTACTCAACCTTCACTCCTGTCACAATGGAGTGCTAATACAAAGTCTTCAACTGACTCAAAATCCTCTTATAGTTACATAATTGGTCTATGGCTCTATGGTACAGCTAATAAACGGGGCAACATGATCAAGACTGTCTTTCAGACATTAATCATCTCTCTGGTCAAACCTTCAGAAATTTAGAAACTTTTATCTCAAACAGCAAATCAATAACCTAACTGATAAGTCTATATAGACTTTGCACCCAAAAATCATAGGGAATGCCCATATCTTAGCAATGCTTTTGTGAAGAGCGTCTAGACAGCATAAGATTCCATATGAAGACAGGATGCCTTAAACCTAATGCACAGAAACTAACATCACAGTCATCACTATAGGATATGGTGTTGCCCACTAGGTATGCGATTCCTGCCCCTGCCTCTTCGTGTGCTAGCAATTGTAGCTATTAAGGAGTTGGCTGCATTACCTACAGCATTGGATCCCATAAGCTTCAAGCCAAGGTTTCTAATCAAATATGACAACCTATTTTCATCCCCTCCAGTAGTCAGTTGCAGATGGTGTGCCTGTTCACGAGATATAATAGCGTAAAGCTGCAATGGCAGCTTTGTGGAATTCAGATAGCTGTTTGTTAACTCTTCCTTGTAACTTTCTTCAGCATTCCCAAAAGTGATTTGCATGATCCCCATTGACTGTGGGTTTTCTGATGAGGGGTCAAATAATAAAGCAAATTTCCCAAATTCCAGATCAGGCTTCTTGAATAGATCTACCAATATATCATTGCTTGATCCACTATTCTTCAGCATGTACTTTCTATAATAATTTTGTCGAGCCCGAGTCGCTTGGTAAATGCGAGAAGCTTCTCTTATGCCACTCAAAAAAGCGCCATGCATAGTGGCTGGATATTGCCTACTTGTAGCCTCACCAGCAAAGAACAGCCGGTTTCCAACACTTTCTGCAAGTATATCATAATCACTGCCAGATGATTGCACGCTAACATGAGAGTATGAACCATAAGAAAGCGGATCACTGCCCCATCTTGTACAAATTGACTGTATTGGGTCAGGCACAATTATACCTTTACGAGAATATATACCTGCAGAAAGAGATGTAACATATGAACCAATGAAGAAGACTAGAGGAAAAATCAGTAAGAGATGTTATCCAAATATTCAACAAACGTGTGATACAAAAGAGCATTAAATTTTTCATTGCTGACCCATGAAGCATATATAATACCTCTGAGGATGGATAAAACACGATGGAGCAAAATCGTTGGATCTGTAAATTCAAAGGCTTGAGCAGCTTCACCAGCCACCAGTGCAACTAGTGCTGGACCTCCAGAAACGGTATGGTAACTGTAAAATAGGAAGAATTCTCCACGTTGATGACTAAGTTCATTGAGACATCCAAATGTGTCTAGATCTTCCCCCCAAAACACATAAGGAAAAACCATTGCAACTTTGTTCAGAAGCCCAAACCCCAGCCTCTCTATTGCTTCCAGCTTTCTTGCAGGTAATTGAGGTTCAAAATTGATGGCCTTCCTTTTCAGAACTCCAAGAGGTACAGTGCATAACACCATATCTGCTTGAAGGGCTTGTTCCCCAGCAACAACCTCAACACCCTCGTTTCCATATCTAATTGTATTGACAGTCTTTCCATAAAAAATAGGAACTCCTTCACATAAAGCTTTTATCAATCTCCAATTGCCTCCGGCAAGAAAGCAGTGATCACCACCCATCTCATAAGGATCATCCTGATCCCAATAGGCGGCTGATAGATTTGAAAGACATCCAGCATTTGCATATTCTAAATTTGCAAGATGCCAATCAAGCAATTGCCTCTCCTCAGTACTTCTGGCCACAGCATACAAAAGCTTGAGTGTCTCCAAGACTGAACCAAGAGAGACATCACTAGCAAATCCACCCATAATTTGCCTCAATTCCATAACTTTATCAAGCAATTTGTTGAAAATGAATTCAATACTTGAATCCATTCCCTTATCAACTGGTTCTCCATCTGGCTTGTACAAAGGGCAATTATCTCTGACTTTATGAAGTGGAATAGAAAGCTGCCGAGCCAGAACTCCCAGAGGATTAGCATGAATGCCTGTGATAACACTCCCACCAAGATCCACAGCAGCAAATTTGCCCTCAAGTCCCATCTTTTGAGTATATACTCTTCCACCAGGCCGGTTCCTACCTTCTAGGACCACTACCTTGTAACCAAATGACAAGAGCTGCCTTGCTGCTGCTAACCCAGCAAGACCAGCACCAACAATAATCACAGCCCCTTCAGTTGCCTCAGGCATCTGAGAAGTAAATGGCTGTGAAACTCCAAAATTTATGTATCCATTATACAAAAGAAAGTCATAAGCAGAATTTATCAAATGTTCATACTCACCGCTAACAGTTTCTCTAATCTGTCCTTTTGTTAGCCATATCCGTACATTACCTCTCCATATAGCTAATATATGATTCCTTATAACAATATAGTCATTCTGCTCCTTCCCACCCAATTGTCTCACAACCCCAGCTCTGATCTCCTCCTCAAGAAGCGCATCAATTGGAAAACCAAGAGAAAAAGCAATCATAGCCTCTTTTTCAGTTTCTTTCTCCAAATCTTCTCTAGTCCTACTCCTTTTCTTCAAACCACCACCTAAATGTTTCTCAAACAGTTCATCCATCAGATTCTCATCATAGTTTCGCAAATTAACTTTTCTTCTTAATGACCGCTTTGAATTTGATCCATCAGAAGATGGAGTTTCCATTATTCGAATCTGGGTTTCAAACAAGCCACAGTTCCTGCCCCAGTTACGTGCTTAACTTCACAATCCTCTAAAAACACAAGTAGCTGTTCTCTAAATTTCTATCTAATCCATACTAAGCTAGATGCGACCAAATGAGAATTCACCAAAAGACGAAGTTACATACTCAGTCCCCTAAAGAACAATATGAATATCTCACTTCAACACTATATTATCATAAGGCTATCCGTTTATCAGATTTTTCTGGAGAAATCTTTCTCAGTATTATAGAGAATTCTTCTCCGCATGAACGGAGAAAACAAATGTTGAGTAAGCACTGTGGAACCACTGAAATTTTGTACAACAGAGTTGAAAAGAGAAAGGAAATAAAAAATGTAAGAACAAAAAGAGGAATAAACAGAAAAGGAAGGAGCAGTGAAGAGAGAGAGAGAGAGAAAGAAAGAGGGAGGGAGGGCTTACTGCGATTGGACGCGAAGGCTCTCTTACACGACCAGCGAACTCGTCAAGGGCAAGAAGGTAAACAAAACGAGGAATGGACAGCGAAGGATTATGTTTAACAAAAATGGAAAGGGAGCAGCGGAGAAGAGGGTCCTGGGCCATAGAGCGATCCACGACCCAGTCCCACACGATGAACCAAAAGGGCCGATGGGCCCAAAATTTTCTGATGAATTAATACTCTACTTTAGTCCAAAAAAAACTAAGTCCAAAAAAAAGTCCAAAAAAAGAAAATTAATACTCTAACATATTTTTGTAAAAGAAATATTTTCGTAAGAGAAGTTTAGATAGTTTTTAGGCTCTTAAATTTTAAAAATCATTTTAAAAAATTTGGAGCCAAATAAGTTTTGAATGTTTGTTTTATAGTGGTTAAAAATTTTGATTTTTATTAAGTACTTTCAAATTTAAAATCAAGAGTCAATTGTTGCTAACAAAAAAAAAGTGTTGTCACAAGATAAAAAAGGAGGAGACAGTCCAAAGCATAGACTTGAAATGAAATACAATAAAAAATTTAAAATAAATATTGGTGATTTTTTGTCATAAATATAATTTTTATTTCTCAATAATAATAAAAATAACTCAAATACGTAAAAAAGATATCAAAATACTCAAAAATACACATCAATATATGGTCAACGAACTAAATTCATTCACAGTAAATCAAATATCCTAGTTCATATTAAAATCTTCATCACATATAATTCTAACTTTTTGTAAAACTTGCATGGGATTCTAAGTGATACTATTGAAAATTTTATCATTCTTTGTTTTACATAGATATGTAGCATGCAATTTCAATATTTCCTCCATTTGTTGTGTTGGTTTCCAAGTTCTTCACCAAGACTAGCCACCATTTTGGGAAGCTCTGATTCGAAGTAGTGTTCATAAATTTTGTCAAGCCACTTCCTTGCCATGCTTCTCAGGAATGTTGAGAGGTGATCAGAAGTTGATATATCAATTTCTCAACTATATTACACATCAGACATCCTTCATCGAGCTAAATGATGCCTTAGATCAAAAGTTTATTCTTGACAAGTAACTACAAGAAATAGGAGATTTAATGACAATTTTTTTGTGATAATAAAAAAAGTCGTCACTAAAAATTATTTTTAATAGCGATTTTCATGAGTCACCATTAAATATTGACTTTTCAGTGACAACCCAGATGAAGTTATCATTAAAAGTTAAAAATATATTTTCAGTGGCGACAGTAGATAAATTCTATTTTTTTCTTCTTCTCACGTTTTGGAACATTTAATTGGTCTATATTTGTCAGCTAAAGCTAGCTCAAGTGGTGTAGAGTGAGGTGTTTCAGGGATGGGTGTGTTTATTTAGTAAAACAAATTAAACTATATTTTTAGTATATAAATTTTTACTTATAAAATAAGTAAACTATTTACTAATAAAATAAATTTAAAAATATTTTTTAAATAAGGTAATTTTTAAATAAATACTAAATTGATAAAGTAAATTTTTAAAATTAAAATAACAAATGTATATATCTTTGAAAACTCTAAACGTACCCATTTACTTTAAGGGAAAATGAAAAATTTTATAAGACAAATAATAAAAAGAAAATAAGCAAATGATAGAGGAAATGAAAAATCATATTGAACCCACATATCTGAATAACCCACACATCTAAATGTTGAACCCATGCATAGGCACAAGAGAGGCATCTGAACCATGCACACAAGACCCTGAAATTTTCTTTTCCCGCGAACAAGAACCCTTCCCCTCAAATTTTCCACACCAAAAATCATCATTTGGCGAACGAAAATCCTTCCTCCAAAATTTTCCTCATAAAAAGTCACCACCTATTTGCCCTTTTCCAATTGCCCTCACTGAAGTCACCACAGCAGAAGTCAATAGTGGTGGCTCATTGTGAAGCTCCTGGAACTAGAGACATAGATTCGCTGAGTACGTAGTTGCGAACTAAAGCTCACCATCGAAGCACCTTCAAACGAAAAAGCTATCATCGTCAAGGAACCCTTCTTATGAATTACTCTACAGTGGGCTCATCTTTGTCAATCCTCCATTGTGTGTGTATGCTTCAGTGGTGTGTCTACCTTCACCACAAGTTGGCTTGTTTGATTTTGTAAAATTAACTTAAAGCTTCGCAATTTTTATGTCCAAATTTAGTTTGATTCTTTAAAAATAACACTATTTTTGTGCTGATGTATGAAGCATTTTTTGGGATCTAGAGATGCTTAGTTGTGAATTATGCTCGGTTGTGTATGATTGCTTTGATGGGTTAGTGTTAATGTTGATTATTTTGAGTGTTGCTTTGGCTATATCATTCATATTTATATATATACACGCGCGCAGAAAGCAATAAATTAACAGAGAAATTACAAAGAGCAAGGCCCAAGCAATGGAGGCTTTAGGAGCAATAGAAAATAGAAAAAGCATTGCTCGCTAAGATTTCTAACACCCCTATACCAGGTGCATCCAAAGTCATGATCCATTTCTTCCACGAGTAGCCAGTGATACAGATCTTACATTGATTCTATTACTTTCCTTTTCTATAAGGTAAGTTTCTTCTTCTCTTTCCATGTATTATATTTGAGGGTGGAAACTGGAAAGGAGAACCCATATAATATATGCGATCATTTTTGCTCTAGTTTATATGTTGTATAAGCTATCTTGATGTTAAACTTAAACACTTTCTCAGCAGAACTCTTTGACTTAGTGATTTTGCACCAAGGCTAGCCTTGAGCTTGTTTTTCAGCACTTGGCATACTTGTCGTTGATATATTTGATAAAATAAAAAAAAAAGGTCTAGTATTGCACTGATATATATGTTATGGAGGATTTGGGTCCACAAACAATGGACCCCAACTTTGGATATAGGAGAATAAAGCTCTTTCATAATAAAACACAACGTTTTGTTAGTATTTTTATGCTTCAATTTGTCTAAAGGTTAGATTTAGTTATGACTTAGTCGCCACTAAATGTTTATTTTCAGTGACGACTTTAAAAGGCCATCATAGAATACCTAGATTTAGTGGTGACTTAGTCGTTATTGAATATATACTTTCAATGACAACCTTTCTAAGTCGTCACTGAAAACTTCAGTGACGCACTTATTTTCGACCACTTGGTGACGACTAAAAGTCATCACTGAATGTATTCAGTGATTGCTTTTTTACCTTCAATGACGACTAAAGTTGTTACTGAATGCCAATTTTTTTATAGTGAATAAAGCATCTTGTATGGATCGCTACATGAAAACCTTATTTTCCCCTTAATCATTCAACTTCCATAACATCCAGTTGCTGCATTTTCATGCATAAAGTTGTAGGTGTTTGGGTAGAAGATCTCCATCGTCACGTCACATCCAATTTTGATAGAGTGTGATCTATTCTTGCTATAAGACCACGCCATCCTATTTTCTTTTGCTTGCAATTTCTCACATATGACAGATTCTATTCATCAAGTATTTCATGAAGTTTACTTTACACCCATTGCCCTGACACCGGATCAATGAGTTCTCTCACCAGATCGTTGCTTCCTAACTTGTGTGAAGGGTCAAAAATTCTTAGAGGTCTGCTTCCAGGAAGCCAAGGCATATTCTTAGTTTGCAAGATGGAATTTCTCCTAACCCTCCACCTATAGCTATGTTAGATCACCTACTTTCCTACCATGATGCTCCTCCATCTCCAAGATAAATTAATTCCCTAGCCGGCTTTCATGTACTAGCAAGTTTTGCCTTAAAAAATCTATAGGAAAATCAATTGGAATCTACATATAGGCGCCAAGCTATCTTAACTATTAAAGCTAAATTAGTAGCTTTTAAGTCTCTCAACCAAGGCCACATTTCTTCTTGCTTTTACTAATTTTTTCTATCTTGTTCGACATAAACCAATTCTAGAGTTATTATTACACTTAAAAAAAATATCTCATTAGGCTTATAAGTTTATACATAATTTAATATGCAAAATAAAACAAGGCATACATAAGTGGATAGAGCCCTGATGACAGATTTAAGTAGAATTAATTTTCTTGCATGTAATAACTTTTTTTTTCAGCTATTTGCTCAACCCTCTATTTAATATAATTGAACATCTTAAATTTAGATATGTTAACAAACAATGGTAATCCAAGGTATTTGTTTTGAGACTCAATATTTATCACTCAATATTTGAACTTGTGAGGTGTATTATGAGAGAAAAAAACTGTAGACTTCGTTAGATTCGCCTTCTAACCATTTATGTTTTCATACAATTTTAATATTCTGCATATTTCAATACAAACTTCAACGGACGCTTGGGAAAATAAAATTTAATCGTCTATAAAAAATAGGTGTGATTAATGACATTTTTTTATAAATTTTTACACCAGTAAAACATTTTCTTTTTATACTTTTTATAAAAAGAAAAGGAAATTTTTTGTGACATAATAAAAAGAGATATGGTAAAAGGAGATTGCCTTGACGCAATCTCTTTGAAGACTTTATCAAACCAGAAGATTCAACTTTTAAGTAATAAAATAGGAAACTGTGCCTATATATTAATCAATTAATTCTATCCATTCTACTTTGAATTATTTTTATTATTATTGCAAGTAAAAAAGGCCATTCCACAGGACAATATAACTTACTCATGTCAAGCTTGACAATCATTTCAAACTTTTTCTTCTTTTTCTTATTTTTCAAATAATGTATCATTTTATGTACTATTAAAATATTATATGAAATGAATCTCTCTTTGATAGATGTACATTGATTATCATTAATAATTTTCTCTATCTAGTCCCTTATTCTGTTCACCAATATTTTAGATAGAATCTTATAAATAACTATACATAAATTAATGAGTTTTAACTATGTCATTATTTGGATTTAGACATTTAAGAATAAGAATAATATTTTTATGATTGATATTCCGCGACATTTTTTTACTCAACAAAAAATTACGATTTGCAAGAAAAATGTTCTCTCCCACACAGCCACACACTATCTCGGTACTTTTTTAGAAAATAAGTCAGTAAACCCATTAATTATCACGTAAAGTAGTATTAGAATCACTGAAAAAAAAATACTTTTACGTACCTCAAGTAAGGACACTGATCTCGGCAAGACAATTGGTTGGAAATTCATGAAATGTCTCATCTACGTACTCAAAAGCTGTAAAAGAAAATATATTTTGAAAGTAGTTTAATGTCACATCCTCCACTTTTTCCAATCCTTCTTGCTTAATACCTTCTTCATTTTTAGCATCTTGATGGCAATAAATAAATAAATGTTGGTGAAAAATATATTTTCTCTATAATAAATTAGTTAAGAAAACCCGTGATCAAGGCATCATTAATTACTTATGGCCAAAAAAAATTACTTGTTTAATTTTTCTCCTCAATTTTTTTTGAATTAGTAATGATTTTTTGTTCATGGTTAATTAATGATAGATTTATTTCATCATTAAAATGTTTATTCTTTTAGTGCAACCAAATAATTATGTTCAATCATCACTACATAATAAAATATTAAATTAATATTATAAATTTTAAATGAATTTGTTTGGTATATTTTTTCAATAGATTAAAATAATGATAAATAGTCCTAAGCACATGTTAAGAGTGAACTCACTAAAAAAAAGTTAGGTTCCATTTGTGCGGTGTATAAAACAAAGGTTGATAATATAAATACACTGGATAATATTGTATAACATATAACTAACCTCTGACCATCATAATTTGATTAAAAATAAATAAATTGGCATTTGCACGATGAACCACGTAAAATGAAGTGACACATTTTAAATTAAATACAATAATTTATTTTGATAAAAAAATAGTAAAAAAATACGTTACTTTAACATTATATATCAATCATTTACAAGTTTATAATTTAAATAGTAAATAAATTTAAGCTAAGCGATTGTAGAGTTTCTATAACATCCGGTATTGTTTGAATTAGTGAACAAATATTGTGGAGAAGGGCATACTCAATATTTTAAATAAAATTAGTTCTATACTTAAAAAGTATAAAGATATGTCAATCAAAATACTAATAGTATAATTTAATTTTTTCTTAATTATACATTTATATCTGTCAAACTCATAATATTTATAAATGACATATTGACAAAGAGATTAACAATATTTAAAAAATATGAGAAAAGAGAGTAATTTACGATTTATTAATTTAGTCGTGATCGAACTTGTATTAAAATATATAATATATTTTAAAAATATTTTATAATATAATTATGATATGTTAAAAATTAAATCATTTAAGATAAAACTAATCTAATAATACATATTAATACATTTGAAATTTACTAACTACTCTATTATATAAAAAAAAAATTAAGTTCATACTTCTAAATAATATATATAATACTCAATAGTTAATAATATTAATTACAATATCATTTTTAACCACAAAAAAATTAAAATATATGTATAATTATCTTTAATATTAAAAAACTAACCACAATAATTTATTTTGAGCTAAAAGCTTAGAGAAATATATGGTGTTATTTTAATAAAAAAATGAAAAAAAAAATAGTCCAAAGGTCCCAACCATCCAAAGACTGTCTACCTGAAAAATCTTTTTGAGAGAGTTGACACAAATTCGAGTTTTTTTGGGTATCCCACCAAAGACCAAAGTAAAACTTGGTATGTACTTATTTTGATTTTAAAATATGTAAAAAAACTTATTTAATAGATATTTGAATATAAAATATGTAAAAATTCAAAATTTTCCAAAGTATGTGTTCAAAATATTACAGAGACATATATATCTTTTTTTGTCATATATCTTATGTTTAAATTTTCATATATTAATATCACACACACACACACACACACATATATAATTGATTTACTAAATCATTTAGAACAAAAATTTGATGGAACTATTTAAAGTGGTGGCTTCAAATTTCAAAATCAACGTCGGCCAGACTTAGGAAAAACTCCAAAGCGTTGACCAAATAGGGAAGCAACAAGTAATATCTGCAGGCTCTCTCATTTTTTATTATTATATAAAAAAGAAAGCCCAAGCTACAACTCATTGTAGATCAAACTTTTGAATTTCTGCTGAAGATTCTACGAATTCTTTCTCACTCTCTCCTATAATTGTTAGTTTCATCCTCAAGCTATCAACTTCAGCTCCTTACCTCTCCCCTCCTCAAACTTTTGAACTTCAGCTTCTTTCTCACTCTTACCAACTTAAGCTTACTTCATCCAACTGGGGGTGTTCCCAGAATTCTAGCACCAACTTTGCATTTAAAGGCATCATATATATATATATATATATATATATATATACACACACACACACACACACACACACCTTTCCAACAAGCTTGCTTCATCCAACTGGGGGTGTTCCCAGAATTCTAGCACCAACTTTGCACTTAAAGGCATCATATATACATATAGACACACACACGTACCATATAAATTCAAAACAAATAAAATAGCATACTTGTATTTTTTATTAAATTTGATAATTACTAATAAATAATAGAGTAAATTATATATATTAACTTTTCATATATTTGTAAAAATTATGTTTACAGCCTTCTAATTTCAAATTGAAATTAAAAATATATCCTGAATTATATAAAACTTATACTCAGACCTCTCAAATTTTAAAAAAGTAGACTAATCTCTATTATTAATTTAAAATTTTTAAAAGTATCAATTTGAATTTTTGATGATTTGTATTGTGTTGAATTAATTAGCTTATTTATGAGTTTTTAAAAAGAAAAATATATAAAGTATAAGTTTCATTAACAATTTTATGAATAGAAGAGAAGTTTTATTATTAATTGATATTAGAGAAAGTGTGAGTGTAGATTTTAAAAGTATCAAAAAAAGTAAATATAATTTATTCTAAATAATAATTAAGACCTTTTTCTAAGAAATTTTAAAAAGTCATTTGGATGATTTTTTGTTGGCACATTGTACCACCTGATTGTATAAGTAGTACTTAAAAAATTTCCCCTTTCCCAGCATCCTCACAGTAGCTGTAGCTATTTGATCGTAAGCCTGCAAGACGTATTCTCAATAATTAGGGAAGTGAGGGGTGGATTTTGCCAAAATAATAAATCATAAAGCCTTCCCAATCCCATCACTGATGACTGATCTAATGGGGTTAATTAAGGCCCACCATATTTGTGCCATCCAACCACACCCATAAAGCTCATACAAGGCACACTGTCACAAGTTTAAATTCTAGGTAGATCAATTTTTGGGAGTCAAGCTACAAAGAACTTTTTTTTTCAATCTCTTAGTCACGGCATAAAGGGTTTATCTTTATCCGGATCGACCCAGATAGGATAATCAATAAAAATCTTACAAATCACCGTCATCTTCTATAAGAAGAAAAATCGTGAACCCTTCTCAATTTCTGCATTATCAGCTAAACCATGCTGATACTTTGATTATTAGTTATCCCTAAATTAGACTACAAGTTTGCATAAGCCACCTTTGCAACACAGAAGCAACCCCATTTCACTTGATTATGAATCTATAAATAGCAGGTAGAAGATTGAGTTATTGCATCGATCAATTGGCTTTCGTAAGTCTCCATTCGTTTCTTATATTTTCTTCTCTATAAAAAATGGAGATAACTAAAAGCTGTGCTTCCATCTCAATCATCGTTCTAGTGCTTGTTTCGGGTTTGATCCAAGCCCAAGCATACTATTCTCTCTACTGTGGCACCAAAGGAACCCGATGCTATGGGAAGTACATTAAGTGCCCATATGAATGCCCTAGGAGTGAATCAACAGATCCTAAGGCTAAGGTTTGCTACATCGACTGCGATAAACCTATTTGCAAGGCTGTCTGTAGACGTGAGATTATCCTCTCCCTTTCTTTCATTCTCTCTCCCCCTTTCTTTCTACCCTAAATTTTTTAGTATCCGTTTGAGTCGTGTTTATTTTATTTGCATTTTTATTGGAAATGTTAAAAAGGGCAATAATTGGTTATTAAAAATACTTAGCTTGTGATAATAATTGATAACTCAAAACTATATTACATACAATTATATTATTTTGAAGAAATAGCATTTATCTTATTTATATATTTTATAGTATTGAACAATCGTTAATTTAAATTAGACGTTAAATTTAATATTTTTATTATACATGTTCTCTTACTTGTGTATACTCACCTGAACACTAATTAAAAATAATTTAAAAAGAATTATAAGCAATATTCAAAAAGTATAATGTATTTGAGTTGTAGATGATATAATCGACTTTTGAAATATCAAACTTTAAAGTAGAAAGAGGATACTTATTGTTGCAATCAAATATAACTCCACAAAAGCTTGATAGCAAAGAATTTTCTGGGATGTGGACAAAAACATGATGAAACTTGGTCTATATGTCCTTAGATCGCAAACCAAACTGCAATGCACCTGGATCTGGATGTTATGATCCTCGTTTCATCGGAGGAGATGGCAGAGTCTTCTATTTCCACGGAAAGAGCAACGAGCACTTCAGCTTAGTCTCCGATACCAACCTTCAAATCAACGCCCGCTTCATCGGACACCGACCACAAGGCCGAAGCCGAGACTACACATGGATCCAAGCCCTAGGGATCCTCTTTAACTCCCAAACTCTCTCCCTCGAAGCCACCAAAACACCCCAATGGAACGACCAACTTGACCATCTAAAGTTCACTTACAACGGCAACGAACTAACCTTACCTGAAGCCTCTCTCTCCACTTGGTTTTCCCCACAAAAAGATGTGAAGTTAGAGAGAGTGGCAAGCAAGAACAGCGTCATAGTCACTCTTAAGGATGTTGCTGAGGTTTTGGTCAATGTCGTACCAGTGACAAAAGAAGATGATACGGTTCATAACTACCAGGTTCCCTCTGATGATTGTTTTGCTCACTTGGAGGTTCAGTTTAGGTATACCTCTTTCCTTAATATTTTTTATTTAATTTTGGAAAAATTTAAATTTTGAGAAAATGATCTTTGTAGTCAATTTTAATTTTTAAAATTTATTAATTTTTATAACTGATATTTTAATTTATTTTTGTGCCATTGCATTTAGACTTTACTGTTTTATAAATGTGACATTAGTTTAAATAGTAACTATGAAAAATTACATTCCTTTGTTTCATACTCATTTTACCCTCTAAGAATGTTTTGATAATTTTACATAATTACTGTTAAAGTTAATATCAAATTTAGCTAATAGAAGATTAAATATAATAAAATAGATAAATTAAGTAATCAATTGTAAAAAACAATAGATTAAGAAAAAAAATTACAATTGAGAACAAATATCAAAGTAAAAAAATATGATTTTTTTCATATTTTTATTATAGCTAATAATAATAATCTCATTGAAATAAATTTAAATTAATGGTGTATCTAGTACCATACTAATTCACCTTATTTTATTAAACAAATTATATGTGTGTGAAGACATTGGATAATTTATTTAAATTCGTATTCAGAACTCATTACTATAATATTGTAGAAAATTGAAAAAAATTCTCTCACTTTCATATTCTATTAATCAATTAAATGATTAAAATTTCATAATTTGTGTAATGGAATATTGAGTGATTAGTTTTTTAATATGATTTTTTAGTATATTACATATAAAATAATATATTTGATAACTTAAATTTACGTAATAATACACTTACAACAAATTTTATATTTAATTGGTTTAGGTTCTTTGCTTTGTCCGATAAAGTTGATGGGGTTCTTGGAAGGACTTATAGTAAAGATTTTGAGAACCCAGCTAAGCCTGGTGTGGCCATGCCTGTGGTTGGAGGTGAAGACAAGTATAGAACAACCTCGTTGCTTGCTCCAGATTGTGGTTCCTGTGTTTTCTCAGAGGCAACTTCATCTGAGAAAGAGACCTCTAAAGTGACTGAGTTTGGTATTGGTACCCTTGATTGTACCAAGTTCTCTTATGGGTTGGGAATCGTTTGCAAGAAATGAGCTACTAGCTACTACTAAATATCAGTGTTGGCTACTGTCAGAAAATAATAATTGGAAGAGTGGTTGAGGTGAAAACAACAACCTCAGCTTCTTGAATAATAACTGAACAGTAGCTGGTTATTGTTTGTTTTGTGTTTGTTTTTTCTTTACTTACTCTAAGTGGGATTCAAATTTGAATCTTTGACCTGAAATAACTTCATTACTAATGAGCTAGTTGGCGAATTGGTTTTGAATTCCACGTGTGTTTGTTGTTCAATGTTTTGTGAATCAATAATATTTATTGTTTTAAGTAAATTCAAAAGTTGTTTATGTATAATCACTACAAGAAAAGCGGGGAATGGCGACGGGCGTTTAACGACGGTCATAAAAAACCGTCTCTAAAGCCAAGTTTAACGACGGTTTATGAACCGTCGTTAAAGTCCGACACCTAACGACGGTTTTTTTCAAAACCGTCGTTAAATACGGACGGTTAAGATCCAACCGTGGTCACCTGTGCCGAAGGGAAATATTTGACGGCCATTACGACGGTTTTTCATAAAACCGTCGTAAACTAACGACGGTTATATATCTAACCGTCGTTATTTAACGACGGTTATCGTAAAACCGTCGTTAAGTTATAACGTTCGGAATTCGGACCGTTACTCGATGTCCGTGTAGTTTAACGACGGTTTTAGGAAAAACCGTCGTTAAATTTACAAGTTACGACGGTTCTTTGTAGTAACCGTCGCTAAACCCTTTTAGCGACGGTTTTTGGTCGCTTTAACGACGGTTAATAACCGTCGTTAAACCGCGCGGTCGTCTATATATTAAGAGGTCCCCTTTATTTTTTTTACAACACTTTCTTGATAGATTATTTTTACATAATATACTCTCTGAAATTATTTGTTGTGCTTTTCAAGTTTTTTTACTGTGGTGTTCTCTCCGACGTGTTTTATTTACTCTTAAGGTATGTCATTTAATTTTTTAATTGTATTTGATTAATTTTTTTTTATATTGTATGTTCAAAATAATTTTTTATATTATTTTTTATTTTATTTTGTGAAGATATTGTGACGTTGGGACGACACTTTAATTTTGATTTTTGTGCGTTATTTATTTGGAATCATTTTGAATATATGTAATTTAATTAATTAGATTTTGAATGAATTTATTTCAAATTATTATATGTTAGATTGAGATAATATTAGATATTTTATTTACTTACTACTTTTGTTATAAATATATTTGTCATTGTGATGTACATTATTGTATGAATCAATTTTAAAATTTGTGATATTTTTGTGATATTTATGATGTTTATTATTATAATATATAGCATGTTCGTTGAAAACATGTAAGGAGAAATACATTTATATAATAACATAAATTTAGTAGATAAATTGAAGTGTGTAATTGATTAGATAAAATAAATAATTTTAATAAATAAATAGAGTAAGTATTGAAAACAATTTTTTAAAAATTGTGACACTAATTTAAAAATATACGTATATTTTAATAAATATTTAATAAATATATATAATATTATTAATTTAGTATAAAATGATAGTGAAGTTTGTTTTAAATACAAGTTATTTACTGTTTTTCAAATATTATTAAAATTAATGTAAATAAATTGAAAGTAGTTATTATATTGATAAACGTATTTAAATAATATACATCAATTAATAATAGTCAAATTATATTACAGTTGTTAATAAAATAGTAAAATATTTATTCAGGTGATGAGATAAAATAATAAATATTAATAAATAGACAAAATTAGTATTAGGAATTAGTTTTAAAAAAATAAAACTCATTTAAAAATACACATAATTTTTAAAACATGAAAACAAATTTACAATAACATAATTTTAATATGTATGCTAGTAGTGTAATAATTTTTAATGAATTAATAATAACATAAATTGAAAGTAGTTATTATATTGATAAACGTATTTAATTAATATTCCTAAATTAATAATAGTCAAATTATATTACAGTAGTTAATAAAATATTAAAATATTTATTCAGGTGATAAGATAAAATAAAAAATGTTAATAAATAGACAAAATTAGTATTATGAATTAGTTTTAAAAAAATAAAACTCATTTAATTAAACACATAATTTTTAAAAAATGGAAATAAATTTATAAATACATAATTTTAATATGTATGTTAGTAGTGTAATAATTTTGAATGCACTTTATTGTTATCCTAGATTCTCTATTAAAGAACTAACAAGATTTTATATGTAATTGAGTAGAATTATTCTTGAATATATGGCTCTTATATGGGCCACAGATTTTATTTTTTAAAATAGAGAATTGAAATTTCAATTCTTTATCTGAATTCGTTAGAATTTTTACCATGTAAATACTATAATTGAAATCTTTGCGGCAGCTGTAAAATAATATTTTAATTTTTTGCTGCTAGTGCTTTTTCCTTTCCAAAAAATTTACATTCATAGAAATTCGATCATGAAACTCATTATTTTAATTAATTACACTAGATTCTCTATTAAGGAACAAACATCTTAAATGTAATTGAGTAGAATTATTCTTCAATATATGGCCCTTGTATGGGCCACTGATTTTACTTTTTCAGATAGGGAATTGGAAATTTCAATTCCCTATAAGAGTTCGTTAGAAATTTTACCATGTAAATACTGTAATTAAAATTGCAACGGCAGATGCAAATCCCTTCTCGTGTAAAATAGTCATGTTTTCTTTTAGTTCAGATTAAGAGTTATTTAAGTTAATTGATATCTAAATTCATAAATATTTCAGAAATGGATAAATCTTGGATCAATAAACCTCGACATTCAATAGAGTACCTAAATGGTTTAGACGGCTTTTTGGAATTCGCAAATGCTAACTCTGGGGTCGAAGGTAGAATAATATGCCCATGCCCAAAGTGTAGATTCAAAAAATGGCAACTCATCGAGGTCGTGCGCCAACATTTGATCGTCAAACCATTTCCGGAGGGATACACTTTTTGGAGTTTGCACGGAGAAATGATTACAGAAGAACCTGCTGTAGGAAATGCTATAATGCCAATTGAGGTCTCAGAACCCATAGTTCGAGATGACCCTGTCCAGAACATAGTCCGTGATGCATTCGGGATTCACCCCGAAAATGAGAGCATCGCTTCTGTGGATATGCCAGATCCGCAGTCAGCAGAAAGGATGGATGATAGTGTCAAATATTTTTATGAGTTACTGAAAGATGGTGAACAACCGCTCTATGAAGGGTGTGAAAAGTATTCAAAACTGTCTTTCTTGGTGAAGTTGTATCACATCAAGTGTTTGTGCGGCCTAAGCGACAAAGCAATGTCGATGGTACTTGAGTTGCTTGTCGATGTATTCCCAGATGCCAAGATTCCGCCTTCATTTTACGAGGCTAAAAAAATCATTAATAAGTTGGGGTTGAACTACAAAAAAATTCACGCATGTCAGAATGATTGTATGTTATACTGGGGTGAGCATGAAAGTAGAGAAACTTGTCGTAAGTGCTCAGCACCAAGGTGGAAACCAAAACAAAAGGGGGAGAAGCGAAAAAAGGTGCCTAATAAAATTCTTAGATATTTTCCAGTTAAGCCAAGATTGCAGAGGTTGTTCATGTCTTCTAAAACTGCTGAATTTATGAGATGGCATTCTGAAGCCAAAATTTCTGACGGCATCATGAGGCATCCAAAGGATTCTGAGGCATGGAAGAGATTTGATCTTCTGAATCCTCAATTTGCATCAGATCCGAGAAATGTTCGTTTGGGCCTTGCAACAGATGGTTTCAATCCATTTGGAAACCTATCTACAAGTTATAGTATATGGCCAGTTCTGCTGATTCCGTACAATCTTCCTCCTTGGATGTCTATGAAACAGAGTTCATTCATATTGTCAATGATAATTCCAGGGAAAAAAGCACCGGGAAATGATATAGATGTGTTTTTACAGCCACTAATTGAAGAGCTGAAGGAGTTGTGGGTTGAAGGTGTTAAGACGTACGATGCATTTGGCAAAGAAATGTTCAATATGCATGCAGCTCTTTTGTGGACAATCAGTGATTTTCCTGGCCTCGGATGTTTATCAGGCTGGAATACTCATACTGGATTAGCATGTCCGTACTGTAACTTTGACTCTACTCCAGTCCGTCTCCCTCACAGTCGGAAGTGGTGTTTTACGGGACATCGCCGCTTCTTATCTCCGGGTCACAAATTCAGGCTGGCCCGCAATAGGTTTGACGGAGAAGAGGAAAGAAGAAACCCTCCTCCGCAACTGAGTGGTGTAGACATTTTCCGACAAGTCAATGATATTGAAGTTGTCTTTGGAAAAAATGTGGAAACTGATGTTGGGACTCAACAACGGCGTTCCCGAAGTCAGGGTTCGGTTGATGCTGGAACTCAACAATGGCGTAAGAAAAGTATATTTTTCAAACTTCCGTATTGGATAAATAATATGTTGCGTCATAATCTTGACGTAATGCATATTGAGAAAAATGTCTGCGATAACATCATTTACACTTTACTTAATGATTCCGGCCGTTCAAAGGATCACGTAAACACGCGGAAAGACTTAAAGGAGTTTGGTGTGAGGCCTGAGCTGTGGCCTGATGATGGCGGTAAATATCCACCTGCTTTGTTCACGTTGACAAATGCAGGCAAGGAAGTATTTCTGAAAACACTTAAGAATGTATCTGTGCCTGACGGTTATTGCAGTAATATCTCCAAATGTATTGATGTAAGACAACGTAAGATCGGAGGACTAAAAATTCACGACTGTCATATCCTTATGGAACAACTGTTACCATTAGCCATAAGAAAGACACTGCCGAAGCAGGTATCTGCAGTTCTGATCGAGTTTTGTTCATTCTTCCGGCAACTGTGCTCCAGATTTTTGAATGTTAATGAACTTGATCAACTTCAAAATCGAATCATTATGACGCTGTGCCATCTTGAAATGTTATTTCCGCCGTCCTTCTTTACAGTCATGGTGCACTTGACTGTACATTTGGTCATGGAAGCGAAGTTAGGAGGACCAGTCCAATATCGTTGGATGTATCCCGTCGAAAGGTAAAACATTACAAACACATAATTTCAATTTCTTGCATTATTGTTAATCCAATTTTATTCATTTAATCTATGTTCTCTAGATACTTGGGTAAACTTAAATCTTTCGTGCGGAATAGAGCAAGGCCAGAAGGCTCAATAGCAGAGTCGTATATTGCAGGAGAAGTTTTGTTATTCTGTTCCAGATACATAGATGGTGTTGACACTGTCTTCAATCGTCCTCCTCGTGTGGATGATCGACCCGATGTTGGGACGTCTGACAGGAGTTTGTTCCCACCAATAGGAAGACCAGTTGGTGGATTTGATTATTTCACCATTTCTCCCCGGGAAAAATTACAGGCTCATCGGCATGTCTTAACAAACTGCAAAGAAGTTGATCCTTACTTACAGTAAGTTAACTCACACTTAGCTACATGATTATACAATTTTTCTTCCTGTGTAGCATTAAGTGTTTATACAATGTTTTCTCAACAGGGAATTTAGAGACTATGTACGGCATAGTTTAAGAAGTCGGACGCGATCATCTACCGAGATAGACAAAAAAGTCCACAGAGAATTTGTCTCTTGGTTTTCGCGTCGTGTAAGTATTTCAACATGGTTACATTTAATTGATATGTTAAATATGAGTACAACTCATCCTGTATTCGTTTTCCAGATCGCAAATGATGCCGATGGATCGCAGTGTGCTGATTTAAAATATCTGGCACTTGGTCCACTAGATAGAGCACGTCGATACAGTGCTTACAATGTCAATGGATTCAAATTTCGAACTTTAGAGCGAGACCAAGGGATGACATCTCAAAATAGTGGAGTTTACGGTACTTTCGGGACGAGGAGTTATGCAAGTACTAGTGATACGAATATGCAATTTGGTGGCGTCCCGTATTATGGAAAACTATTGGACATTGTCGAGTTAAACTACCATGGCCATTTTACAGTCGTATTATTTAAGTGTATGTGGGCCAACACAACTACAACGAGAGGAATTGCAATTGATGACTTCGGGGTGACATCGGTTGATTTTTCTCGGTTGATTCACACTGGTGAAAATGATGATGACGAGCCATACATCCAGGCATCTGAGGCTCATCAAGTATACTATGTACAAGATGAGTTGGAGAAGAACTGGAGTATAGTGATGCATTTAAAACCCCGTGACTTATACGAGATGGGCGATGAAGATGAAAATCTTATATACGAGAGCGATCCGTTACACACGCAAAATTTAGAAAGATTGTTTCCAGAAGAAGAAGTTAATTTATGCTTGTTACGGTATTAGTTTTGTTGTTGCCGCCTATTTATATATATTTTAGACTATTTATAATTACTTTACTATTTTATTTATTTCCATCACTTTTATTAGGCAAAATTTATTTTATAATTGTTTTATTACTTTCATTTTGCCAGTAGCGGTGACGATGAAGAAGGCTAGATCAGACATGGCAGGAGCGTCCAGTTCTCAGACTCCCACGCCCCGTGGGGCGATCAGTGAGGGCGGAGAGCCCATTATGGAGTCGGAGGCTGCCGCATCATCAGTCCCTCTTAGCGACTCTCAGCCACTGGATTCGCAGGCCGTCCCCTGCACACTGCCCCCACCCGACGCTCAGGATCCGGATGACGATTATTTGTTTGATTTTGAGGCTATCTTTGGCGGTGTAGAGCATCAGCCCGGTGAGCAGGAGCGCAGACGCAGGAGGAGTTGGACAGTTGATGTAGTTGGTGAGTATTGTAATCATGTACACTTTATGCGCTTAATAATTTTATCTTAGTAATATAATATCTAATTGTCACTAATTATTTTGATAGACGGGACCGGGCACACGACGTCCAGACAGTTGACTGTCCACGACGTATGGGCCCTGCCTGAGCAGTCAAAGGTGGTTGTCCAGTTCAACGACAACCACCAGCCTATCGGAGACAGTGGCGGTTTGCTCGGTGTCTTCCTCGGCACCATCGGGGATAACTTTCGGTTATTCCCGATCTCTTACAGGGATTGGAGGAGCATTCCTCAGCAGTCAAAGACGAATGTCTTCGTAAATAATATTCAGGTATGAAAACATATATCTTTTGTAATTAATTATATTTATTCGTAATTTATATATTATTTATGTGTAACTAATTTTTTAATTTCGTTTGCAGACACATTTTATTGTGACGGATCAACACAAGAAACTGATCATGCAGTCGCTAGGAGCGAAATGGAGAGCAGCACGATACAATACATTTCGCCTGGCGTACGATGGTACGAAGACCAGAGATCAGTTGCGGAGTGAAGTCCCGACAGGCATCCCACCTGATCAGTGGGCAACTTTCGTAGACTATCGCCTAGACGCAAAGTCTAGGGTAAGTTGTTAATAGATATGTTTTTAAAATTTAACTTTTAAATATTGTCACTAATTATTTTTCCTATGTGATTAATTAGGATGTGGCTGCGAAGAATAAACGGAACAGAAGACAGCTGACAATGCCACACACTACTGGATCGAAGAGCCTTGCACGCAAAAAGGCGGAGATGGTAAGTTTAAATCTATAAATATTTTGTTTTTTTAAATGTTTATAAGACTATAATCATAAATTGATTGATTAAATATTTTAATATTCAGGAGATTCAGCTTCAGGGTCCAGTGACTCGTGGTGATGTATGGACGGCAGCTCATAAAAGAGCTGACGGATCGTACATCAACGACGAAGCTCGGGCTGTTGCGGTGAGTAATAAAATCTTATCAACCTTAAGTGAATAATTATTTATTTTTTAGATAATTTTTAATATTATTAATTTTCTGTTATTGAATGTTAGGAGAAAATTGCTTCGATCCAGCAGGAGGACAGCTCGTCCCAAGAGCTCTCGACGGCCGATTCACTTGCGAGAGCTCTTGGCACTAAGGAGCACTCCGGCCGCGTTCGAGGATTTGGGTTGGGTGTTTGCCCAACTCAAGTCTTCGGCCGTAGTTCGTCTGGGTCGAGCTCACAGTCTGGGCCGTCATACCACGACTTATAGAGTGAGGTGGAGCGCCTGAAGACAGCTATGCAGGAGCGGGACGTCGAGCAGCAGCGCCTGAAGACAGCTATGCAGGAGCGGGACGTCGAGCAGCAGCGCCTCAAGACAGCTATGCAGGAGCGAGACGCTGAGCTCCAGCAACGAGATGCTGAGCTCGCAGCACGCCAAGCACAGATGGAGGCTGCTATGACGTTCCTGCTACAAAAATTTCAGGGTCAGCTGCCACCTGAAATTTCAGGACCTCATAGTCCCGGACACAGGGTAACATTTTAATACATAAAAATTGTTGGTATAATTTTGTTCATTTTAATAACATTCAAAATTTTCACAAACAAAATTGATTTTTCAGGACCCCAGCGATCGTGGTAGTGGGCATCAGCGTGATCAGCATCCGTAGGGTCCAGAAACTTGATTTAGTTATTATATTTGTATATGTAATTTCGTCACTTTTGTTACTATTAATTTTATTTATATAAATTTTTTTTCTATTCAGATTCATTATAATTCAATAATTTATGCATCTTTAGTATTTAGTTTATAATTAAAACGTTTAATTATTATATAATTAAATAAAATATATAAAAATTTAATAATCAAAACAGCGTTATTAAATTACAAATAAAATTGTTATAAAAATTTTAATTAATTTTATTAATAAAAAATTAAAAATTAAATAGAAATAACGACGGTTTTTTCTCAAAACCGTCGTTATAATTAAAAAAAAAACGAAATAACGACGGTTTTTTGTTAAAAACCATCGTTATAATTGAGATATAACGACGGTTCTTTCGAAAAACCGTCGTCATATTTAATTTTATTAATTACAAATTAAAAAAAAAAAATTATTAACGGCGGTTCATAACCGTCGCTATGTCTGGTTTAACGACGGTTCTTATGACCGTCGTTAAACCAGACATAGAGACGGTTATTCCCACGGTTGACAAAACCGTCGTTAGACCTAGAGTTCCACGACGGTTTACAAACCGTCGTTAATGGGCTTAACGACGGTCGGAACCGTCGTTAAACCTACTAAAAACCGCCGTAATGCCGCAGTTTTGTTGTAGTGAATATACTAGTAATTTGTTCATGGCCTTCTTTTATTAAGTTATTCAAGAATGTGTTTGAATGAGTCTACATTAAAGAAAAATAGATATAAAATATGAAATAAAATAAATACGGTGACATAATAAATTATACTATGTTTGAATGTTCATTTCATATTTAATTCGTGTATTTACATGATATATACAACTTCATCTTATAAACATTGGTGTTTCATATATAAATTTACAAAATATTTAAAATACTTTAATATAGAATTTTTTTGTCAAAAATAAAAACTTTAAAATATTTTCCTTTTTGCCAAATTTCAAATTCCTTTAATTCTCTCTTACGTATCATAATCGAACCATTGGATTGGACTTGACCCAGAACGAACACGAAAACTTGAAGTTCCCGAGTCTGAAACTTTTTTCCATGACAGCAGATATTTTTCTAGGCACTTTACAAGTGCTTTCAAGTTCTGTCTAAAACTAATCTCTTCTTTAGGCGATATCAAGAGTCCACTATCCATATTGATATATGTATTCAGAATTTTAGTCTCAGCTAGAGAGAAATCAAATCCAAATTCATAACTATATATACGTACTATTACTCTTTACTAACTGGACAGCTTTGACTGACTGTATTTAGATTTTCTCGCCTGACATGATAATGATATGAGTTGCAAGTAGTATTAGGAAGAATAAGAACTACAGCTCCTTTTGCCACCAAACTTACCAGGGTAAAAAAATGAAGAGGAAGATTGTTCCCATCTTTCACAATATTTGGAATAAACCTTTTGGACAATGAGAATAGCTAAAATCTTTGGCCTGATGTTGCCATAGGGTTTCCACCCCAACACTGACCTCTGCTTGGGTGCTGAACTCCTTCCTCATGGCTGCTCAATTTGGGCTTCCAGAGTGCTGTCATGAAGCAAGAATTATCTAAAACAATGAAGGGAAAAAAAAAAGGGTATCTCCAATCAGGATGCGACAATATTTAAGCACTAAGATTCTCTTTTGTTTTAGAATAGAGCGAGTATTAATGCTGATCAATAATTAATTCATAAATATTTAACGTTGAGAGCATTTTTTAAATAATGCTGGTGTGGAAAATAAATATCATACTAATGAGTGTGTGTAGATATATATTAATTATCTCAATCATTGCTTTGTTTTTAAAGAATTTTCTTTTTCTTTCCTGTTAGAAAATGTCATAATACTTATGGAAAAAAGTAAATGTTTATGTATTTTCTTGATTATTGATACAGATGGATTGTGTTATTAATATAACATTTATTCTAATTTTTGAATTATTTTATTGTTTTGTAAGTGATTTTTTTTTATTTCTTTCCTTATTATTACCATGGTGAAAAAATTTGAACAATTAAAATTTAAAAAATGAAAAAGATGATGAGATTTTCATTTTTGGGAGACCATATTTAGCACCTATAAATTAAAGAAATGACAGTATTATGATAATGGAGTGGTAACTCAGTCAAATTAATCTAATTAAAATGAAAAAAATAAAAGAATTATTTAAAAAGTGAAAAATACCTTTAAAATGTTGAAATATACAAGCGAGCTCCTAAGTAGCCATTTGAATTTAATAAATTTTGTTATAACCATAAAAAAATTAGAAAAACAATAATTAAATTTTTTTTAATTAAGTGAAGTTTTAACTTTATTATTACTATCTTTGGTGCGTGGACCCATTTCTCAAGGGAAAAGAAAGAGCAGTCTAAGCTGTGCGTTTAAGAAATTGTCTATTTGCCTGTCCAAAAAAAAAATTGTATTTTGACGATGAAAATAAAAAAGGAGGAGGAGGAGGAGGAGGAGGGTTTCTACTTGTTTTTGTCTGTGTCACCTCCCTGTCTCTTCCGCTCGAACGGCAGACCAATTTTCTGCACATACGTGTTACACCTTAATTAGGAACTGAATAAAACGCGTTGTTTGAGTCACAGTTTCTAGCAAGGGGGATGTAAACGCACCGTTTAACTAGATGAGTCTCAAAGAGAAAAACCGTCTGGCCACGTGGATCGGTAGTTTAGAGTTGGGCTGTAGCCGTTGGTTCATTGGCGGCTTGTTAGTCAATATACAGATGAAGAGAATAGAGGAAAATTCATTCAGTCGATTGTATTGTACTATTCTTGGGGTCCTACGAGACTTCGCTTTTAGGAATGAGAGAATCCATTTTCTTTCACTCTAGTTTGCTTCTGTTCTGGGAAATTCTTGCGTTTCAAGATGTAACAAATTTTAATATTTTATTGCATAATCTTCGAGTTATCATTTTTAACACACCCTTTCCTTTCAGATTATGCAGTTCTAACCTTCGTGAATCAACAAGTTTTGCTGTAAAAGTGTAGTTGAAATGCGACACCAAAAGTACACAGAATACCCTTATTTAAGGATATGTGCTTTCTGTTTAAGTCTGAACATCTTGATTTCTATTATGTTTTATCTTTGGTAAAATAACAATTGGGAAGAGTGACAAATGCAAATGGCTATGTTCCATTATACTTGAAAAGGAAGACAAATTAATGTATATTAGCTTGATAATATGAAAGAATCATCTTTTTTTGTTTGTGCTGGTCATATGTTGAGACTAGCTTCTTTACGGTAGGAATTATTATTGGGAATTAGTATCTAAAATTGCAGGAGATGAAACAAAAAAGTGCATTTACCATAATATGCAGATTAGAAACAATGAAGTCATTAAAGTGAGAGAAGCTGGTTTCAAGAAGCATCTTGTTCATTGTTATCCTTGATTTCATCTTCTAGATCCACATCAGTGACAGAGTCCACAGAAACTCTCCAAATCGGTGATGCCAACTCAAGGTGGAGAGCATCTTCCAGTTGACACAGTACATACCCCATTGGTGGTCTATTTACCCGATGCTCCTCTAAGCACTTCCAAGCCAACTCACAAACCTTATTCACTTTCCCAGTCAGATTTGGGTCTATAATCTGATGAAAGGTGCCCTTTTCTTGGAAGCTTGACGCCCAACTTGCCAAACTAATTTCCTCTGTTGGACGACCATAATCTAAAGCAGACTTGCCACAGATAACTTCCAAAAGAACCACCCCAAACGAGTACACATCTGATTTCTCAGTGAGAAATTTAGTTCTGAAATACTCAGGATCAAGATAGCCAAAGCTTCCCTTTACAGCAGTTGTCACATGGCTCTTATCAAGAGGTGGACCTTTTCTTGAGATGCCAAAATCAGCTACTTTTGGAACAAAATTCTCATCCAAGAGTAGATTTGCGATGGATTATGCTTTGATGAGATCCTGTGTGAAGATAATGAAGACCCTTTGCAGCTCCAATGCATATTCCAAGCCGTTGCTTCCATGACAAAGGTACAAAGTTTGTCCCATGGAGATGATCACTAAAGGATCCATTTGCCATGTACTCGTATACAAGAATCATTCGTGACCCTTTGTTACAATAGCCTATTAGAGAGACAAGGTTCTTATGAAAGAGCTTGGATAGTAACTCAATCTCATTTTGAAATTCATGAAGACCTTGTCTTGATTTGGGATTCGCTACTTTGATGGCTACTTTCTTCCCATCTTCAATCTTTCCTTTATATACCTTGCCAAAACCACCTTCTCCAAGAAGCAGGTTCTGATCAAAGTTGTTTGCTGCATCTTGTATTTCTTGGAAAGTAAAAATTCTGCAAGATTCAGGAGTAGCTACCGACCTTGACTTTGTCCTGTAAGCTGTTATGAAATACAAAGTTATTCCAATGAGAACCAGGAAAGCTGCAGCACTGACATTACTGCCAACTATATTGGCTGATTTCCCATTTCTTGGGGATGAATTGGGAAGAATACTCTCTATTTTCCCATTTCCTGGGGATGAATTGGGAGGAATAATTTTCGAGCTTCCAAATCCATTGCTGATCCTCATTATCTCCAGCCCATTCATGGTTGCATTTTTTATATCTGCCAGTCTATGAGGTGTAACACTTACTGTCAAAGTGTTTCATGTGGGGATGACAACGAAGTCCTTGTAATATGGCACAGACAAGTCACCAGTTATAGAGGATATATCAAGATCTTCAATACCAATGTCACCATTTATAAATAGATCGAAAACTAATTCGTTGGCGTTGGGTGACTTGCTTACGATATCACAGAAATGCACCCGGACAAAGTACCTGAAATTTGGATGTATTCGGAAGACCCAACTTACATTGGGTGATCTCCGTGCATCTGCCATGGTTTTGGCTGTAGCGTAAACCCATGCTGGTGCTGTCTCAGGTGTAATGGAAGGAGGATACCTTATAGTCAAAGCATCAACTGAAATATTCAGAGCACTACTCCTATTGGAGGAGAGATATTTTTCATCATCCACCCAATTCCTACCAAGGTTATCATTCTGAATGTTGAGAGACTCACTGCCCACATTCAACCTGTAAATTGTTTCAAGGGCCAATCCTGAAAGGTGAAATGGGGAAGAGGATTTTAGAACCATTGCTGGCTGAGAAAAGAGCTCGTCTGGTATTGAGACAACTTCGATTGCATTAACAAAGACAAATGAATTGCTAGAAGGAACGAATGTGAGAGACAAGGTAGGAGATGTAATATTGATTGCATACTCTTTGAACAAGTGAGAACCACCATACTTCATGAAAGTGAAATTTTCGAGAAGCACAAAACTATCGGCGACTACTGTTATTGAGGCAGAGGACAAGTTCTGGTTCAAGTTTGGTATAGGGTAAAAGTAAAGGCGGATCCAGTGCCAGCCTTGTTTCTCAATTCTGAATGTATATGAAGATCTTCTCCAGAAGACTCGAGCTGACTCATGAACTGGAAATGGGACACTTGAATTAGAGCAAACTGTAAAAGATTTATCGGCCTTATAGTCAGAGTCAGGAACAAAAATCCTACCCTGGAAGACTATATTCCTGGAAGAACCACAAGCGAGCAAGTAATTGTCAACAGGAGTAAATGAGGCAGAGGATTCATTACCCATGTTTAGAAGAAAAGCTAAGACAAAAGGCGACCACTTGAATAACTCCAGCATGCCCATCTCTGCTCTTTTATCCCCGGAAACGTATTGGAAATATTACTATGCCAGGACCGTTAGAAATTCAAATTCCAGAGATAGAGCTACAACTTAATCAACGTATGTTTTTAAGTATGTTTGCTTAGGGGAGGCAACTTTCTAGAAGATCTTGCTATGTCAAAAATAGTAGCAACTAGCCAACATTATCTGAGAGTTTTGGACAAAATAGTGTGGTATTGCTATCATGATGAGAAATTTCTTCGAAACAATCACGGT
This sequence comes from Gleditsia sinensis, assembly GCA_037074535.1. Taxonomy (NCBI): domain Eukaryota; kingdom Viridiplantae; phylum Streptophyta; class Magnoliopsida; order Fabales; family Fabaceae; genus Gleditsia; species Gleditsia sinensis. Next base: position 9,521,507 of record CM073466.1, read on the forward strand.
CAAGTCACTTTGTTTAATCTAATTCACTGTTTTCCATTCTTCTGTATTATATTTTATTTGTAGCAAAATGTTTTTTTTTTACACGTCTAATGAACTGCCGACTGTAAAAACAATTGTTCTATGAATTATTTATCTTTAAAGTAGACAGCCAAGGAATGTAGCTATCTTGTTGAATGAATCTAAGTCCAAAAGTTGATTAAAGTAACATATGAAGGGATAATGAGACGAGTTCCACAGGTTGTTTTGGTTAAAGAGAAGCGAGTGGATCCCAGAGCTAGAAGAACGCGGGAATGAAGGTGAACCAAAACGGGCGAAAGGGAACGAAGTAGTTTCCATTTTCAGTTTTTTACTTAAAAGCCGAAAACGATTACAAAAATATATTTATTTTTTATTTTTAAAAAATAATTTTTAAAATTTTTATAAAATTTAAAAATATTAAAAATTTGTTTTCAGAATTTTTTAGAACTGTAATAAATTGTAATCATAGTATTTTTACAATTATTTTAATTTATACAAATAATGTTTTATTATTTATATAATTAAAAAATAATAAAAATAAAGTAAAAATACAATTATCTAACTAAATAATAATAAAAATAAAAATATAAAGTAAATATATTTTAAAAAATGTAAAAAAATAAATAATAAAAATTATTTTTAAAAAATGAATACATAAAATAAAAATAGTTCTCGACGAATGGCACCTATAATTTCGACTCACAAGATGTTATGAGAACTAAATGAAAAAATTCAAATCAGGAAAAAAAAAATTTACGATAAATATTGTTAAAAAATTAGAATTCTTCTTGGTGGAAATATAATTGGTAAAATTTAAATTAGGTGATGTTTAATAAATATTATGAATATTAAAAGTAGAAGCAAACATTATAAAATTAAATGAATCATTTCAATTTAAAGGGAATAATATCCCTAGTGGATTTTATATAATTTGAACTAAAATCAATTTTTCAATATATCATTAAGTCCTTTTTTCTATTATTAAAATGAGTAAAGTATACCTTAATATTTAAGTGATCTTCTTTTAATGTTTTACCTTTTATTTTTCTCTGCTGTAATTTTGAAATATGCCGTTGTACCATATATGACGTTTTTCCTGTTTCCAAGTGGAAAATCTAATTTGTATCAAAATAGTTTATTTGTCGATGATAATTTTTATGCTTGTATTACTATTCAAAAGGTACAAAGTCAACCTATATATATACACAAATATGTAACAGCTCAATTTCACAAATTATAAGATTAAAACTGATCAACCTAGTCGTAAGAAAAAAAATCAAAACAACTTAAATCTAAGAGAATCAAATCAACTTAATTCTAAAAAGAATTAGAATATTTACATTCTTAAAAATAATGCCACTATTTGTTGAGGAGATATTTTTCACACTCCATATGTATTTTCCTTTCTCAGCTTAGAAGTAATATTTTGAAATGTTGAACTATTTAAGCCATTGGTAACCACATTTGCAAGTTGGCCATGTGTAGAGATATATGATGTACACATCGACCCACTCTTTAACTTTTTTTAACAAAGTGTTTGCGTATTTCAATGTGTTTTGTTTGATCAAATAGTACCAAGTTATGTGCTATGCTTATTATTAACTTGTTGTCGCAATAGAGTTTTATTGGTCATTCCCACTTAATCTTCAAATCTTTTAAAATGATCTTCAGCCAAAGCAACTCACATACACCTTGAACTATTACTCGAAATTCTATTTTGGCACTGTAACATGCTACTACACCTTATTTTTTACTCTGCCATGTCACCAGATTCCCACTAAAAAAAGTACAATATTTTGTAGTTAACCTTCTATTAACAATAGACCTAGCATAATTTGCATCGATATATACCTCAACAAATAGCCCTCCATTCCTTTAAAACAATATGTCTTTCCCTAGTGTTCCTTTAAGGTATTGTAAAACTCAATAAGTTGTTTATAGATAAACTTCTTTCGAATTGTGTATAAACTAACTAATCACACTTAGAGTGGTTTGTGCATAATTTTTTCATTTGTGAGATTAATAAATAAGTCTTCCCACTAAACATTGATACATCTCTCAGTTAACTGCAGTGTCCTCCTATGCCTCTCCCAATCTATGATTAGCATCTATTGAGGTATTTGCAAGCTTACACGTTTTCTTACCCATCTCTTTTAGATGGCCAGTCACATATTTTTGTTAAAGAGATTAGTATACCTTACCTAGAATGAGCCACTTCAATCCTGAGGGAGTATTTTAGCCTTCCCAATGCCTTCATTTCAAACTACTTGGATAAGTATTGGCTTAAGACTTGTCTCTCTTTATCATCATCTTCTGTCACTATTATATCATCAATATACACTAATAGAGATATGATTCTCTGAAGATGAATATTTAATGAACAATGTATGGTCCTTTTAACTCTGTCTACACCCTATGACTATCATAACTCTTGTAAAACTTTCAAACCATGCTTATGGAGACTACTTAATTCCATACAAGGTGTTCTTCAACTTACACACTATATGGGCAGCTAAGTTATTCTTATAGCCTATTGGAATTTTCATGTAAATTTTCTCCTCTAGCTCCCAAAATAGAAATACATTTTTTACATCAAACTATTCCAAGTCCTAATTTAAATTAGCTTCTAATGACAACAAGATCTTTACGATATTCATTTTAACTACCGAGACAAAAGTCTCCAAATAATCAATTATGTAGGTTTGTATATAACTCTTAACCACTAATCTTAACTTATATCTCTTTATAGATCCATTTGCTCTATATTTTATTGTATAAACTTATTTACACCTCACTGGCTTCTTTCCTTCAAGTAATTTTACTAATTCCTAGGTCTTGTTGTTCTCCAATGCATCCGTCTCTACATTCATGGCTTGTTTCCATTTTTCATTAGATAATGTCTCAGATAGATTGGTAAGAATAGAGATGGTGTTTAGGCTAACAAGAAAGGCCCTATAAGATAGTGAAAATATTTTTATAGACATGAAATTTGAGATAGGATATGAAGGTCGTTTTATACATTGTCCAATTCCTTTCCAAATGGTAGTAGAAAAATTTTGGTCACTATTATCCATATAGGGTTTGATCTCAATTTGCAATGTGGATTTAGAAATTGTTACATCATTCTCAGGATTCGGATTGGATTTTTGAACTTACACAGATTCTGAAACAACATTCTTCTTCCTTGAAAACACTTTGCATTTACCATATCTTACATCCTCAATAGGCTCTTGTGGTGCTGCCACTAGAACACTCACTTTTTATTCCATTACTCTTGAAATAGTAACAGTTTTTTTGTAAACAAAGAAGGTAACTAGATAGGAAGAAAATATTACAGAAGGAATAAAGCAAAAAGGTGATTGGGGCACTGAATAGGAAAAACAAGGGGAAATTTTGGCAAAGAAAATTGTCAAAAAGTAAAGGCAAAAGTGAAAAATAGGGTCTAGACAATTAAAGGTTTACAAGAAAACAAAACAACACATTTTTTTTCAAGAAAAAGAAAAAAGGAAGGAAAAAAATAGAGGATAGATAATAAGAAATACGGGTTGTGATGGCTGGGTTGAAACCTAAAAATAGAGTGAGGGAACAACATAGAAAGTCGAACACTCGTAACAAAAAAATGATGCAGCAGTGTGTTTAAGGAAAAAAAAAGTGCAATGGAGGCTAAGTTACCTTCTGTTTAATGATTAAGGCAGGGAAGGAGAACTTCAGCAATGAAGGATGGGTTGGTAATAAAGGCACAAAATATTGTGATTAAGGTAGAGAAAGTTAATTTATATTGCAGTTCAGTAATGAAGGTTGGGTAGAGCTGCAATTAAGCCTAGCAATGAAAGGCAATTTAGGCCAAGAGGTTGCGGTGAAGTTGGATGACCAATAGTGAAAGCTAGGTGATAGGTTGGTATGTGATTAAGTTTGGGTAGGCTAGAAAAACACTCATAAAGCATGATCATGCTTTGATACCATGGCAAATTTTATGCTTGTATTAATATTCAAAAGGTACAAAGTCAGCCTATATATATACACAGAGTAGTGAACCCCTGATATAAACCTCACCAAGAGTAGTGAGACTCGGAATCAATATGAGATCCAAGTTCAAAGATTGTGTTCTAATTCAGACTTATATAAGAAAATAAATAAAAGAAGACCTTGACCCGTTAACTATAAAGAGATAAGAACCAAAGGTATAAGAAAGATTGCAGACACCACACTCAAGAAAGAGGAAGAAAATTGTGAGTGATAAGTTTTGCTTGAACGCCACAAGATAATCTTGATAAGTTCAGAAAAATTCTTTAAAGAATCAAAGAGAAAACACTCTCAATAATATAAATGATAAACTGAATTGTTCATGAGCATATATGCCTATTTATAGGCCAATAACCTAAACAAACAAGGAAAAGTAATAGAAAACTCCTATAGAGTAAGGAAACCTAGAAATAGGAAACTTCTAGAGAGTTTAGAAAAAACTCTTCTAGTCAGATAAAGAAACTATCAAATACTAAACTTGAAACTCCTAGAGAGTTTAGGAAAAACTCTTCTAGTCAAACAAGGAAACCATCAAATCCTAAACATTCCTAATTAAATAAAGTAAAATAAATCAGAAAAAAAAACATAGTCTAAATTGGGCCATAAAATAACTCATTGATTTTGGGCCTATATTCAATCTTCAGGCTTGAATCTTCTTGTACTTTAGGTCCATATTTAAATTGGCTGATCTTTGCCCATATTTAAATGAGTTTTAATTATATAGACCAGTTTTGGCTCTTCTTTTGTAGTAATGCAGGTATCTCCTTGATGGGCTTCTAGGATTAGACTATTAAGTGCTTCTTTAAATCTTTTAACCTAAGCTCTTATGACAGGTCCACTTGAGACTTCAAGCAGGTCTATATTCCAGTTCCATTCGCTAGCTGTGCTCACATCATTCCCCTCCTCTTGAAAATGATTTGTCCTCAAATCAGTACCCACATCAAAAAAAGTAAAATCAATAACTTTGAAACACACACTAACATTATCATTACTTGGAAGATATAGCTTGTAGGCATTGATATTGATTCTTTCAACCACTTGAAATAAACCATATCCTCTTCAAAGCAGTTTCAAATTCCTTTGAGGTAGAATCATTTCCTTTCTCATATGCAACCAAACCCAATCTCCAGGATCAAATATAATTCTTTTGTATCCCTTTTTAGGTTTATTGACATATTGTTCAATTTTTCTCTCAATGTCTTCCTTACCTTCTTATAGATCTGCTTAACAAAATCAAATTTCTTCTCTTCATCCAAGTTAACACAATCATCCATCGATAAAGGAATTAAATCCAAAGGAGTTAATGGATCTAAACCATGCACAATTTCGAAATGTGAAATCTTAGTTGCAAAATGCACACTCTTATTATATACAAACTTGACATGTTTCAAAAACAAATTAGAGTCAATACTTCTAGGCATGCCATGCAATCTCACAATTTTTTTGAAAAACAAATTATCAATATGTGATACATCATCGGTTTTATGACATGGTATGATATGTGTCATTTTAGAAAATTTGTCAACAACCGCATATATAGAATATCTACCCCATTTTGACCTAGGTAAACTCAACACAAAATCTGTAGATAAGTCAATCCAAAGTTCACTAGGTAAATGCAAAGAAGTATATAATCCATTAGGCTTCATTTTAAACTTAGCTTGTCTACAAGTTAAAAACTGTTCACATATTCGTTTTGCATCATATTTCATATGCAAAATATCTAAAGTCTTAGATATGCCAAAATGCCACATTAAACCACCTCCATGAGCTTTCCTAACAAGCAAATCCTGCAATGAATATTTAGGCATACACAATTTATTTTCTTTAAACAGAAATTTATTATGCTCAAAGAACTTATCAGATGCCACTTTCTCACATACATTGAAAACATTACCCTGCAAAATAGAAACTTCAATATTGGGTAAGTAAGAGTTAAGCTCATTAATACAATCATTGGCAAAATTGAAAATAAAACATTTTTTGTCACACTTTCTCTTACATAAAAATTCATTTGTTTTCTCTCGATTTTTCTTTCGATGACCCAATTGGTTCTTGTAATTTCTCCATCAATTTTCTCAGCCTCTCTTTCATTTTCTCTCTTAACTTTTTGGACCTCTATCTCTTTTTCTTTCATAATTTTCTCAATCTCTCTCTCTTTTTCTTTTTTAATTTTTTCAGCCTCTCTCTCTTTTTCTATCATACTTTTTTTGTCCTCTATCTCTTTTTCTCTCATAATTTTCTCAACATCTCTCTCTTTTTCTCTCTTAATTATTTCACTCATTTTCTTTTCTTCACTCTCTTTCTTTTGCCTCACTTGATCATCATAGTAGTCTCTAACACTTTTGGACCTTTGAGTGGAGCATTGCAACTTCTTAATTAAGTCTCTATAGTAGTGACTTGGAATGAATCACTTTCTCATAACTGCTTTCATCTCCACCCACGTCTCAATGGGTCTTTCTCCATTTCGTCTCTTGCTTAAAATCAATTGATCCCACCAAATAATAACATAGTCAATAAATTCAATGGCAGCCAATTTTACCTTTTTCAACTCAGAATAGTTGTGACAACCAAACAATAACTCCATCTTTTTCTCCCATTCTAAATAAACTTATGGATCATTTTTACCTTGAAAGGGTGGAATTTTCATTTTAATACTTTCTAAATTATTATCAACCCGATTCTTAACTTCTCTAAACCTCCCACCATATCTCCTATTGTTGTCACTCAGATTCCTATCAACTTCATCAAAACCATCTCTATAATACTCTTCATCTTCAACACTCTCCCTTGATTGAACTATCCCCTTCCTACGTATATTAGCAGTGTTTTGTGACTCTTCCACATGTGCATTCTCTACTCGATTTAACCGTTCATGAATTTGCTCCATCTCCACTCTCAAAACTCTTCTTATCTCACTTACTAAAGCTTCCATCATCAACTTTGGATCCACCATTCCCGACACACCTTCGAAAGTAGTTTTGTCCTTGTTTTGAGACATGATTTTCCTGCAAAACAATATTAGAGTAAAACAAATTCTCACAACACTAGCTTACGTGTTTCTCTCAAGATTAATGGCACTAACACTCATGTTTACTCAAATTTTGGCTTTTACCCTCTTATAAACTCACACTCTCTTGCATTTTTCCTCTCTTAGTCCCTTCTTTCAGTTCTTTATTGAACTCAAACAAACTCACACAAAACTTTTCTTGCAACAATCCAAACTCAACTAATAGAGTACAAAGAGTTAAGGAAGAAGAAAAAGAACATAATTTTAAGAAACAAAGGGAACAAAGCAATAGAACTTTAGGAAAAACAAAAAAATTAAAGACAAAATAAGAAGTTGAATAAGAAAAATCACACCACGAAGCAATTAGAATAGAAAAAAATCAATGACTAGAGAAAAAGAAACAATTGAGATAGCAAAAATAACCAAAATAAGAAAACCAAATATCAAAACAAGAAAGAAAGAATTGATGCAATTAGAATTACTAGATCACTTTTTTTTTTAAGTTCAAAATGCAAAATCTAGGTGGAAACTTGAATTTCAACAACAATTGGTTCTTCTAACTTTTTTTCTTCTTTTTTTTTTTAGAATTCTGCACTGCTTTTTTTTTCCTTTTTTTTTCAATTCCGATTTTTTTTTTTGAATTTTTTTTAAATATGCACTTGAATTAGGAACACTAGAAATAAAACAAAAATTAAAAGATAAGAAGAACGAAGAACCCAGGAAAAAAAATTCAAGATAGTAAGATGAAATAAGAATAAGAAAACAAATAGGATAGATTAAACATGATTTAGAACATAGGCTCTGATACCAAATGATGTGAACCCCTGATACAAACCTCACCAAGAGTAGTGAGACCTGAAATCAATATGGGATCCAAGTTTAAGGATCGTGTTCTAATTCAGACTTATATAAGAAAATAAATAAAAGAAGACCTTGACTCGTTATCTATAAAGATATAAGAACCAAATGTATAAGAAAGATTGCAGACGCCACACTCAAGAAAGAGGAAGAAAATTGTGAGTGATAAGTCTTGCTTGAACGCCACAAGATAAATCTTGATAAGTTCAAAAAAGTTCTTTAAAAAATCAAAGAGAAAACACTCTCAATAATATAAATGATAAACTGAATTGTTCATGAGCATACATGCCTATTTATAGATCAATAACTTAAACAAATAAGGAAAAGTAATAGAAAACTCTTATAGAGTAAGGAAACCTAGAAATAGGAAACTCCTAGAGAGCTTAGGAAAAACTCTTCTAGTCAGACAAGGAAACCATCAAATACTAAACTTGAAACTCCTAGAGAGTTTAGGAAAAACTCTTCTAGTCAAACAAGGAAACCATCAAATACTAAACATTCTTAGTCAAATAAAGTAAAATAAATCAGAAAAAAAAATGTAGCATAAATTAGGCCATAAAATAACTCATTGATTTTGGGCCTATATTCAATCTTCAGGCTTAATCTTTTTGTACTTTAGATCCATATTTAAATTGGCTAGTCTTGACCCATATTTAAATGAGTTTTAATGATATGGACCAGTTTTGGCTTTTCTTTTGCAGTAATGCAGGTATCTCCTTGATGGACTTCTAGGATTAGACTATTAAGTGTTTCTTTAAATCTTTTAACCCAAACTCTTATGACATGTCTACTTGAGACTTCAAGCAGGTCTGTATTCAAGCAGGTCTGGATTAGACTATTCCAGGCTTGAATCTTCTTGTACTTTAGGTCCATATTTAAATTGCTGGTCTTGGCCCATATTTAAATGAGTTTTAATGATATGGACCAGTTTTGACTTTTCTTTTGCAGTAATGCAGGTATCTCCTTGATGGACTTCTAGGATTAGACTATTAAGTGTTTCTTCAAATCTTTTAACTCAAACTCTTATGACATGTCTACTTGAGACTTCAAGCAGGTCTGTATTTCAATTCCATTCGCTAGCCGTGCTCACATCAAAAGTCAGCCTATATATATACACATATATGTAACAGTTCAATCTCACAAATTATGGGATAGAAATTGATCAACATAATCATAGGAAGAAAATCAAACTAACTTAAATACAAAAGAATCAAATTAGTTTAATTCCAGGAGAATCAAAATATTTACATTTTTAAAAATACTACCACTATTTGCTGAAGAGATATTTTTCACAATCTAATGAATTGCTGACTATAAAACAATTATTTATCGTTTAAGTAGACTTTCAAGAATAAGGAGGTGAGGTGTTGACTTAACCTTATAATAGAAACATTTGTGCATCCAGCTATTTCCTGCTAGGATAGTGCTTTTTTTGGTGCAATTTTTTAGGGTTTTTTTCCCGCAAAGAGTGGAAGACTAATCCCCTCAAACCTTTTAGCACATAGGTTATAATTTTTCCTAAAGTCGTGTCTTTAGAATTTCAACATTCATCATATCGTGGGGCTGCCAAGGAATGGTTTCATCACAAACCAAATGCATCCCATTATGTTATCCTTTAGTTTAGCCAAACGGTGGACAAAAGGGACCAAAATAATGTATTTGATATTTATTGATATAATTTATTTTAATTTACCTAATAATACACTTACAATAATTTTGATACTTAATTAGTTCGGGTTCTTTGCTTTGTCAGATAAAGTTGACGGGGTTCTAGGAAGGACTTATAAGGCAGATTTTGAGAACTCAGCAAAGCATGGTGTGGCAATGCCTGTGGTTAGAGGTGAAGAAAAGTATAGAACAACCTCATTGCTTACGCCAAATTGTGGTTCCCGTGTTTTCTCAAACGCAACTTCATCTGAGAAAGAGACCACTAAAGTGACAGGGTTTGGCCTTGGTACCCTTGATTGTACCAAGTTCTCCTGTGGGTTGGGAATCGTTTACAAGAAATGAGCTACTGCTTAGTACTAAATATTAGTGTTGGTAACTACCAGAGAATAATAATCTAAAGCGTGGTTGAGGTGAAAACAGCAATCTCAGCTTCTGCAATAATAACTCAACAGTAGCTATTTATTCTTTGTTGTGTGTTTGTTTTAGCTCTAAGTCAAATTTGAATTTGGATCTTTAACTTTGGAGATAACTCCAATACCCTTGAGCTCATTGGTTTTGAATTTGATTTTTGTTTGTCGTTCAATGTTTTGTGAATCTGTAATATTTATCGTTTTAAGTAAATTAAAATGTTGTTTATGTATAATATACCATAAATTTGCTTATAGCCATCTTTTGTTAAGTTATATACAAGAATGCATATAAATGAGTTTATATTTAAGAAGTACGGATATAAAATATAATATGATATAAATACTATAACAAAATAAAATATACAATATTTAAATGTAATATAAAATATACATGTTGATACAACTTGGTCTTATAAGTATTAATGTTATATATATAAATTTGTAAAATATTTAAGATACTTTAATATAGAATATTTTATTTTAGTAACTAGTTAAAGAATATTAAAATTTTCAATCAATTAAATAACTAAAAAAATTTGTAAAAAATTTAAAAAAATAAAATATTTTACTTTCCGCGAAATTTCAAATTCTTTTGTCTTTCCCACATATCAAAATCGAACCTTCAGATTGGATTTGACCAAAGTACTAAATTTCGTTTCGAGATACCGTTTCGGTGACTCTAAAAATAGAAACATTTCGAAACGTTTCGAAAATTTCGAGGAAACGGATAATTTTTTAAGAAAAGTTTCAAATAATTTCAAATAATATTTTTTTTAATTTTAAAAGATTTTAACATAATATTAATGATATAGATATATAAAATTATATTAAAATTAATTTGAATTAATGTCTATAATTGAATAGTAAGTAAACATACTACTACAGTAGGGACTTCAACTCAAATTCTAATAATATTCAACAGCAATCTCTCTATTGCATCTATCTCTCCATCTTCTTCTTAACTCTTTCGTGACATTTATATTTAAGTCTCTTTCTCTGTCGATCATAATTCTATGTCTATTTTTAGGTATATTTCTCTCTTTTGCCTTTCAATATCTCTTTGTATCATTTTTGTAGTTTCTTCTTTAAAATAAAGATAATGAAAGAAAATAATGTCATAACAATAAAGGGGGAGAGTATGAAGTTAATAAAAGTGTTGTGACTTGTGAGAGAAAGTAACTTAGTATTAGATATGATGTAATGTTATTTTCATCTACTTTTATATTGTCAATTTTTTTATTTTTCAAATTAATTTAGTACTTTTTCATCGAAACAAGAGTATTTCCATCGAAATAATTCGAAACAAGAGTATTTCCATCGAAATAACTCGAAACAAGAGTATTTTCATCGAAATAACTCGAAACAAGAGTATTTCTATCGAAATAACTCGAAACAAGAGTATTTCCATCGAAATAACTCGAAACAAGAGTATTTCTATTAAAACAACTCGAAATAAGAGTATTTTCACCAAAATTTCCATTGAAACAAGAGTATTTCCATCGAAATAATTCGAAACAAGGGTATTTTCATCTAAATAACTCGAAACAAGAGTATTTCTATCGAAATAACTTGAAATAAGAGTATTTCTATTGAAACAACTCGAAATAAGAGTATTTTCACCAAAATTTTCATTGAAACAATAATATTTCTACCGAAACATTTCAAAACATAGCAATTTTAATTGAAATAGCATAATTCTTTAACAAACACTTCGTTTCGTTTCGATAACTCCGTTTCGCATCAGTGAATCAGGAAACGAAAACGTTTCGGTCGTTTCGATGGAAAAAAAAAGGAAATTTAGTTTGGATTTGACCCAGAATAAACCTTGGACCTTGGCCCTTTACCCGGAACCTAGACCCTAGGTCACAACTTGGATATAATTCCAGATCCAAACCTCAAACTTCCGCTATACCCATCCAATATATATATATATATATATATATATATATATATATATTATTAAATAAAAGTTTCTCTTGTATTTTAAAGTTTATGAATTTCTAATTTTATTATCCAAACACAATCTGAAGCTATTTATTCTATAAATTTTTTTGAGAAAACATTGAATACCCTGAAAATCTAAGACTAGGCTGTGTCAGGAACTAGTATAGAACAATGAGCAATAAGCCAATAAAACCAAAAAAAAAAAAAACATAAGGGTCCAACCCCAAATTATATGACTATCTATAGGATCTTCACTCACCATTCAACAGATATTTTTCTACGTACTTCGTTTTGTCTAAAACTAAATCTATTCTTTAGGTGATATTAAGGGTCCATTCTCTATATTAATATAGTATATTTAGAATTTTAGTAGTCTGATAGCACCCCAGAGAGAAATTAAATCCAAGTTGATAAGTATATATATGTGCTATTACTCTTTACTAATTAAATAGTCTAAACTAACTATATTTAAATTCTTTAGTGTAATGATGAGTAAGTTTTATACTAATAAATCAGATATTTTTGACTTAATTTTTTATTAGTCTTTAGATAATTTTTGTTTAATTTTACACGTGATTGTATGTTTCTATTATAGATAAAAAATTAAATAAAATTTGAAGAAAAGTGGAGCAAAGTAACAAGAATTGTAGAGAATTGGATATAACCTCCAGTAGTGTCACAATAGTGGATCCTAGCATCATGATACCATAATCAGTAAAAAAAAAAAAAAAAAGATATTTAGATACTTCGAAATCACAAAGTTAGAATGAAGAGAATCAAATCTCGTGACCACCTCAATGTCACGACATTGGAGATAATCTTGATTATAAATTACTACCATTAGGGTTTATTTGAGGCACCTTGTCTCACTCTTGGCAGCAGAAGAAAGGGGAAAACACCCCTGCCTATGAACCCAAAACAAGGATCAAAGCTTTAATCCTTTCTTCCAGATCTAGTTTTCTTTTTTCTACTACTTCTATGTTTGAGTTTTTTATTATGATGTTTTCATTTATGAACTAGTGAGTTTTAATCAATTGATTGTTTTCTTGATTGAGTTTTTCATACTATTCTTAATATTTTTAATTAATTAATTATTAATTAAATAATTTGTTAATCATAATAAAATAAATAAAAAATTTATGTATTTAATTCATTGTGTAAAGAAATATAAATTATCTATAAGATAAGAATATATTTGTATAATTTGTACAGTTTTTAATTAAAAGTAACAAAATTTAATAAATTTTTAATTATTTAATTTACATAAAAATATAGCAAATTAATTTTTAAAAATATTTTTAATAGATGTGAAAAAAAACTAGTGGACAATTTAATATTTCTCAATTAACAATTAAAAATATAATTTATAGGTTAAATATATAAATTAATTAATAGTGAAATCGAAATATCTAAAATCTTAATTAATTGATTATTTTTAAATAAAAATTTTTTAAAAAATTTTAATTTTCCTTTGTTTTATTTTATGCTCCCATTTTCAATCAAATTTTATTTGAACCATTCCATTAAGATCAAGATTAATTTAGGTACAAAAATTAATAATATAATTTTCATGAAAATAATATTCTATACTCACGTCAATATTTTATTAGTTTACAATAATAGTGTATACCTACACGAATAATTCGTACAACTTGTGGTATAATAGTCATATGAGTTGCAAGTAAAGACACTGCAACAAAACCGCGGTATTACGGCGATTTTTTAGTAGGTTTAATGACGGTTCCGACCGTCGTTAAGCCTATTGACGACGATTTGTAAACCGTCGTGGAACTCTAGGTCTAACGACGATTTTATCGACCGTGGGAATAACCGTCGCTATGTCTGATTTAACGACGATTATAAAAACCGTCGTTAAACCAAACATAGCGACGGTTATAAACTGCCGTTAATAATTATTTTTTATTTTTAATTTTAAATATAACAACGGTTTTTCACAAAACCGTCGTTATATCTTTTTTATTTTCAATTATAATGACGGTTTTTAACAAAAAACCGTCGTTATTTCGTTTTTTTTTTAATTATAACGACGGTTTTGAGCAAAAACCGTCGTTATTTCTATTTATTTTTTAATTTTTTATTAATAAAATTAATTAAAATTTTTATAACAATTTTATTTGTAATTTAAAATATAATATTTTATACTATTCATAAAACTACTAATGCTGTTTTGATTATTAAATTTTTATGTAAAATAAAAATTAATTTATATTTTTAATATTTTCTAAATTAAATTTTATATATTTTATTTTATTATATAATAATTAAACGTTTGAATTATTAACTAAATACTAAAGATGTATAAATTATTGAATTATAATGAATCTGTATATAAAAAAAATTTATATACAGAAAATTAATAATAACAAAAGTGACGAAATTACATATACAAATATAATAACTAAATCAAGTTTCTGGACCCTACGAATGCTGATCACGCTGATGCCCACTACCACGATCGCTGGGGTCCTGAAAAATCAATTTTGTTTGTTAAAATTTTGAATGTTATTAAAATAAACAAAATTATACCAACAATTTTTATGTATTAAAATGTTACCCTGGGTCCGGGACTATGAAGTCCTGAAATTTCAGGTGGCAGCTGACCCTGAAATTTTTGTAGCAGGAACGTCATAGCAGCCTCCATCTGTGCTTGGCGTGCTGCGAGCTCAGCATCTCGTCGCTGGAGTTCAGCGTCTCGCTCTTGCATAGCTGTCTTCAGGCGCTGCTGCTCGACGTCCCGCTCCTGCATAGCTGTCTTCAGGCGCTCCACCTCACTCTGTAAGTCGTGGTATGACGGCCCAGACTGTGAGTTCGACCCAGACGAACTACGACCGAAGACTTGAGTTGGGCAAACACCCAACCCAAATCCTCGAACGCGGCCGGAGTGCTCCTTAGTGCCAAGAGCTCTCGCAAGTGAATCGGCCGTCGAGAGCTCTTGGGACGAGCTGTCCTCCTGCTGGATCGAAGCAATTTTCTCCTAACATTCAATAACAGGAAATTAATAATATTAAACATTATTAAAAATTAAATAATTATCAACTTAAGGTTGATAAGATTTTATTACTCACCGCAACAGCCCGAACTTCGTCGTTGATGTACGATCCGTCAGCTCTTTTATGAGCTGCCGTCCATACATCACCACGAGTCACTGGACCCTGAAGCTCAATCTCCTGAATATTAAAATGATTAATCAATCAATTTATGATTATAGTCTTATAAACATTTAAAAAAACAAAATATTTATAGATTTAAACTTACCATCTCCGCCTTTTTGCGTGCAAGGCTCTTCGATCCAGTAGTGTGTGGCATTGTCAGCTGTCTTCTGTTCCGTTTATTCTTCGCAGCCACATCCTAATTAATCACATAGGAAAAATAATTAGTGACAATATTTAAAAGTTAAATTTTAAAAATATATATATTAACAACTTACCCTAGACTTCGCGTCTAGGCGATAGTCTACGAAAGTTGCCCACTGATCAGGTGGGATGCCTGTCGGGACTTCACTCCGCAATTGATCTCTGGTCTTCGTACCATCGTACGCCAGGCGAAATATATTGTATCGTGCTGCTCTCCATTTCGCTCCTAGCGACTGCATGATCAGTTTCTTGTGTTGATCCGTCACAATAAAATGTGTTTGCAAACGAAATTAAAAAATTAGTTACACATAAATAATATATAAATTACGAATAAATATAATTAATTACAAAAGATATATGTTTTCATACCTGAATATTATTTACGAAGACATTCGTCTTCGACTGCTGAGGAATGCTCCTCCAATCCCTGTAAGAGATCGGGAATAACCGAAAGTTATCCCCAATGGTGCCGAGGAAGACACCGAGTAAACCGCCACTGTCTCCGATAGGCTGGTGGTTGTCGTTGAACTGGACAACCACCTTTGACTGCTCAGGCAGAGCCCATACGTCGTGGACAGTCAACTGTCTGGACGTCGTGTGCCCGGTCCCGTCTATCAAAATAATTAGTGACAATTATATATTATATTACTAAGACAAAATTATTAAGCGCATAAAGTGTACATGATTACAATACTCACCAACTACACCAACTGTCCAACTCCTCCTGCATCTGCGCTCCTGCTCACCGGGCTGATGCTCCGCCTCTACACCGCCAAAGATAGCCTCAAAATCGAACGAATAATCGTCATCCGGTGCCTGAGCGTCGGGTGGGGGCAGTGTGCAGGGGACAGCCTGCGAATCCAATGGCTGGGAGTCGCTAAGAGGGACTGATGATGCGGCAGCCTCCGACTCCATAATGGGCTCTCCGCCCTCACTGATCGCCCCACGGGGCGTGGGAGTCTGAGAACTGGACGCCCCTGCCATGTCTGATCTAGCCTTCTTCATCGTCACCGCTACTGGCAAAATGAAAGTAATAAAACAATTATAAAATAAATTTTGCCTAATAAAAGTGATGGAAATAAATAAAATAGTACAGTAATTATAAGTAGTCTAAAATATATATAAATAGGCAGCAACAACAAAACTAATACCGTAACAAGTATAAATTAACTTCTTCTTCTGGAAACAATCTTTCTAAATTTTGCGTGTGTAACGGATCGCTCTTGTATATAAGATTTTCATCTTCATCACCCATCTCGTATAAGTCACGGGGTTTTAAATGCATCACTATACTCCAGTTCTTGTCCAACTCATCTTGTACATAGTATACTTGATGAGCCTCAGATGCCTGGATGTATGGTTCGTCATCATTATTTTCACCAGTGTGAATCAACCGAGAAAAATCAACCGATGTCACCCCGAAGTCATCAATTGCAATTCCTCTTGTTGTAGTTGTGTTGGCCCACATACACTTAAATAATACGACTGTAAAATGGCCATGGTAGTTTAACTCGACAATGTCCAATAGTTTTCCATAATACGGGACGCCACCAAATTGCATATTCGTATCACTAGTACTTGCATAACTCCTCGTCCCGAAAGTACCGTAAACTCCATTATTTTGAGATGTCATCCCTGGATCTCGCTCTAAAGTTCGAAATTTGAATCCATTGACATTGTAAGCACCGTATCGACGTGCTCTATCTAGTGGACCAAGTGCGAGATATTTTAAATCAGCACACTGCGATCCATCGGCATCATTTGCGATCTGGAAAACGAATACAGGATGAGTTGTACTCATATTTAACATATGAATTAAATGTGATCATGTTGAAATACTTACACGACGCGAAAACCAAGAGACAAATTCTCTGTGGACTTTTTTGTCTATCTCGCTAGATGATCGCGTCCGACTTCTTAAACTATGCCGTACATAGTTTCTAAATTCCCTGTTGAGAAAACATTGTCTAAACACTTAATGCTACACAGGAAGAAAAATTGTATAATCATGTAGCTAAGTGTGAGTTAACTTACTGTAAGTAAGGATCAACTTCTTTGCAGTTTGTTAAGACATG
This sequence comes from Gleditsia sinensis, assembly GCA_037074535.1. Taxonomy (NCBI): domain Eukaryota; kingdom Viridiplantae; phylum Streptophyta; class Magnoliopsida; order Fabales; family Fabaceae; genus Gleditsia; species Gleditsia sinensis. Next base: position 9,538,887 of record CM073466.1, read on the forward strand.
CCGATGAGCCTGCAATTTTTTCCGGGGAGAAATGGTGAAATAATCAAATCCACCAACTGGTCTTCCTATTGGTGGGAACAAACTCCTGTCAGATGTCCCAACATCGGGTCAATCATCCACACGAGGAGGACGATTGAAGACAGTGTCAACACCATCTATGTATCTGGAACAGAATAACAAAACTTCTCCTGCAATATACGACTCTGCTATTGAGCCTTCTGGCCTTGCTCTATTCCGCACGAAAGATTTAAGTTTACCCAAGTATCTAGAGAACATAGATTAAATGAATAAAATTAGATTAACAATAATGCAAGAAATTGGACAGACTGTGTTTTTAATGTTTTACCTTTCGACGGGATACATCCAACGATATTGGACTGGTCCTCCTAACTTCGCTTCCATGACCAAATGTACAATCAAGTGCACCATGACTGTAAAGAAAGACGGCGGAAATAACATTTCAAGATGGCACAGCGTCATAATGATTCGATTTTGAAGTTGATCAAGTTCATTAACATTCAAAAATCTGGAACACAGTTGCCGGAAGAATGAACAAAACTCGATCAGAACTGCAGATACCGGCTTCGGCAGTGTCTTTCTTATGGCTAATGGTAACACTTGTTCCATAAGGATATGACAGTCGTGACTTTTTAGTCCTCCGATCTTACGTTGTCTTACATCAATACATCTGGAGATATTACTGCAATAACCGTCAGGCACAGATACATTCTTAAGTGTTTTCAGAAATACTTCCTTGCCTGCATTTGTCAACGTGAACAAAGCAGGTGGATATTTACCGCCATCATCAGGCCATAGCTCAAGCCTCACACCAAACTCCTTTAAGTCTTTCCGCGCGTTTACGTGATCCTTTGAACGGCCGGAATCATTAAGTAATGTGTAAATGATGTTATCGCAGACATTTTTCTCAATATGCATTACGTCAAGATTATGACGCAACATATTATTTATCCAATACGGAAGTTTGAAAAATATACTTTTCTTACGCCATTGTTGAGTTCCAGCATCAACCGAACCCTGACCTTGGGAACGCCGTTGTTGAGTCCCAACATCAGTTTCCACATTTTTTCCAAAGACAACTTCAATATCATTGACTTGTCGGAAAATGTCTACACCACTCAGTTGCGGAGGAGGGTTTCTTCTTTCCTCTTTTCCGTCAAACCTATTGCGGGCCAGCCTGAATTTGTGACCCGGAGATAAGAAGCGGCGATGTCCCGTAAAACACCACTTCCGACTGTGAGGGAGACGGACTGGAGTAGAGTCAAAGTTACAGTACGGACAGGCTAATCCAGTATGAGTATTCCAGCCTGATAAACATCCAAGGCCAGGAAAATCACTGATTGTCCACAAAAGAGCTGCATGCATATTGAACATTTCTTTGCCAAATGCATCGTACGTCTTAACACCTTCAACCCACAACTCCTTCAGCTCTTCAATTAGTGGCTGTAAAAACACATCTATATCATTCCCCGGTGGTTTTTTCCCTGGAATTATCATTGACAACATGAATGAACTCTGTTTCATAGACATCCAAGGAGGAAGATTGTACGGAATCAGCAGAACTGGCCATATACTGTAACTTGTAGATAGGTTTCCAAATGGATTGAAACCATCTGTTGCAAGGCCCAAACGAACATTTCTCGGATCTGATGCAAATTGAGGATTCAGAAGATCAAATCTCTTCCATGCCTCAGAATCCTTTGGATGCCTCATGATGCCGTCAGAAATTTTGGCTTCAGAATGCCATCTCATAAATTCAGCAGTTTTAGAAGACATGAACAACCTCTGCAATCTTGGCTTAACTGGAAAGTATCTAAAAATTTTATTATGCACCTTTTTTCGCTTCTCCCCCTTTTGTTTCGGTTTCCACCTTGGTGCTGAGCACTTACAACAAGTTTCTCTACTTTCATGCTCACCCCAGTATAACATACAATCATTCTGACATGCGTGAATATTTTTGTAGTTCAACCCCAACTTATTAATGATTTTTTTAGCCTCGTAAAATGAAGGCGGAATCTTGGCATCTGGGAATACATCGACAAGCAACTCAAGTACCATCGACATTGCTTTGTCGCTTAGGCCGCACAAACACTTGATGTGATACAACTTCACCAAGAAAGACAGTTTTGAATACTTTTCACACCCTTCATAGAGCGGTTGTTCACCATCTTTCAGTAACTCATAAAAATATTTGACACTATCATCCATCCTTTCTGCTGACTGCGGATCTGGCATATCCACAGAAGCGATGCTCTCATTTTCGGGGTGAATCCCGAATGCATCACGGACTATGTTCTGGACAGGGTCATCTCGAACTATGGGTTCTGAGACCTCAATTGACATTATAGCATGTCCTACAGCAGGTTCTTCTGTAATCATTTCTCCGTACAAACTCCAAAAAGTGTATCCCTCCGGAAATGGTTTGACGATCAAATGTTGGCGCACGACCTCGATGAGTTGCCATTTTTTGAATCTACACTTTGGGCATGGGCATATTATTCTACCTTCGACCCCAGAGTTAGCATTTGCGAATTCCAAAAATCCGTCTAAACCATTTAGGTACTCTATTGAATGTCGAGGTTTATTGATCCAAGATTTATCCATTTCTGAAATATTTATGAATTTAGATATCAATTAACTTAAATAACTCTTAATCTGAACTAAAAAAAAACATGACTATTTTACATGAGAAGGGATTTGCAATTGATTTTGCATAAAACACAACACATTTTGAAGAGGTGTAAAATGTTTTACATGTAAAACATTTTTGACAAATTTTATGATAATAGACATTTAATGAAGCACTAAATAAAAAATCTTCGTTATTGTCATTAATTAAAAGGATGAGTTTAATGATCAAATCTCTACGAATCTGAATTTTTTGGAAAAGACAGCCACTAGCAGGAAAAAAATTGAATTATGATTTTACTTCTGCCGTTACAATTTTAATTATAGTATTTACACAATAAAATTTCTAACGAACTCTTATAGGGAATTGAAATTTCCAATTCCCTATCTGAAAAAGTAAAATTAGTGGCCCATACAAGTGCCATATATTGAAGAATAATTCTACTCAATTACATTTAAGATCTTGTTTGTTCCTTAATAGAGAATCTAGTGTAATTAATTAAAATAATGAGTTTCATGATCGAATTTCTACGAATGTAAATTTTTTGGAAAGAAAAAACCACTAGCAGCAAAAAATTATAATATTATTTTACAGCTGCCGCAAAGATTTCAATTATAGTATTTACATGGTAAAAATTCTAACGAATTCAGATAAGGAATTGAAATTTCAATTCCCTATTTAAAAAAAAAATCTGTGGCCCATATAAGGGCCATATATTCAAGAATAATTCTACTCATTTAGATATAAAATCTTGTTAGTTCTTTAATAGAGAATCTAGTGTAACAATAAAGTGCATTCAAAATTGTTACACTACTAGCATACATATTAAAATTATGTTATTATAAATTTATTTCCCTTTTTTAAAAATTATGTATTTTTTTAAATGAGTTTTATTTTTTTAAAACTAATTCATAATACTAATTTTGTCTATTTATTAACATTTATTATTTTATCTCATCACCTGAATAAATATTTTAATATTTTATTAACAACTGTAATATAATTTGACTATTATTAATTTATGAATATTAATTAAATACGTTTATCAATATAATAACTACTTTCAATTTATGTTATTATTAATTCATTAAAAATTATTACACTACTAGCATACATATTAAAATTATGTTATTGTAAATTTGTTTTCATGTTTTAAAAATTATGTGTATTTTTAAATGAGTTTTATTTTTTTAAAACTAATTCCTAATACTAATTTTGTCTATTTATTAATATTTATTATTTTATCTGATCACCTGAATAAATATTTTACTATTTTATTAACAACTGTAATATAATTTGACTATTATTAATTGATGTATATTATTTAAATACGTTTATCAATATAATAACTACTTTCAATTTTTTTACATTAATTTTAATAATATTTGAAAAACAGTAAATAACTTGTATTTAAAACAAAATTCACTATCATTTTATACTAAATTAATAATATTATATATATTTCTTAAATTTTTATTAAAATATACGTATATTTTTAAATTAGTGTCACAATTTTTAAAAAATTGTTTTCAATATTTACTTTATTTATTTATTAAAATTAATTATTCTATCTAATCAATTACACACTTCAATTTATCTACTAAATTTATGTTATTCTATAAATGTATTTCTCCTTACATGTTTTCAACGAACATGCTATATATTATAATATTAAACATCATAAATATCACAAAAATAACACAAATTTTAAAATTGATTCATACAATAATGTACATCACAATGACAAATATATTTATAACAAAAGTAGTAAGTAAATAAAATATCTAATATTATCTCAATCTAACATATAATAATTTGAAATAAATTCATTCAAAATCTAATTAATTAAATTACATACATTAAAAATGATTCCAAATAAATAACGCACAAAAATCAAAAATTAAAGTGTCGTCCCAACGTCACAATATCTTCACAAAATAAAATAAAAAATAATATAAGAAAATATTTTGAACATACAATATAAAAAAAAATTAATCAAATACAATTAAAAAATTAAATGACATACCTTGAGAGTAAATAAAACACGTCGGAGAGAACACTACAGTAAAAAAACTTGAAAAGCACAACAAATAATTTCAGAGAGTATATTATGAACAAACTCCTATCAAGAAACTGTTGTAAGAAAAATAAAGGGGACCTTCCAATTTATAGACGAAGGCGCGGTTTAACGACGGTTATTAACCGTCGTTAAACCGAACAAAAACCGTCGCTAAATGGGTTTAGCGACGATTTCTAAAAAGAACCGTCGTAACGTGTAACTTTAACGACGGTTTTTCCTAAAACCGTCGTTAAACTACACGAACATCGACTAACGGTCCGAACTCCGAACGTTATAACTTCACGACGGTTTTAATTAAACCGTTTTAAAATAACGGCGGTTGTTACGAAAACCGCCGTTAAATCACGACGGTTTTATGTCTAACCGTCGTAATTTTACGACGGTTTTATAAAAACCGTCGTAATGTCCGTCAAATATTTCCCTTCGGCGCAGATGACCACGATTGGATCTTAACCGTCCGTATTTTACGACGGTTTTTTGGAAAACCGTCGTTAGGTGTCTAACTTTAACGACGGTTAATAAACTGTCGTTAAACTTGGATTTAGAGACGGTTTTTTATGACCGTCGTTAAACGCCCGTCGCTATTCCCCGTTTTTCTTGTAGTGAGAGGCCAAAGCTCCTTTTGCCACCAAACTACTCTGGGTAGAAAATGAAGAGGAAGATTATTTCTATCCCTCCATCTCCTTCAATCACTTCAACATCTTTCAAAAATTTTGGAATAAACCTTTGGGACAGCGAGTCTAAAATCCTTGGCCAGAAATTGCCCTAGGGTTTCCACCCCAACAATGACCTCTGCTTGGGAGCCGAACTCTTTCCCCATGGCTGCTCAATCTGAGCTTCCAGAGTGCTGTCATGAAGCAAGAATTACTTAAGACAGTAAAGGGGAAAAAAAAACGGCATCTCCAATCAGTATGCGACATTTAAGCATTAAGATTCTCTTTTTGTTTTAGAATAGGAAGAGTATTAATGCTGATCAATAATTAATTCATAAATATTTGACGTTGAGAGCATTTTTTTAGTAGTGATGGTGTAGAAAATATTTTATATATATATATAAATTTATATATCTAATTTATGGGGAAAAAGTAAATGTTTATGGATTTTCTTGCTTATTGATATAGATGAATTGTGTTATTAATATAACATTTATTCTAATTTTTTGAATTATTTTATTGTTTTTTAAGTGAATTGTTTTTATTTCTTTCCTTACTATTGCCAAGGGGAAAGAATTTAAACAATTAAAGTTTACAAAAATGAAAAAGATGATGAGATTTTAATTTTTAGTGGACAACCTTTAATACTTGAAAATTAAAAAAAATGTTTGTGTGGTGACTTTATCAAAGAGTCTGACAATCAAATTAGTATAATCAAAAAATAAATAAATAAAAAATGCTTAAAAAAATGTCGTAGTACTCCTAAGCAGCCATTTGAACTTGATAAATTTCGTTCTAAACATAAGAAAAATTAGGAGCCATTTGATTTTTCTCTTTGTTGGTAAAACAATAAATTTGTATTATAAGTCAATCCAACCGTACATACCAGTTTAATAACAAGGTATTAACTCTTTTATGTTCGGCCCTTGATGATTTTTTTTCTTTAAAAAAAAAAAAACCGAATTCGGCCGAAGTCTTGACTTCGTTATTATCTATTGTCCATGGACCCATTTCTCATGGTAGAAGAAAAAGCAGTCTGAGCTGTTCGTTTAAGAAAGTAGTCTATATATACCAAAAAAAGAAAAGAAAAAGAAAGTAGTCTATTTTCTTAAATGCACAGCTCTGACTATTTCTCGGTCCAAAAAAACAGAAAGAGTCTATTTTGACGAGAAAAAGTAAAGAGGAGGAGCAGAAGAATGGGGTTTCTTCTTGTTTCTATCTCTGTCGCCTCCCTGACTCTTCCGCTTGAACAACAGACCAATTTTCTGCACAGATGTAACAAAATTAAATATTTTATCGCATAATCTTCTAGTTATCATATGTAATACACCCCTTCCTTTCAGATTATGCAGTTCTAACCTTTGTGAATAAACAAGTTTCGTAGTCAAAGTGCAGTTGAAATGCGACACCAAAAGTATACAGAATACCCTTATTTAAGCATATGTGCTTTCTCTTTAAGTCTGAACGTCTTGATATCTATTATGTCTCAAATTTGTCTTTGGTAAATGAACGATTGGGAAGAGTGATAAATGCGAATGGCTACGTTCCATTATTTTTTTCAGCTTAGGCTGTCCAAAAAAAAGGAAGACAAATGTAACGTACATTAGCTTGATAATATGTAAGAATTCCCTTTTTCTTATTTGTGCTAGTCATATACTTAAACTAGCTTCTTTACAGTAGGAATGATTATTGGGAATTGATATCTAAAATTGCAGGAGATGAAAAAAAAAAAGGTGCATTTCCCATATGATGCAGATTAGCAACAATGAAATCATTAAAGTAAGAGAACCAGATTTCAAGAAGCATCTTGTTCATTGTGATCCTTGATTCCATCTTCTGCACCCACATCGATGACAGAGTCCACAGAAACTTGCCAAATTGGTGATGCCAACTCAAGATGGAGAGCATCCTCTAGTCGACACACTACATACCCCACTGGTGGTCTATTTATACGATGCTCCTCTAAGCACTTCCAAGCCAACTCACAAACCTTGTTCAGAGAATCCAAATTCACTTTCCCAGTCAGATTTGGGTCTATAATCTGACGAAAGGTGCCCTTTTCTTGGCAGCTTGACGCCCATTTTGCCAAATTAATTTCCTCTGTTGGACGAGCATAATCTAAAGCAGGCTTGCCACAGATAACTTCCATCAGAACCACCCCAAATGAGTACACATCTGATTTCTCAGTGAGAAATTTAGTTCTGAAATACTCAGGATCAAGATAACCAAAGCTTCCCTTTACACCAGTTGTCACATGGCTCTTATCAAGAGGTGGACCTTTTCTTGAGATGCCAAAATCAGCTACTTTTGGAACAAAATTCTCGTCCAAGAGAATATTTGCTGTCTTCACATCACGATGAATTATGCTTGGAAGAGCTCCTGTGTGAAGATAATGAAGACCCTTTGCAGCTCCAATGCATATTCCAAGTCTTTGCTTCCATGTCAAAGGTACAAAGTTTGTCCCATGGAGATGGCCACTAAAGGATCCATTTGCCATGTATTCGTATACTAGAATCTTTCGTGACCCTTCGTCACAATAGCCTATTAGAGAGACAAGGTTCTGATGAGAGAGCTTGGACAGTAACTCAATCTCATTTTGAAATTCATGAAGACCTTGTCTTGATTTGTGATTCGAAACTTTGATGGCTACTTTCTTCCCATTTTCAATATTTCCTTTATATACCTTGCCAAAACCACCTTCTCCAAGAAGCAGGCTCTGATCAAAGTTGTTTGCTGCATCTTGGATTTCTTGGAAAGTAAAAATTCTGCAATATTTGAGAGTAGCTACTGAGCTTGACTTTGACCTGTAAGCTGTCATGTAATACAAAGTTATTCCAATGAGAACTAGGAAAGCTGCAGCACTGACACTACTGCCAACTATTATTGCTGATATCCCATTTCTTGGGGATGAATTGGGAAGAATACTATATGCTTTCCCATTTCTTGGGGATGAATTGGGTGGAATACTATTCACATGAGTTATTTCATCCAAGCTTCCAAATCCATTGCTGATCTTCATTATCTCCAGCCCATTCATGGTTGCATTTTTTATATCTGCTAATCCATCAGGAGTAACACTTACTGTCAAAGTGTTTGCCCTGGGGATAACGACGAAGTCCTTGTAATATGGCACAGACAAGTCACCAGTGATGGATGAAAGGTCAAGACTTCCTAGAGCTATGTCAGTATTTATGAATAGATTGAACAATAAACTGTTGAGGGACTTGCTCATAATATCACAAAAGTGCACCCGAATAAAATAGGAGAAGTTTGGATCCACATGGAAGACCCAAGTAATGCCGAAATTATTTTGGGCTACATTTGCATTACCCATCGTTTCTCCAGTGGCATAAACCCAATTTGGGGCTATCTCAGGTGTAACAGCTGCTGGATACTTGATGCTTGCAGGGCTGACTGAAACATTAAGGACAGAACTGTTCAGAGGGAGGTATTTACGATCATTCACCCAAGTCCTTCCAAGGGTGTCATTTTGGGCAGTAAGCAAAGGACCCCCCATGTTCACCCGGTAAATTGTTTCTAGGGCCAATCTTGAAAGGTCAAATGGGGAAGAAGAATTTAGAGCTATTGCTCGATGAGAAAAGAGCTCATCTGGTATTGAGACAACTTCGATTGCATTGACAAAGACAAATGAATTGCTAGAAGGTACGAATGTGAGAGACAAGGTAGGAGATGCAATATTGATTGCATACTCCTTGAACAAGTGAGAACCACCATACTTTATGAAAGTGAAATTGTTGAGAAGGACAAAACTATCAGCTACTACTGCTATTGAGGCAGAGGACAAGTTCTGGTTCAAGTTTGGTATAGGGTAAAAGTAAAGACGGATCCAGTGCCAGCCTTGTTTCTCAATTCTGAATGTATATGAAGATCTGCCCCAGAAGACTCGAGCTGACTGATGAACTGGAAACGGGACACTTGATTTAGAGTCAACTGTAACAGATTTCTCGGTTTCCAATAAGAGATTATAGTCAGAGTCAGGAGCAAAAGTCCTACCCTGGAAGACTATATTCCTGGAAGAACCACAGGCGAGCAAGTAATTGTCAACAGGAGTAAATGAGGCAAAGGATTCATTACCCATGTTTAGAAGAAAAGCTAAAACAAAAGGCGTCCACTTGAATAGCTCCGGCATGCCCATCTCTGCTTTTTTATCACTGGAAATGTATTGCAAATATTACTATGCCAGGACTGACTGAAATCAAAATCCCAGAGACAGAGTAACAACTTAAGCGACTTGTGTTAAGTATTTTCGTTTAGGAGAGGCACCTTTCTAGACGTTCATGATACGTCAAAGATACTACTACCCTACACATTATCCGGAAGTTTCGAACAAAATAGCGTTAAGGATTGCCATCATGATTAAAGTCAATTTTCTTAGTCGAAGTCACCGTTTTTACGCGTATAAGGAATTGCTGACTATAAAACTTGGACCTCCTTGGACAATGAAAAACAATTACGTCTTTTTCTATTAATTGAATTGACTATATAAATAAATTGATATCTCAATAATTAATTATAAATAAAATTAATAAAAATTTTATTAATTAATAATTTTTTTAATAATTTTTTTTATTTTTTATTTATTTTTAAATATCAAATTATTTTTTGTCTAATATACTATTTGTATTAAAGTTTTTACGAGTCTTCTTCACATATGATAAAATTACTTTAAATGAGATTTTATTATCTTTTATATAATAGATGTTATTTTAATTTTTTTTAATACACTCATTTTTAATTATATTTTTTTAATGTGTCTAAGCATTCAACGCAATATTCTCATTTCTGCAATATTGAATTTATTTTCATATTATCTTTTAATTGCCTAACATTTAGTATCATACAATATTGTATGTTTTATAGTTGTACGGTTGAATTTTTTTTTAATTTTGAGTGGCATTTTTTTTTATCACAAATGACACTCAAAACTTTCTTTTATTTCATCCATCTTATTTAAACCATATGATTTACGTCCTCCTCTACTTTTCAATCATTTTATATAATTGATCTAAAATATTTAAAATTTGTAACTTATTTCGTAAGATGATCACTAAATTTAAATTCATATTTATTTGTCTTTTACTAAAATTACATTCTATATATTCTATTTTATTTCTACTTATACGAAAGTAAAATGTCTTCAAAACTTTTCTATAACTCTAACTTCATTTTTTTTAATGTATTAACTAATACTATATTATTTACAAAAATCATACAACAAAACCCCAATTCTTAAATATTTTTAATAACTGCATCTAAAATCAAGTTAAAAAAATATGGACTCAAAGATGAATTTTACTGTAGTCTTATAGTTGTAGAAAAATTATTTGTGTCTACATTCTGTGTTCTCACACAAGTCATGAATCTATCGTATATATATTTGATTACTCGAAAATAAGTAGTACATACTCTTTTCTTCTATAAAACCTTTCATAAAATCTCTTTCAGCCCTTTATCATACGCTTTTTTCATACCGATAAAAATTATACGTAAATTTTTTTTATTTGTTTGATATCTCTCCATAAATTTCTACAGTAAGTAAATTACTTCTATGGTTGATTTTTCTGATATAAAATCAAATTGATTTTCTATGACTTGAATCTTTTGTCATAATCTCTTTTCAATGACATTATCTCATAATTTCATAGTATAGATCATGAGTTTAATCTCTTTATAATTGACATAATTCTGAATATCTTTTTTATTTTTATAAATTAAAATTAAAATACTCATCTTCCATTCATCTAATATTTTTTTATATTTTATTAAACAATTTAATAAACTAATTTATGTCTTTTTTATCTAGATTTTTTCACATTTCAATAAGTATATTATTAGGTCATACTATTTTATTATTTTCTATTCTTTTTAAATTTTTCTCAACTTCAAACTCTTAAATTTTATAATAAATATTATAATTTCGATCTTAGACTTCCTTGAACAACCAAAAAAAAAAGGTAACATGTGAAGGGTAACTCTCTCGAGAAGGGATATTCAAAGCAATAAAACCAAATCTTCTCTCCTCCATCAGCTTCGCGAGAAACTCCCTAGCCAAGCAAAAAAGCGCCGCGCAAGAAGGGGGCTGTCATCTTCTTTCTTTTTTCTTTCAAATTTTATTGTACTTATTTTCTTCAAAAAAGTTTTTTTTTATTAAGAGAGTTTGATCTTTTCATTTAAAAATTTTATCTCTCTTTCTTTATAAAAATTTAAAAGTTTAAATATTTTATATATCTTTCGTTTAAATTTATAATATTGAGTTTAAATTTATAATTTTAAACTTAAATTTAGATAATAAAAAAATCTATAATACTATATTTATAATGAATAAAAAAATTTTAAACAGAGTTAAATCTTAAAAAAAATTGAGAAGTGTATTATTTTTTAATAATATTTTTTTATATTATAATAACTATATTTTTAAATAATAAAATATAATATTTAATTAATTAAAATTTAAAAAATATGTGTCTCTATATTTTTTATCTTAAAAATTTATAAAATTTATTTTTCTTGACGCTATCTCTTGTCTATTAACTTCAACCACTCTTTTAAGTATAAATAGTGAGTCTCACTGATTAAAAAAAAATTGAGAAGTGTATTATTTTTTAATAATATTTTTTTATATTATAATAACTATATTTTTAAATAATAAAATATAATATTTAATTAATTAAAATTTAAAAAATATGTGTCTCTATATTTTTTATCTTAAAAATTTATAAAATTTATTTTTCTTGACGCTATCTCCTGTCTATTAACTTCAACCACTCTTTTAAGTATAAATAGTGAGTCTCATTGATAGGGGTGTACAAAAATCGAATCGAACTGATTAAAATCAGTTTAATTCGATTTTTTTAAAAAAAACTTACCAGTTCGATTCGATTTTCAGTTGGGACTGAATCTCAACCGAATCAAACTAAATCAGACTGATTTACTTTAAATATATTAATTTTATATAATTTAATTTAATTTTTATTATATTTTAAAAATATTTTATATATTTTTTTTTAGACTTAGTCATCTCTATTTTGACCCAAATAAAAATTTGAAATTGATATAAAAATTAAAAAAATAAGCTCAAAAAAATTTAAATAAGTTAAAAAAATATAAAAAAATTAGCAAAAAAAAAAATTAAAAAATTGAATCAAACTGAATCGCTATTTAACAATTCAGTTTGATTCGATTTAATAAAACTAAACTAAATCGATTAGTTCTATTTTTGGTAAAAAAAATTTGGTTCAGTCACATGTTATTTTAGAGAAAAAGAAGCAAGTGGGTCCCAAAACGAAAAGAAAGTGGAAATGACCGTGGACCACCAATGGTTATGGAAAGGACCAAACGAGTTAAGCTGCTCTTGACCAATGGAAACTTCAGTTTCGGCTCAAAAGGAGTTATGACTGAATGAGATTAGAAAATTGTTTTTACGATAAATACTGTGACAAAATTAAAATTATTCTTGATAGAAATATAATTGGTAAAATTTATATTAGGTGATGTTTAATAAATAATTATAAAATTAAATGAATCATTTCAATTTAAACGGAATAATAACCCTAGTGGCCTGGCTTTTATATAATTTGAACTAAAATCAATTTTTTAATATATCATTAAGTCCCTCTTTCTATTATTAAAATGAGTAAAGTATACTTTAATATTTAAGTTATTTTTTTAAAATATTCTACCTTTTATTTTTCCCTGCTGTAATTTTGAAACATGCCATTGTACCATACATGACGTTTTTCCAATTTCCAATTGAAAAATCTAATTTGTATCAAAATGGTTTATTTGTCTAATGAATTGTTGACTATAAAACAATAGTTTTATAAATTATTTATCGTTTAAGTAGACTTTCAAGAATGGGAAAGTGAGGAGTCCACTTAACCTTACAACAGAAACATTCGTGTATCCAACTATTTCTTGCTAGGATAGTGCTTCTTTTTTTCTTCTTTTTTAACAATTTGAGTGGAAGACTAATTCCTTTTGAGTCTTTAAGCGTATAAATTATAATCTTCCTAAAGTGGGGTTCAACATTTATCATTTTGGGTGGCTGCCAAGAAATGTTCCTACCTTGTTGAATGAAAGCAAGTCTCATCACAGTCAACTACATCCATTATGTTATCCTTTGGTTTAGCCAAAAGAGGGGGCAAAAGGGACTAAAATTAAACAAAGCCTTTCAATTTTTTGTTGTGGCTCAATGACCATACTCGGCTGTTGTACCCGATGCACAAGGGTTTGAAGTGAGAAGATAGTTGGCTCAATTCACGGGATTGAGTTAGTTCTTCCAAAATGTTTTTGATTTAATTCTTGTTATTAATCATTTGTTGGTATACATTCACCAATTTAGAGATGAAACAACTTATTTATTTCCTCTCTTTTTTTCATTATCAAGATGAATATAAGTATACTTTTAACATTTAAGTGATTTTTTTATATACGCTAATTTATACCTTTCTAATATGTAATTTTGAAATATGGCATTGTACCATATATGATGTTTTTCCATTATGATTCTCTTGAATACCAAATTTTATATGCAATCGAAAATTTTATCCTTCTTTACAATAATAATTAAGTTTTTTTTTTATTAAGTAGAGTTAGTTATATAGATCAAATGATGCGATAATTACCTATTATAAATAAGGTCAATATAAAAATTATTAATTATTAAATCTTTTATAATAGTTTTACTTATTATTATTTTTAACATCTCTCTATTTTTAATTATTGGATTGCTCTCTTTTTAACACATGTTCAAACTATCTTAAAGGAACATTTAACAAGAAGAAATGTTTTGAATTCTTAAGAATCTTAATTTGAAAATTGAATATTGATTTGTTGGGTGTCAAAATAAAAATCATCATTCCCAAAAAATTTCAATTCCTAAGAATTATTTTTTGAGATAGATTCTCATGAAAAAGTACCATAAAGAGAGTTGAGAATTGGTCATTTCCATAAAGGTAAAAATATTTATGGAAAGTAAAATGACAATTTTATCCTTTAATATTTATGTAAAAATTATTTCATATTTTTTAAAAATTTTATAAAATTAATGTAAGCATGTAAAATGATAATAGTAAACTTAATAAATTATTAACAATAATTATTTGCATATATAAAAATAAATAAATAAAAATATTTTTTAAAAATATATAAAAATTCTCAAAAAAAATTTATAAATTTCCAATCATCTTAAAAGTCTATTAAACACATTTTATATATTTACATAAATGATTATTTCTATCAATTATATTTTTCAATAAATATGATTCTTAATAATAAATTTTTTTGTTATTTATCAAACATCCCTTAAATAAAATTCTACCATCTTTTCTATAATCAGTGTTGCACAACAAATTTTCTCCTTCTTTACTTTAGTTCAAATTGTTTGTTTACTTATCCAAGTTGTTCCACCTCAATATGCAAGTCTGCAAACTAATGCAATTTTTTTTAAAAAAAATTTGGTTAGATTTACTTAATTACTTATACGTTTAAGATAACCAAGTCTGTAATAGTGGAGTTATGTACGTGAACAGAACATGGTTTCTAGCAATTCCTTTTCGTCTGTGATTGAAGTTTCTACATTATCCTGAACAATGGATTCCACATAACCCTACTATACCAACTTTTTTTTTTTTGGACAAGACTCCTATACCAACTCAAAGGATGAAAGCATCTTCTCGTAAAGGTCGAGGGATTGTTTTGACTTTGAAGGATAATGTTTAGATGCTTACATACACTTGAAAAATCCAAAAATCACATGTACCTAAAACACAATTTCAAATTATTAGCTTCAACATATTATAGTTTACACAATACAAACCCCACAATGGATTATGCTTTTCTCTGCTCCAGTTAGAAGATAAAGAAGTCCCTTTGCTTCCCTAACGCATACCAAGTTGTTTGCTTCCATGACAGATATGCTTAGTCTTTACCACAGAAATGCCTACTCTGAAAGATCCATTTGCCATGTAGTCTTGTGCCCAAGTTATTTCTGATCCTTCATTGCAATAGGCTATGAGACAAGATGGTGATGACGAAAATCAGATAAGAAATCAATCTCTTCTTAGAATGACCTGGCTTATAATAAATAAGTAGACTAATTCAATTATAACATACATGCAGACAGGGGCGGATCCAAAAATTTTAGTCAATGGAGGCAACAAGTAGTTTATAATATTTTTGTGGAGGTAATATGTAAACTTTTGTAAAAATAAAAAAAATTACCACATATATTAATTAAAAAAAAAAAATCTTTGTGGGGGCAATTGCCCCCACAGATGTGCACATAGATCCCTCTCTGCATGCAGACATGTCTTTACTGTGACATACTTACAACTTTATTCATGTTTTTTTTTTTGTATGCATAACTGAATTTACCTAACAATCTCTGAACAATAATTGCTAAATTCTCATTTCTTGAAGATGATTTGGGAAGAAAACCATCCATAGAAGAAAGCCCATTGAAGCTTCCAACTTCATTGCTGATCTTCATTATCTCCATCCCATTCATGGTCACGTTTATGGTGTTTCGCGTAGTAACAGGACCAACACTTACTGTCAAAATGTTTGTTGTGGGGCGTGAGACATAGGCTATGTTTGGTAAAAATAGTTTATAAATGAATTAAAAGTTTAAAAATTAGTTGAAAGTTAAAAAATTAATTTTTAACTGAAAGTTATTAGTTGAAAGTTAAAAACTGTTAAGTTAATTTATTGAATTATAAATGTTTGATAAAATTAACTATTGAATTAGTTGATAAATATAAAATGACATAAAAAGATATATTTATATAAAATTTATTATTTTTTATTAGTAATTACACTTCATTATATAATCTCAAAAAATATAAAATAAACATATCATATAGTGTCCCACAATAAATTAGCAATATTATTTTGAATCTCTTTTATCTTAATAGATGTCTCTAAATTTTTATTTTTTGTGTCACTATTAATAATATATAGAAGTTCATCATAGAGTATGTAATTTGAATGTTATTTGAACATAGTAAAAATATTGTCATCTTGTGAGTAAGATAATGTTAGAATTTAAATAAAATAATAAGAATAAAATTATAAAAGCTATCAGTTAAAAGCTATACACTACTTAAAGTAATATATGATAAAAAGTTATAAACTACTCAAATAAATTTATTTACCAAACACCTCTAATTTAATCAAACAAACTTATAAGTTAGACAAATATATTATAAATTAATTTATTTGACTTATCAAACATATTCATAATCCTTATAATAAGGCACAACAAGTTTAACAGACATACACGACAGGTAAAGATTTTCAAGAGCAATTTCTCGGTTTATGAAAACATCAAAAATTTTAAACTTTTTTATACTGTTTTTAATTTTTATTTTTAAAAAATATTTTTAAAAATTTTTAAAATTCTAAAAAAACTAAAAAAATATTTTTAAAATTTTCAATGACATTTTTGTAATTATTTTAAATTATATATACAATATTTTATTATTTATATAATTAAAAAATATTAAAAATAAAATATAAATTAAATGCATTTTTTAAAATATAAAAATTTAAAACTAAAAATAACAATAAAAAATATTTTCGTACACCAAAACAACGTTTGAGTGACTTGCTAATGATATCAGAGTTGCACCAGAATGAGATACTTGAAGTTTGGATTTACAGAGACGGCCCAGGTTAAATTAGATCCCTGTGAATCTCCCAAGACTTTGGCTGTAGCATAGACACAAACAGGTGCTTTTCCAGATCCAGTGTCGGTAAAATACTGTATAGTCGATGTGTTAACTGAAACATTCAAAGCAAAAAATGTGGCTGTGAAGATATTTTTCATCATCGTCCTCCCAATTCCCACCCAAAATGTCACTCTCAGCACTGAGAGACTGGCCCCCAACATTCAAGCGGTGCATTGTTTCAAGGGCCATTTCTGAAAGGTTCTTGAAGGGGCCACGGGGATCTAGAGCCCACGGTTCACGAGGAAAGAGTTCATCTGGTATTGAGACGACTCCGATTGCATTAACAAAGACAAATGAGTTTCTTGAAGGAATGAATGTGAGGAAAAACTCTTTTGCTGTAACTTTGATGCCATACTCCTTGAACCACTATCATTCATGAAATTGAAGTTATCTAGGAGCACAAAATCATCAGCGATTACTGTTATTGAGGCAGAGGCAAATGTCTGAAAAGGGTAAAAATACACGCGAATCCAATGCCAGTCCTTTTGTTCAATTCTGAATCTATATGAAGCTCTGCTTCTGAAGACCCTTGCTGACTGATAGATTGGAAGTGGGGCACCACAATTCGAGCTAAAAGAAACTGATTTTGAGGTTTCGATTTGCAGATTGGGATGCTCAGAGTCAGGAACAAATATTCAACCCCAAAAGGAAAAGGTAATGTTCTTGGAAGAACCACAAGCAACGAGAATAAAAAATTACATATAATAGCCGAAGATGCCTCGTCGATCATTTTTAGCAGAATTTTTAAATAAGTTTCCATAATTTAAGTTTACGTCATTAGCTGTCATCAAAATCTTATATACACAGTCCACTGGTCGATCAAATTTTATATAAATGAAACATTAAAAATTTATCATGTATTTTTATTTTAATTAAAATATTTATTTTAATTATTTAAGTAAATATATGATAAATTTTTAACTTTTCATTTGTATAAAATTTAGTCTACTCTCAATAAATTAAATACTTATTCTAACTTTAATAATACATTATTAATTAACTCGATGGTAGATTTATTAATTTTTTTTATGCGTATGATGCTAAAATCATTTGAGTTTCACAAACTCGTCATATAGAATAATTATCGAATTTTGGATAATATTTTCATATAAACTCCATCACCGTGTTAAAGTATATTTTAAGTCAAAAATTTAAATTATTAGAATAAGTTTTATTAAAGTCTTTTAACAGTATATTACTATGTTAATCTTTGAAGTAAGTTTTCCATACTTTACGCAAGTTCTTGGAGGTGACTTTAAGATTAGAAAAGGGAAATAGTCCAATGTCTCCTCCCAAATTTTAAGCAGAAAAAGGAATCATATGGAGGTGTGATGGGGTGGCAAGTTTGAATAATGAGTTGCTAAAAAAATATAATAATTTTTGGGAATATTAGTGACTTTAAAATTTAGCATGTTGCGCTGCTCAAATAAGATAGAAAACAAAAATTGTAAAGAAAAAGTGTTATTTTCTCTATTTCTCCTTTTTTTTATTTTTAAATAAATAATTTAATTAAGAATAAATTAATAATCCAAACTCTAAATTTTTAGACTTAATTTTAATCTTTAATTTTTTTTTAAATGTATAAGTTAGCCTCTAAATTATTAAACACATTGAGCTTTAGGCTTTTTCTAATTTTTTTTAAAAAATAAAACTCGTTCTATATTAATTTTTAAAGATTGTTAAAATGTAATAAGCTTAATACTTTTAAGATTAATCCATATTTTCAAGAGATTTCAGGAATCAAAATTAAATAAACTTATAATATCGACTATTGAATTAAATTAGGATATCCTTTTCATCTTTTATATAAGCTGAGATGTTGAATAAGTCATCCAATCTCAACTTAGCAAGCACTTGGGAATGAGAGAATCTGCATTGGACAGTCATGCACTTGAAAAATACATTTGATTTGTGAGAAGAGTTTCATTTTATAAGAACTCAGCTTTTCTTTTTTCAATGAAAGAGTTCAAAAGATGTCACTCTCACAATTTTTTTTTTTTTAACTAACACAAACATGGTCGGCATTATACAAAAACGGATTTAGGTTAATAAAAAGTCTAAAACAAAAGAAAAATGCATTTGCTTCTATGTAGCAGCAAAGTGCACAACAATGCATATGGGAGCATGGTTTTTCCTTTTTAATGTAGTTCTCCAATTTTCAAAATCCAAAATCTTATTGAATCCCATGTAGGCCATGGAATCTTAGCAAGTTGCCTCCATCTGTTATGGCCGATCTAACTTTGTGGGGGTCAAACAGAGCCCTCTCTCTCATTATAACCTGCTCGTGAGGCCTTTACCATCACTGAAAGGAACCAAGTCAACTATTATTTGTTCTATTCAAATGCAAGTTATAGCATTGACCAAGTTAAAGGATGCCATTAAGCATTCAAGAAATAAAGTCCGTCGCACCCACATACAGAGAATAGAAGTAGAACCTAAGAATGAGTGGTAGTAGAAAAATGGCCACTTGCTGAGTATTCTATGCATAAAAAGAAGAGAAAGAGAGCATATAACTAGAGGCCACATTGATCTTTCCTGCATCTGAGAGGAAAGCCATGGCTATCTTTAGCAGTAGAGGCTCAATATTTGTGCTGCTATTGTTTGCATCCAGTGTGATGCAGATTAATGCAGATTTCAAGACATGCAGTAGCCGCAAGAGCCCATGCTTTCTCAAGAAAATACCATGCCCTGCTCAGTGCCCATCAGCTTCACCAACTGACCCAAAAGCCAAAGTCTGCATTCTTGACTGTGATTCTCCAATATGCAAGACTCAATGCAAAAGTAAGATCATTTTATGTTCATTTAGCATGACTTCAGATAGTATATAAATGCATAATATGAATCCGAATTATTTATTTAACACCCATAAAGCACCCATGCTTTAAAAAATGAGAACTAGCTATGTCCTACATGTGTCCACCAATTATACTAGACACAATATGACTTTTCAAATTACACATGAACACTTCAGATTTTGTTGTGTCCCGATGTTTATGTTTGTGTCATGTCTAGCACATTCTTTTGGCCATTGTTCTCCACCATATTATGGAAGTATAACTGTTAGCTAGTTTTCATTCAAAATATTTGAAACAGATCGCAAACCAAATTGCAATGGCCGTGGATCTGCATGCTTGGACCCGCGCTTTGTTGGTGCAGATGGCATTGTGTTCTACTTCCATGGAAGGCGCAATGAACATTTCAGCTTAGTATCTGATGCCAACTTGCAAATCAATGCCCGTTTCATCGGTCTCAGGCCAGCAGGCAGAAGCAGGGATTATACTTGGATTCAAGCATTGGGTATCCTCTTTGACTCACAGAACTTTTCCATTGAGGCCACCCCAGCATCAATTTGGGATGATGAAACTGACCATTTGAAGCTCTCTTACAATGGAAAGGAGCTAGTCATCCCTAAAGGTCAACTCTCTGCATGGCAATCCACAGAAAATCAAGTTAGAGTAGAAAGAACTTCGAGTAAGAACAGTGTCCTGGTTACTCTTCCGGAACTTGCCGAGATATCTGTCAATGTGGTGCCTGTCACCAAGGAAGACAGCAGAATCCATAACTATCAGATCCCTGATGATGATTGTTTTGTCCACTTGGAGGTGCAGTTCAAATTCTACGGTCTATCCTCCAAAGTTGAAGGAGTTCTTGGCAGGACATATCAGCCAGATTTTGAGAATCCAGCAAAGCCAGGAGTGGCAATGCCAGTAGTTGGAGGGGAAGACAAGTACAGAACCACATCACTTCTTTCTGCAGATTGTGGTGTTTGTCTGTTCTCTCCTGCTGAAGGTTCAGAAAAGAACGACTCACTGATGGAATACAGCACGCTAGACTGCACTGGTGTTGCCAACAGTGGGAATGGTATAGTTTGCAGAAGATAAATTTGGAAATCACCATTGAGATCCCAGAATAATTAAAAGTTCGTAATTTTTCAAAATAATTTGCATTCTCATATTCTGTACTCTTGTGCCAAAAAAAAGTTTTTCTGCATTTAGATTTCCTGTTTTGGGTGAAAAGTGTAACCTTTGTGGCCTTTTAATCATGATAAATGATAATTAAAGCAATTATATAGAAGTTTCCTGTCTCATTTGGTACAGAAGATCGAAGTCATGTTACATTTACTTTGCATTTGCTCTGAAAGAATGACCATCTCTTTCAAACAATTATACACAAGAGATTAAATTTCATGTCTCCAATATCTTCTCAGAAATTATATAATCCACTTTCAATCAACTACTTAGACATCATTGTCTAAGAAGTACCATATTCATCACACAGTGATTTCATACACTAGTCTTCAAATAGGAAATGTGCAACTGTAGAGTACAACGGCTTCTCAAAAATAATAGGAAACGGGTAACGGGAAGCAAAGTGCCAAGCATAAGAATTCAGAACTCAGAAGCAGTCCCTTACTTTCTGTATTTCTTTTCTGAAGAAAGAACTTACAAGGTCCATATATTGTAATGTATAAAAGCAACAATGGGAGCCGAACTCCTGTTTTGATTTATATAAAGAACAACACAATCTTAATGGTAGCTTACAGGCAATTTCTAATGGTCTCGTTGGCACCCATCACTCAACTATATTATGGGCAAAAAAATGGATTAAAAACAGTAGAGAAATGAGTATAAACCTCCATTCATCAATCAGGACTTTTCAACTAGTCCCAAGGCCAGAAAAGCCACTGTACTTGATGGCCTGTGGCTGGAAGTATGGATAAACGAGAAGACTTCATCTTCCTCGAGGATTTACTAATTGTGAGAACACCGCACTTGTGGCAGCATCTTCTGGATCATCATCTGTGACAGAGTTGCCCCCGTCAATCATACTCACACTATTATCAAAATGCTCGAGTGGAGTCAGTTGAATTCCAGTAATGTGGTTTGTGCTGTTATCTTCAGGTTCCATGAGGGCGGATGAGGTCTCCTGAAGCTGCAGAGCATATTCAAGATTCCACAAGACATCTCCCATGGATGGCCTATCCACACCATGCTCAGCCAAGCACTTCTCAGCTGTCTCCCCAAACTTCTTAAGAGAAGCAGGATTCACCTTCCCCACCAGATTTTGATCCATGATTTGATCAAGCATCCCCTTTTTCTGCCAGGTCATTGCCCACTCAGCTATATTAACCTGCTCCCTTGGAAGGACAGGGTTCAGAGCTGGCCTTGTACATAACACTTCCATTAGAACTACTCCAAATGAATACACATCTGATTTCTCTGTGAGCTGTTGTCTTCTGAAGTATTCTGGATCAAGATAACCAAAACTACCTTTAACAGCAGTGCTCACGTGGGTCTGATCAAGAGAAGGACCAGTTTTTGAGAGGCCAAAATCAGCAACTTTAGCAACCAAATTATCATCTAAGAGGATGTTTGTTGTCTTCACATCTCGGTGAATTATGCTTTGAGCTGCACCAGTGTGAAGATAATGGAGGCCTCTTGCTGCTCCAATGCAAATTTCAAGCCGCTGCTTCCATGATAGAGATGGCAGGTCTGTTCCATACAGGTGGCTCCTAAGAGGTCCATTAGCCATGTATTCATAGACAAGAATCATTTCTGACCTCTCATCACAATAGCCAATGAGAGACACAAGATGACGATGGCGAAGCTTGGATAGCATGTCAATTTCAGTTCGGAATTCAGCAATACCTTGTTCAGATCTAGGGTTGCCCCTTTTAACAGCTACATTGGTCCCATCATCAAGTGTTCCCTTATAAACCCTACCAAAACCACCAACACCAAGAAGCAGTTTCTCATCAAATTTGTTGGTTGCATCTAGGATTTCTTGGAAACTAAAGAACCGTCCCAGACTCGATGCAGCTAAAGAAATGCAGCTTGCAGTTCCACTCTTCTGGGAAGTTGTTGACATTTTTGTCATGGTCTGAGAGTTTCCATATAAGGGCAAAGGCAGCCAAGGATGCCCTTGCTGACTGGACTTTGACTTGCGTCTCACCAGGCAGCAATAACACAAACCAAGCAATGCAATGGCAGCTATTGCACCCACAAAAGAACCAGCTATTATTCCTATCTTGTTCTTCTTAGAAGGTGAACTAGGAAGAAGACTCTCAACTGGAGAAACCCCATCCAAGCTCTTTACTGCATTGCTGATTTTCATTATCTCAAGCCCACTCATGGTGGCATTTGTGATGTCTGCCATTGTATCTGGACCAACACTTACAGTCAAAGTGTTCGAATCTGTCGAGGCATTAGAGACGAAGTCCTTGTAGTAAGGCACAGCCAAGTCACCAGTGATGGATGAGAGGTCAAGACTTCCTAGAGCTATGTCAGTATTTATGAATAGATTAAACACTAAACTGTTGAGCGACTCGCTCATAATATCACAAAAGTGCACCCGAATAAAATAGGAGAAGTTTGGATCCACAGGGAAAACCCAAGTAATGTTGAAATTATTTTGGGCTACATTTGCGTCGCCCATCGTTTCTGCAGTGGCATAAACCCAATTTGGGGCTGTCTCAGGTGTAACAGCTGCTGGATACTTGATGCTTGCAGGGCTGACTGAAACATTAAGGACAGAACTGTTCACATGGAGGTATTTCAGATCATTCACCCAAGTCCTTCCAAGGGTGTCATTTTGAGCAGTAAGCAAAGGACCCCCCATGTTCAACCGGTAAACAGTTTCAAAGGCAAGTTCAGAAAGGCCACTGAATGGAGCTGATGGATTTATAGCCAATGCTTGATCAACAAACAACTCATTCGGCATTGACACAACTTCAATAGCATTAACAAAGACTATAGAACCATTTGAAGGGATGAAGGTGAGAGTCAAGGTATCAGATGTAACATTGATTGCATACTCCTTGAACATAAAAGAACCATTGTAGTTCTTAAAGGTGAAGTTGCTCAAGAGAACAAATTCATCAGTGACTACTGTAAAAGAAGCAGAAGTCAGGTTATGGCCAGAGTTTGACACAGGGAAGAAATACGGCCGGACCCAGTGCCGACCTGGCTGAATTTCAAATTTATAAGAAGCTTTCTCGGTGAAAATCCGAGCTGATTGGTAGATTGGAAAAGGGACACTAGAATTGGAACTAGCAACAACAGAATTCCCAGTTTCCAGTACTAATGAAGAATGCTGTGAATCAGGAACAAAAGTGCGAGCTTGGAAGGTGATGTTTTGAGAAGAACCACAGGCAATCAGATAATTATCAGAAGGGGTGAATAAGGCAAATGACCCATCTACCAAAGACAGAAATACTACCAAAATAAAGGGAACCCACTTAACAACTTTCACCTTCACCATCGTAGTTTCCCGGGTCTTCACCAGTTCATAAACGGGTTGCTGGATACCCAACTCACCAATACTTATCGGAAAATTCAAGAAGATCTCAAAATTATGTCAAAATGAACAAAACACCGCAAATGCTATTCACAAACAGCTGGTGGACGAGCCACACAAAACCTGCAGCAACACCGGATCTAATCAATCCAATGCCCAGAAGTAGACATTTCTAGTACAAAGAAGAGACAAAACACAATGACCTTAACGTCACAAGACAATACAAAAACACAAGCTTTTCTCGGCTACAACGTTAAATCCTATTTTCTGACGTAAACAGACTGAAAATAGGAGTTTCTCATGGTCACCTTACCTCATGGAAGGAGCAAAATGGGGGTAATCTCCTGCCAAGTGATGAGTTTGGAAACAGAGAGAGAGAGAGAGACCGAGATCAGATTACGTGAAACCCATTTCTGAAAGCTCATCAAGTTGAGCTTTTTAGTGTGGCTGCAAGCACCCACCCGTTTCCAGGCTGTTGATGAGGCTGTCGATTACAGAGAAGAAAAAGAGGACCCCACAGGAGGAAAAAGGATATGAAACTTCGAAAACCCACTGCTACTCCAATAAAATTCAGATTTTCAGAATCTTAAAATCCAGCTGGCCCCTCTGGGTATGATGCTGTGATTTTTTCTCTTTTTTAAATTCAGAATCTCAGTAAAAAAAAAAAAAAACCATAAAGCTCTACAACTAATATAGTTATTAGCTCTGAGAGAGATAAAATTAATGAAGGGCTTTACCCACAATCTCTGTTTGTAATATGACTTCGATTTTTCAACAAGAAGTCAAGGCTACGAAGGGCACCGTGGTTTAAATTCAGAATCTTTCATAAGAAAATAATTTAAACTAACAGTTTAATCTTTAAATTTATTAACTCTTTTAATTTTTTTGGTACAAATTGTTCAATAATTAATATGTACATACTTTAATATTTAAAAATAATTAATTAATGTGCAAAAAATTAATAATTTATTACAAAATACATTAAAATTAATTGATTTTATAAATTTAAAATGGAATTGCTTATTTATTAAAAGAACCCATAAAGTTCAGCAACTAATATAGTTATTACTTATTAGCCATCAAGGTGCTATATTTATTATTTAGTGAAGAGCTATGCCTGCAGTTTCCGTTTGTAATATGATTTTGAATTTTTAACTGGTGAAGGATTGGAAGGGCACGGTGGTTGCCGTGCTGTGCTGTGCTGGGAAGAAGGATCTCTGGGACCCGCTTTAACGCGGCTTCAAGATACAGAAAAGGGGCAGGGAGGGACAGGGTTGACGGCTTTGCAGCATAAAACAATCCTTTCAAGAAGCGAGGTGAGTTCAGTGTACTTCACTGTAATTTCGTTTTGTCTACGCGGCATTTTTACATCCTTGGGATTGTGTCTCTTATCCAAAATCGACGTGCCATGTTACTTGGAAAATTACTTTTTTTTCAGATAAAATGAATCTAATAAAATGCTTGAGCTCAATTTCTCAAGCTTTTTTTTTTTAATCTATACATCTATCAACTTTAAACTTTTAATGTTTTATTAATTTAATTATTCAGTTTATTTTTAGAGTTTTATTTTCAATTTTTAATTATTCAGTTTCTTTTTCATTAGTTGTTTTTTTTCAGCTAATCATTCTCTCTCATCCAATTAAAAAAACAATTATAAAATTTTAAGTTGGTATCATATAAGTTCATCAACTTGTAATTAGCAGTGAGTTAAAATTTAGGAAAAAAATTGATAGATATTTTTATTTTTATAATTATGAAAATGTCCCTTTAGTCAAATTTATTAAATTAATATTTTTTTTATTGTATTGTAGTAAAGAGTATTCTTAAGCTTCATACAAACTCAATTTAATTTTTAGATATTTTTTAAAGACATATTTTTTCCATCAATTTAACGTGTATTAGAAAGAGATATTATGTTATTTTTTTTAATAATTTAATCATTAAATTTATATATTTTTAGTCATTAACTTTTAAAAATATCAAATCAATATTTTTAAAATTTAATATATAATAAATTTAATATTTTTAAGAATTAATGTGCAGGAAGATGAAAATTTTAAGGATTAATTTATGCATTTAAAAAGTTAAAATTTAAAATTAAATAAATTTATAAATTTAATATTTAAATTGTTAATTAAATAAATAATTAAAAGAACGCAGAGTTGAAAAGTACGTAACGGTGTAAAGGAGGTTTGGGGAATCAGGGGTCGAAGCAGAAAAGAACATTGTGATGTGAAAGAATCTCAGAGAGGAGAGGAAAGGGTGGGGTTGTTGACGTGAACGTGTGTACCCGAAGACAAGAAATTTTATAATACGCGCCGCACCGAAGCACATGGCCCTCTCACTCTCATACCAAACGTCTCTCTGTCTCTCTTCTGTCCCCACATTTTCAATTTTTCTATCCCATCAAATCCTTCAACTCTCACATCCTTGACCCTTACCTTTCAATGCCTTTTTTTTTTTTTTGGCGTAACACCGATATGGTATTTAACTAAACATTTACATTTTTTAATTTTAAATTATATAAAGAGAATTATTATTCAAAAAAATTTTAATACAATTTTTAATTATTAATATTTTTTAAAAGAACTCGTGAATATTTTTTTAATTAATAATATCTTCATAAATATTATTGTAAAATTAATTCTTTTCAGATTTGTGAAATACTAATTTTATCTTATTTTTGACAAATTTTAATTATTATATTAAATGTAATTATTTTAAATATCATGATATTTTACAAAGTGACGTTGAGAGTTTTTATTTTTAATGGAAAAACTTCAAATTCACAAAATAAAAGAGGTTCGTATTGTGACACACCAATAATGTTAACACTCTACTAAAAACATTTAAAAAAAAAGAGAGATAATTGAATAAAAGATCAAAAGAGTCCTTATGTTTAAAAAAATTCTGATATTTAGGGTGCGTTTGATTTGCGAAAATATTTTTTGTTTATATTTTTTAAAAATAATTTTTATTTTTTATTTTTTATATTTTTAAAATACGTTTAGTTTATGTTTTTATTTTTACTATTTTTTAGTTATATTATTATATTTTCATTTTTATTATTTTATAATTATATAAATAATAAAATATTGTGTATATAATTTAAAATAATTATAAAAATTTTATTGTTCCAATACATTATAAAATTAAAAATTCTGAAAATATCTTTTTGACGTTTTCAAAATTTTTAAAAATTTATTTTTAAAAATTCAAAAAATATTTTTTGAAAATGAAAACAGAAAATAGTAAATAAACGTATTTTTATATCTATTTTTCAATTTTTAATAAAATAAAAATTAAAAACAGACAAACCAAATACATCCTTATATTCTAACTTTCAAGAGCCAAAGTGTAATAGTTAAATAGTCCGCAATCCTATTTATCGCGTAAGTCCATCCAAAATATCATAAAATCTAAAATTAGAGGGTATACAAACCCTTGCAATTTAGAAATTCTCTCTGGATCACATTTTGGGTCTTCCAAGAAAGCAAAACTGCCTATATGCAAATGTCACCCTGGGCCATACGAGTCACGACATTCAATTCTAATTATCTCTATTTTTTAATTCATTTACAAATTATTTTTAAGGAGCATTTTATATACAATAAAATTTTTATTTTTAATAATTATGTTTTTTAAAAAATATGATTGATAGAAATAATAATTTTTAAGAATGTATAAAATATATTTGATTAATTTTAAAAATTGTTAATAATTTTTAAATAATAATTTTTAAAAAATTTTATTTCAATATTTGGTTATATTTAAATTTTAAAAAAAATTATTTACATTTTTTCAAAATACCCTTATCTATTTTTTTTGTTTATTTATTTTTTAACAAATAATAAAATAAATTATTTTTAATAATTTATTAAGTTTACATTAATTTTAAAATTATTAAAAAAATTAACAATTAAGTTTATTTTTATAAAAAAATTACATAAAATATTGTATGATAAAATTATTATTTTACTATTGATAAATATTCCCACTTTCACCAATTCTCGCCGTTCTCCATAATATTTTTTTTATGAGAATTTATGTTTAAAATTATTTCTAAAAATTGAAGTTTCTTAAAAATTATAGTTTTTATTTTAAAATTAATGTAAATCTAATAAATTATTAACAATAATTTATTTTAGTCTTTTTTAAAACAAATAAACAAACAAAAAAATTTAAAAAATTAGACAATGTTATTTTTTAAAAATTTACAAAGATTTTCAAGAAATTTAAGTATAGCTAAATACAACAATAAAAATTCTCAAAAAAAATATTATTTAAAATTTTTTAATTATATTAAAAATCAACCAAATAAATTTTATACATTCTTTAAAATTATTATTTCTATCAATCATATTTTAAAAAAATATATAATTTTTAATAACAAAAAATTTTACTGTATACCAAACATTCATTAATTGAATTACCTAATTTTAATGTAAATTACATGATTTTATCAAATTAATTAATTAATTAAAATACTAACAAGGTGGTTTAAAGATTGCTTAACTGCAATATATAAAATAAAAGTTGCAACTAACAAGTTAATTTAAAGATTACTTCATAATAAATACTGATTTATGTGTTTTGGAAAACACTCTTAAATATATTCTGCTTAAAATATATAAAATTAATAAAAATGAACTTTAGTGAATCTTATTATAAAATATAACTCTTTTTATTTATTTCAAGAACAGAGTCCATTTAACAGTCTTTTTTTTTTATTTGGATGAAATACTATATATATTAATTAGAGTCAATTTTCTAATTTTCTTTTTCTCTTAAAGCCTTCCATGTTTTATACGCAATAATTGTAAGTTGAAGTGTGAACTTTGTCATATTTTTCTAATAATATATTATTTGTAAATTTTTTATAAATGTTTATTGAGTTTAAAAATCTATCTTGACTCTTGATTTAGACGTCCTCCCTTAAACTTAAATTTCTTGTTTATAAAATAAATTATAAGATAAATTTAAGCGAGAAAAATATACAATTTATAAAATTTATATCTAAATTAGTAAATTTAATTTATTACTTAAATATTAATTTTATGGATCTATATTTTTTTCACAAATTTGCTGAAAAAATATAGGTAAATTCTGAGAAACGTCATTATTCTATTAGCCTTGCATCATCATAATCATCATTATATTAATTATTATTATTATTTTGCCACAGATAATGATCATTATATATTTGTGTGCTTAAATTAATAAAATAAAATTATATAGCTAAAATAAAAGGCCTTTAAAATCAATTAATATTATAAATAAAAAATTATATATATAAAGGCAATGCAATCACTCATTTGGGGTCTCCACTTATAAGTCCACTATACCCTGCCCCTTTTCATGATAATGAGAACCATTTTCTCTTACTAATTTAATCTTCGGGTTTTTATTTGTTATTGTTTAATATACTTGAATTTATTAGATAGTATCAAAAAATTAAACAGCCTTAATTAATGATGAAGACAAGTGAATGTAATGTGATCAAAAGTTTGAAATATTAATTTCTTGAAGCCAAGTTACTAGAAATTTTTACTTAGTAAATTTTTTTAATTTTGACATAGCCTATTTTTAATAAAATATCTTAGTTTTAACCTGAATAATATTTTTTTAGTTAAATTTAAAAAAAAAAAAAAGACTAATTAATATGTAATTAATTTGAGACATGATTTGATAGTAATACAAAAATAAAGTTTATTAAATTTTAAATTTGTAGATTGGGAGATTTAAAAAAATAAATAAATGAGTTTTTGATCAACTTTGGTTGATCTAGTAATCCAACCAAATCAAGGGGAAAGGTAAAAAGAAAAAGTGCATAATTAATAACATGGGATTATAGTTGATAATGATTAACGAATAATGATTGCTTTTGGAAGCAACGGTTGAAAGCTTGGAATAAGTGTGGGACAAAAAGGCGCATACCATAACGTCCTAAGTTGGCTGCACGACTGTCATGCAATGCAATTTGCTTCCCAAGGCCACGTGGTTGACGTCATCCTTACTTTTGTTTTTTTAACAACAAAATCATATTTTACTATATTACAACGCATTAATAAATAATTAAAAATTAAAAACTTTAAAAAAAAAGTAATGCATCTCTCAATTTTTTTTTAAATTTTTTTTATTAAACTTGTCGAAATAAATTTGGGTAATAAATTATAAATCTTGAAAATATTAATTAGTACCAAATTTTTTTGTACAAAAAAAACTTTTATAAAAAGGAAAAAACGCTTCCATGAAACAAGAAAAGAACTTTCTTAAAATAAGAGAGAAACTATCCTATAAAAAGAGAAATTCCTCCACACACACACAAAAGGGAAGTCCCAAAAGTCTTTGCAAAGAGGTGACTATGGTTGATGTCATCATCCTACCTCCTCCATTCTTTTCTCCTTGTCCACATTTGATACTTTCAAGCCCAAAGACAAGTATAGCGGGCCCAATTCTACTGTCTAGAACAAGGGAGAAAAACGAAGAAGACCAGGCTCATCGCCCAAATGGCTCTCACAAAGCCCAATATATTGTTGCCTATGTTATTGTAATCGTTTGTATCTTTGTAGTTATTTGTCCCAAAGAAAAAAGTATCTTTGTAGTTTATATTGGCCGTCAATATTTATATATTTGGTGCTAGCTGAATTAATAGCTCTTATAATAAAAAATAAATTTATTTTACATTTCAAACCATGAATGTTAAAATTAATTTATGAGAGTTATACGTAAATTTCATTTATCAAAATACTAATTTTATACAATAATTTTTATTGATTTAATATCTCAATTTACAAATTTTCCCATGTGTAATGTGGAAATAAGAAAATAAAAACAATCTCTAAATTGTATGATATAAATCAAGAAAATGAAAACATCAACAAATTTTTATAATATATGATTAATCTAATTATATAATAGAAATATTCATGTTTATTTTACTTTTAAAAAATTGTACTCATCCACTCTCATTTATACTTTCATAGTTTTTTTTTTAATTTAAAAAACATTGCCATGTAGCCCCAACTTTACTGCAATTAACTCTTCTTCATTCAAATCAAATGTTAACCCCTAGCCTACTTATATTAACTCCTTAATTTATTTTTCTTAATTAAAATGTCAAGTTCATCTTCTTTATCTAATTATAATGAACTTTTTGAATTTACAAATTAAAAAACATGTATTAGGCATGTGACTTTAAAGTATCATACTTAAAGTTTAATTTAAATAGAGAAATGTGTATTGTATTAAAATATATAAACTAGAAAAAAATAATATTTTAAAATTAGAAAAGAAATTACTGTAATTGAAAATATAAATCAAAATAAATAAATCTAATTTTTTTTTACTTTTGAAAGTACAACTTGCCTCCGTTTGCGTGTGGTCTAATGAAAAGTCTCCAAAAACTATTCATAATTAACACAAAGTTTGAAGTTCAAATTTTCACTCAGTTGTCAAAATAATACCAAACGTCTTAAAAATTAAAATTTTTGAATTCGAATTCCAGTGAATAAATAAATAATAAATAAAATTGCAAAGGTAGAGGTGGGTCCCCCACCGTAGAAGCGGCGCTGTCAGTGATGACTAATGAATGAAGAAACGCTTAACTTCGGATATAGATCCTCTGCTGCGGGCGCAGAGGAACTTCCAGCTTTTCCTTTTTTTTTTTTTTTCTTTTTTCTTTTTTATTTATTTATTTTAATAATAATACTTTTTTATACATTTTTAATTTAATTTTTTTTAAAAATTTAATTTATCAATTTAATCTTTTAAAGATTAATTTATTTTAAAAATATTTTTTAAATTTACTATATTAATAATATTTAATACATTTTTTTATCTGTTATAACTAAAAATTTATATAATTTAAATAAAAATAAAATTTAATTAATTGTTTATTTTTATTAGTTAAATAAATTTATTAAACATCTATTAATAGAGTTAAGATAAAAATAATTATATAAAAAATTAATTTCTTTTAGTAACATGTCCAAAAAATTAAACCTTATAAAAATTAAATTAAAAATACATAAATATCAAAATAACAATTAACTCTTTTATTTTTAAATTTTATAAGATTTTGATAATTAAATTAAATTAAAATAAACTTATTATTATTAAAATAAATTAAAAATAATAAAAAATTTAAAATGCAATAAAAACTATATTTAACATATTTTCATATATCTTATAACTAAAAGTATTTTGAGTAGTTAAATAAATTTATTAAATTTTTATTTATAAAATTAACATAAAATATTTTTTTAAAAAAATAATTTTTTAAATACTATATTTAAAAAATTGAAATTTTTAAAAATTAAAATTTTAAAAATATATTTTTTAAATATCAAAATAACATGCTCTTTTCACTTTTAAATTTTAAAATATTTTAGTTATTTTATTAAATTAAAATAAATCAATTTTTATTAAAAATAAATTATTTGAAACATAAGTTTAATTTTTTAAAAATTTGTTCAAAAATCAAATTTATTTAACTAATCAAATTAAACTTTAAAATAAATAAAAAGTTAAAACACAGCATTGCGTTTAAAGGCACAGTGGAGGATCTATATTCGCTTTAGGGGGTGTTTGGTAGAGGAATTTTTTTTGGATTTCTGAGAAATTAAACTTGTGAAAGTTTAATTTCTATGTTTGGTTTCTGAATTTTAAAACAGAATTTTCAGGAATTCTAGATTCTTTGAAATAATTTTTTATAAAGATTCTCACCAAAAATTTCTCATGTATGGGGTGAGAATCCAAATTTTTCATGCCATTGGAATCTTTTTAAATATAAAAAGATAATAATATCCTCCATTTTGTTATTTTTTTATCTCTCTCTCACCCATACTTTCTCTCTCATGCCTTTCTCTCTTATTTTCTTTCTCATAATTTTTTTTTCTATTATTTTTTCTGTTATTTTTGTACTTATTTTCTTTCTCCCATTTTAATATAAATAAGGATATTTTTAAAAAAGTACTACAATTTTTAAAAAATTATATTATAACCAAATTTAATAATAAAATATTTTTAAATAAATATTTAAAATCAATCAAACGTATTTTATATATTTTTAATAATTATTATTTTTTAAAAATATATTTCTCAACAAAAATAATTTTTAAAAATGAAAAATATTAACAAACGCCCCATTACCTCAAGATATGTGCGCCATTCAATGCATTCCACCTTTCCTTCCCCTTTTTACCATCTGTATTCTTTAGCGCCTGACAAATTCCCTTTGACTTCGTACCATTTATTGCTTGCTCTGCTTCCCATAATTTCTGCTTTCGCATTTATATGACTCTGAGTATAATAATAAATTCGGTGAGATTAAAATAAAATTATTTTCATTTTACTCTTCTCACAGTTTTTTAATTTAATCTTAAAAAAAGAAATTTCCTCTTAATTTTTATTTCCTTCCAAATTTTCGCTATTGCCATACTGAATCAGGTATGACATTTTAATTTTAATTTTTTGTTTTTTAAAATTCGACTTCTAAATTTCAGGGTGTATTGATTTTATTAACATCATTTACCAAAATCATTGAAAAAATATATATAAAATGGGGTTTGGTATAATAGAATTTTAATTTTTTTAAACACTTACAAAATTAATTTTAAATATAATAAATATGTAAATTTTAGAATTTATGTATTATACATGGTCTAAATAATATAAAATTTTTTTTTATTCATCTCATATTTATTTTATACATAAATTTTTATGTACATAAAAAATTAATATACTCGTAAACGAAACGCTATTTAAAAATAAATCTTTTTGGCTCAATTTTTTTCTAGAATGTTTCCTTTTAAAAAAAAAAACATTTGATATTTGGTATTGAGCAAATTTCTTCATATTTTGTTCTGAAGACCAGTGTTGGAACTATTTAATAATTCATTCAAAACCATTAAAGAAACTTGATAATTATATTAGAATTTAATTTTTTGGAAGTTAAAATGTTTTATTATTAGATGTATTTTAATATTTTTTTTAATTGGTATGAAAAGTATTGATTGGAGAAAGATTATCTTTTAAAAAATATTTTACAAATGAAATTTTAAATGAATTAAAATGATATATAAAATTTCACTATTAAAATCAATACCTTAGCTTTCACTTTCACAACTGACAACCATATAGAAGTACATTACTTTTACAGTTATTAGTTAGTAATAATCATTATGATAATATTAATTTTAATTAAAAAAATTAAAATATATGTATAATTATTATTAATACAACAAAATTAGTCAGAATATTATTGTATTAAATCTAAAAAATAATAAAATCATGATTATTTTAATAAAAAATATTTAAACTATTTTGATTTATCAATTTTTGACTGATTTGGTGGATTGTTTTTAGTATAATTTGAAAGATCAAACTGAATGAATTTTTCTAACAATTTACTAATTTCACGGTCGAAGTTAATACTTACAAGGTTGATTCTGGATTTTTAACATTAAAATGGTGGATTAACGGCTCAGAACTATTTTGTGGAAACTGTGTCTCATCTCTGATCTTTTTGGCTTGGTATTAGTTGTACATGCTTCTATATGGTCTGGTTAAGGTTGGAAAGTGCAAATTTCAATTATTGCAGACCGGGACCATACCCGCAGGCCCCGGTATTACCAGCAGCGCCTTCCCTAAGATAGACTTTAAGTCCCTCACTGTTTATGGGTGTTGGTGGCTGCTGCACATTAAATTAAACCAAATCTACCCACATAAGCAACTCATTTCCTCAGTTTCCTTTTTTCCAATTTTTTTTAAATTATTATTATTTCATTTATATACCCTTCAATTTTGATTAAGTTAAAAAATAATTTAATTTATAAATATTTTAATTTAATATAATATAAGTAATTTTAAATTTAAATTAATATTTATAAAAAATTAAAATACAAAATTTTAATATAATTTTTTAAAAATTTTAAATAATTTGAATATAAATTTTATAAATTTCAAAAAAATTATTACCTCAATTTGAAATAAAAAAAATGTAAGTGTAATTTTTAAAAATTAAAAAAAATTAATCTAATTTATTAAAACTAATTTTAAAGACACAGTATATTTAATATTTTAATATCATTGGAATAATTTCTTCTTTAACGGAGAGATTTAGAGAACATATATAACATGCACACCTGTGGACACACTGTTGATTTCAAATATGCAAAGTCATTCGAGCTTGGCTTAGAGATATTAAGAATGACAATGGAATTGATATATAAAGTACGTAGTTTAGGTTTAAACCAAAAAAAATGGAGAAAAAGAAGCAATATCAAAATGGGATCAATAATAGGTAATTAGAGGTTGAATCATATATTTGATTTTTTTGTTAATTTTTTTAAAATTTGAATATAAAATTTAATAAATATTTATTTTAAATAAAATTCAAAACATCAAACTAAAATATTTGATTCAAGTACGAAATTAATTAGATAGGGACCACTAATCAATTAAGAATGAAATATGACATGACAGTAAAGAAAAATTATTGTTACCTTAAACATGTCAAGCATTATAAATTCCCAATTTTATTTTCTTGGAGAAAAAAAAAAACAAGGATTTTTCCTTCACTATCTTCGCCGAAAGAATTAATATCAAGAAGAGATGAGAAACTATGAAGGCTTTTCTTAAAACATTCTCGCTTGATCCTTTCTGTACAAACTCTGCAATATTACAGTATAGTTCTCTTGGTGCTAGCTTCACACAAGCCAAAATGAAAATCTATACAAGAAAGAAACTTTTCTACGTCACTGAATCTCTTATTTTCTGTAGCGCACTTGAGACAAGATTGAATTTCGGTAAAGTTCGATTGAAAAGAAATACCTCTATATATATTTAACATCGATCATAAGCACAGAAAACTATCAGAGTATGCAGAAGAGTAATTCTCAGACTCGGAAGAAAGGAAAAATTAGAAAGGTCGAAGAGGAACAAAGATTTGGTGCTCATCTGTAAGACTTGAGCATAGCTCCACAGAAAGTGCATATAATGGCCTTCCAAGATTTCCAGTAGAATGGAACGTAACAAAATCTCGTTTGTGTCATCATGTCCGCCACGCTTGCTCCACTGCCGCACCGCGAGCACGTCCCGGCCGCCGGCTTGCAACGCTTCACCTTCCGGGTCTGATCCACCAGAAAACAGAAACATACCATGTTAAAAAATCCGAAAACCTCAAATTAAGAAGGGGTTTGCTAAGGTTGTTCTTCAAAGGTTGCTTTCTGTGAGGGTTCTTTTACTACCGCTGCCGATGTAAAATATCTCTGGCTTTATATAGAGAGATAAATCATTAAAAGGTCGAGCTGTAGGTTGGAGAAATCGGGATATCAACCGTTGATGAGTGACACGCATCAGACGATCTGATTTGGTTTGATCCGTTGTGGTGACACGTGGGAATGCATTCGATGGAGGAGCTAGTATTTTTGTCATGTCATTCAAATGTGGCAGGGAACCTGCTACACAATCATGATAATCGTGTGGATGATTGCCACGTGGGGGTCCCAGTTGGCAGTGTGTAAATGAATAAGAAGAGGGTAAAATAGGATAAGGGAAGATAGCAATACAACTCGTTAATTTTTACGCTGCAAAACATTAATTGTTGCGTAAATGCTCATTTTAATGTATTTTAAATATTTAATAATTAAAAAATTATAATACCGAAAAAATTTAAAAAATTTGAGTTGAAATGTCATTACACTTTGATATCTTACATATAATACAAATATTTAAAATATTTAATATTATCTAAGCTACTAAATATTATATAAAATATTACTATTTTGATAATATGAAATCACACTATTTTTAATTTTATTAATTTTTATAAAATATTAATTATATCATTTTATTTATAATTTTTAATTATTATAGTAAATATTAAAATATAAGATACAACAAGATGTGAGATATTGTGTATAAAACACCTTAAATTTATCTGAAAAATATTGATATATTTTATTTAAATATATACCAAAAATTCTTCTTTATAATTCAAATAATTTAAGGGTGTTTTTTTAAAAAAATTAATGTAAGAAAGGGTTAATGAAAAATTATGTTTTTTTTTCTTGGTATTATAATGCATAACGTACAGCTATAGAAGGTTCGTACATAAAACTTTTGCAAATTACCTACGTCTCTCATTAATGAGTATTGTTTTAAATTCGTACTTGTTATTTTTAAAATACACGTTTTTTTTATGAGATTTTACATTTTTTTAATATTACTATATAACTTATAAGATATATATTATGAAATAGGGTTCTTATGTATAAAATGTCAATTAAAAGTTCTTATAAAAAATATTTAATAAAAATTAATAAAATTAAAAGTGATACAATATGAAATTACCACTTAGTACTCACAGATTTATCATTGGATGACACTTCAATTTTGATACTCACGTTAGAGGTGTATAAAAATAGAATCGATTTATTTTAAATATATTAATTTTTATTATATTTTAAAAATATTTTACATATATTTTTTTAAAACTTAGCCATCTCTATTTGAATTTAAATAAAAATTTGAAATTGATACAAAAATTTAAAAAAAATAGGCCCAAAAAAATTTAAATAAATTAAAAAAAAAATTTCCAAAATCAAAAAATCAAAAAACCAAACCAAACCGAACCGTTATTTAGCGGTTCGGTTTGGTTCAGTTTAATGAAATCAAACCGAATCAATTAGGTCTACGTTTTGCAATTTTTTTTTAATTTGGTTCGATTTGGTTGAAATTCAAAACTGAATTGAATCGCACCTATGTACACCCATAACTCATGTATTACATAAAAAAAGAAGGAAAAAATATCCTTTTTTTATATTTTATTTTTTTTATTGTTATTTTTTTTATTTTTAAAATATACACATACTTTTTATAAAAATAAAAAATATGCTACAATTAAATTAATTTAAAATATTTCATTAGTTGTTACGTTATTATATTGTCCATTTATATTTTTTTTATCAATATATTTTCATACAATGTTATATTATTATATTTTTATTTATTTATATTTAAAAAAGTGATAGTAGATAATAATTTTGCATTTTTTTAATTTTTACAAAAAAAAATTATTGTTAAGTTATTTTTAAATATATTTCAATTATTTTTAATATTTTAATAGGATAAATATTAATTTCAATAAATATTAAGGGGTACATATATTTAAATAAAAATATATAAATATTAAAAGTACTTTTTAATATATAAACATATGTTTAAATGTTTTTTGGATCTAAAATTAATTTTTTGCATCATTTTTTACAAAGAGACTTATAAATTGTTTATACTTTACCTAGCTCGATTTTCTTTTAGAGATTAAAAAAATCAGCTAAATTATACATTATTCACAATTTATAAATTGTGAATAAATACTTTATAAATTGCAAAGTTTAAAAAAATAGTAAAAATTAATTTTTTGCATATTTTTCTTTTGTATCATTGCAAAGTTTCATAGTTTTTAAAAAATAGATAAATAATTTATAAATTGTTTATTTTGAAATATTAAAAAATTTAATTTTATTGTAGATGACTCCAAAATTTTCAAAATTTCTTAAGGGTTTGGACATTTCTTATCTCACTAATTGAATTATCATCACATAAAATTAAAAATAGTAAAAATTATCTATATTTTATTAATGTTTATATTCTTTTCAAACAAATACACCTCATAATATTTATTGAAAATAACTAAAATATATTTTTTAAAAAATTAAACAATAAAATTATTTTTAGTAAAAATAAATATAAATAAAAACTACTATTTAATATCAATTGATTTTTTTTTAAATAAAAAAATAATAACATAATATTATATGAAGATATTTTGATAAAAAAAAATTAACAGAATATTTTAAATAAATTTAATTGTAGTGTATTTTTTATTAAAAAATAAAATACAAAATTCTCTTTAAAAAAATGACGTATTACATTTTCCAAACGGATATACTATTCAAAGTTGCAGGGAATGTTTTTTTATTTTTGTGGACCTACAGTTGCACACAGTTCAAATTTCAAACTTTTGCCGACTATTGAAAAGTCCGAATGTCTCTTACAAACGGTGTACGCCCGTTGTAAATATTCTGCCCACGTTTATGATGCAGAAGGTACAAATATTTATTATCTCCATAATATAACAAAGGGTTTTATTATAAATGTAGAAAAACGGACTGATAAAATTAAATTGAATCGATTAAAATTTGAATTAAATTAATTAAAATTGGTTAGTTTATTTTTTTTTTAAATTGACCGATTCGACTCGATTTTTGATTGGAACAAAGTTTCAACCGAATCAAATCCAATCAGACTAAATTATTTTAAATATATTAATTTTATATAATATAATATAATTTTTATTATATTTTAAAAATATTTTATATATTTTTTTTAGATTTAATCATTTTTATTTAGACCCAAATAAAAATTTAAAATTGATATAAAAATTAAAAAAATGAACTCAAAAAAATTTAAATGAGTCAAAAAAACTAAAAAATTTTGGCCCAAAAAATTGAATCAAACCAAACTGTTGTTTAACTATTCGGTTTGATTCGATTTAATAGAACTAAACCAAATCGATTAAGTCTACTTTTTACTATATTTTAGTAGTTTGATTCGATTTGGTTGAGTTCCAAAACCAAATCGAACCGCACTTATGTTCAATCTATTTTATTATAGGCAACTCAAATTTTTTTAAATATAAAAAGCACAAATATTGATTAAGATCAAACAGCAAGGAACTTGAGTTTCGACAGCTCGACGTAACAAAATTGTGTAACAAATTACTTACAATATTTTTATCATATAAGAATTATATTATTCCAAATAATTGAGACAAGTAGTACTACTTATTCAACGGAGTATAGATTAAAAAAATCCTATTTTTATCTACTTTTTCGATTTATTTAGGAAGATACATTTATTAGATGTGGTCCAAATATTTTAAAGATGATTAAAATCGTGTATATATTTGTTAAAAGATGGGTCCAATGTACAATAAAGTAGGTTTATAATAAATTCTTAAAAAGAACTAATATATGTAAGGTTTAATTATAATTTTGATAATAATAATAATAATAATAATAATAATAATAATAATAATAATAATATGGGCAAGTTAATTCATTCGGTAATATTGAAATTATTTTAGAATTTGAATTTAACGGAACCAAATGAACTAAAATAATAATAATTAAAACAACTCTATGGAAAGACCCACTTGGCAGAAAGAAGAGCATCGATACTTCATATAACTTAGAGAAGAAGTTTATTTTTGTGACTATGACTTTATTAAAGCCATTGGCAAGGTCCATCATCAATTAATACTGGGGTTGAAATATACAAAAGGGACAATAAATGTGGGGGAATGTGTTTCAAAGGTTATGTTAAAGGTGTTGGTTTGCTAATTCAATTAGAACTCTTCGTTGGTTGGAAAAGTTTGAACACATGCTGCATGTTTATGTGTTGGGAAGAATTATGGGTCTTTTTTTCTTAATAAATCAAGTTGTTAAACTTTACCGAAAATAAGAAGAAAGAGGTTTTTAATTAATACAAATTTGACATTAGACTCCTATCTCGCCTAAAAAATAGATAAACTTTACGACTTTTAAAACATACATTCATAATAAATCTGACCATGAGCAGTTTCAAAAAAAAATAAAATTTAATCTTCAAATTAAAAATTTAATATTTCATGCCAAACTCAAGTTTTTATTTCAAAACATGCTTAAACTTGGCTCGACCCAAAAAATAATATATATATATATATATATATATATATATATATATATAATTTAATAGTTTTAAAAAAAATTATTGTTTAAATGTATGTATTAATTTATAAAGTATTTTTTAAAAATAAGTTCAAAGTTTTATTTGTTTTTAAAATTTTCAAAAGATAAATAATATTTTGCAGGTTTGACCCAAATTCCAAGCTTAAATATGTCTATATAAACCTGAGCCTTTTTTTTACTTTAAAAAAATCAGCTTAAATATAGTTAAATCTGAAGTCTAAATTATAAATATATATTTCACAACACTCCAACCTTTTTTATGGCAATTGTTCATATTTTAAATAATTACTTAGATACATTTAGTTAAAGAAATCTTTAATTAATTTTTAACCAATTCCTCTAAAAGTATTTTATCGTAAATAAATTAATACATACAATAGCTAATGTCTTGCTAAGTTGGGAGCATACACAAATGTCCCACAATAGTTGATGTAACGTGCGGGTTTTTTTTTTTGATACGCATGTTAAATACGCCATATGTATAAACACAATATATACATATTTATTACAAATCTCATACATGTTATAATTATACAATACAATATTTCAAAACACAATATACATATTTACGTATATATATATTACAAATCTCACACATATTATATTTATACAATATAACATTTCAGTACATAATTAAGAGTTTTTATACAGCACTTCATCCTTGAAATACAAAGGGTGAGGAGATGGTGCTGACATCTAAATCTCCATCAGTAACGTCATTTTGTGTTACATCTCATTTTTTTTTATCTGAACATAACACCACAATAATAGTGAAAACAACGGTTTCAAGTAGATTTAACATAAATAAAATATGATGAGAAAACAGGAGTTATGTTCAGCTGTATAAGCCACAGAAAAATATCAAAATTTTGAGATAAAATCATCATTTTTGTTTATGCATAATTATCATACTACACATGCACTAAAAATTTATTTTTTTAATGCTCAGCCATATCACGGTTTTTAATTTACTCATTTGCTATATGCATAGTGACCGATCGACTACAGTCACAATAAGTGATCAGAGAATATGAGTACATCACCCTCCTACCCCCTCACATTACCACTGTCACTTGGTTGGAGCGGCCCTCCCTTGGCTCACTCAGGCTAATAGGGCGTCCCCTACTCGGTACCGTCTCAAGCCATGCAACCCGTCGATATTCATCCATACATATAAATGTATATATATATATATATATATAATTTCATATTCATCAAATACAATACATAACTATCAAGCAATTCGTCATGAGCTTTACGCTTGCCATTTAATTACTTTTATAATATGATGCATCATTTTTATACCAAATGATTAATAATCATTCATCACATAACAATACTCTATATAATTCATTGATACCAAAATCATCATTTTAAAAGTATTTTTCTTGAATATATGTTTCCTAAAAATATTACAACAAACAAGATTATTTTTAGGCATAAAACAGTGAAAAGTATGATAATCTAGCACCCAACACGGCCTGGCCATATTCAAGACATGGACATATTTGAAAAATACTTCAAACATGCTTAAAAGCAGCCCCGAATACGGCCTATCCGTGTTAAAGCAACCTATAACACAGTCTGGCTGTGTTCAGTGACCTTTCTTCACTTTTTCATCATATCTCCCTCATACGAACTTCGATTGAGGTGATTTCAAATCCTATAGGAATCTAAGACAATTATCTACAACTTTTATGTTTATAGATTCTTCAAATTCTCTACGGATTATTCTCAGAAAATTAAAATTAAAATACTTATTTTTACTATCCTAAATTCTGATATCTGCTCAATTAATCAGTCATATCTCCCTCATATGAACTCCAAATTAAGTAATTCTAAAGCCTATAGATCCGTGAGACATATATCTACAATTCATATGTTGACCATTTCTTTAAAATCTTTACCGAATTTTCCCAGAATTTTAAAAATCAAAGCTTCCCCAATTATTCTAATATTCAGCTTAATTTATCTTCTCCTTTGATTTTCTTTTATATAATCCCATGCACTCATATGCATGTCCAAACATCCAAAACAGAATTTCATATAAATTTTCAGACCACATGTTATCTAAAATCACATCTAAACAAATTTAAAAATGTATATATAATTTTGTACAAAAATTTATTAAATGTTAAACCTACCTCAAATTCTTTTAAACTCGGTACTTGATTTCTTGATTTCTCTTTACTCTTCCTTCTCCTTCTTCTTCCACTTTCTCTTCTTCTTCTTCCTCTTTCTCTTCTTCCTCTTTCTCTTCTTCTTCTTCCCCTTTCTTTTTCTCCTTTTCTTTATCTTCTCTTTCCCTCCGTCACTCCCTCCCCTTCTCCTTCTTATCTTCATGTTATTTTATTTTATTTTATTTTTTCATTACTTACCCCTTACCTACTACCTTTTTATCTCCAAAATACTCTTACCATCATCCATAATTACACTAATGATATCTCCATTAATTATATAAATTAAATGTCATTTTAACTATACCTACTATCTTATTTGATTTAAGTAAAAATAATTTAATCCTCCCATGAGATCCAAAATCTTTTTTCCTCTCTGAAAGAAATAAATTTTAATTAGTAACATAAGAAAAAAAAATTGAGATGTTACAGTTGATACAGAAAAGGACTGATAAACTATTGTTTCA
This sequence comes from Gleditsia sinensis, assembly GCA_037074535.1. NCBI lineage: Eukaryota > Viridiplantae > Streptophyta > Magnoliopsida > Fabales > Fabaceae > Gleditsia > Gleditsia sinensis. The sequence goes on from CM073466.1 coordinate 9,582,753, forward strand.
TACACAAATTAATGATGATAGCTAAAGTTGAAAAATGATAATAGATTAGTGGGGAATGAATGAGAATTAATATTGATAGGAACACATTGCAGCAAAATTTGTGGTTCCGTTAAAGCCGAAATAATTGAATGATAATGTAGTTACCCATAAGTATAAAACATTTTTTTGAAGTAAAATATTTTTAAACCTATTTATACTTCATTTGAGATTAAATCTCTGCATAATTTAAAAAATATACCTCTCACATTAATATAATATATTTAACAAATAAATTCTTTTAAGTACTAATTCTAAATTTTATATCTGAGTAATTAAAATAAAAAAATACGCTAGCTTTCCTTAACTACTAAACCAACCTTTTAACATCAAGCACAAAGATCTTTTATTATTCGTTGGGATGTTTCAATCACATATTAATAATAGTCATCTACTCAATTGTACCATATATAATTTGTTTGCACATGGAATAGAATGCAAAACACAATATACCTCTCATTTTTTGCTCTTTTTGGACGATATTTTTGAAAATTGTGCAAAATATAGATTTATAATTTATTTTATTATTTAATATTAATATAATTATTTTTAAAATTTGTGTTATTGTAATTAATTATTATAATATTTAAGATTAGTTAAAATTATTATTTAAGTGTTTGAATTCAAAAAATTATTATCTATTCATTTTACCCTATTAGGGTAGTTATCATTTGAGTATTGAATTTAGAGAATTACTATCTCTTCCTTTTATTTTATATATGTATATATATAAAATATGTTTAGTGTCACGCCTCAATTTAATGAAACGTGAATTACACAATAAATAAATAACTTTATCTTTATATATATTTGAATATGGCTTCACATTGTCACATATTCAAAAAATATCATACGTTACAAATTTTCAGTATAGCTAATTATACATATCAATGCTACACTTAACAATATTACAACAGAGGTAAATATTCTGTCTGTGACATTCAAAGTATACTCTCAATTACAATGACATGACATTAAACATTTTGAGTCTTAAAAACAACGAAGACTCGCCTAAATAATATAACACCTAACTGATCATGTATCTGTAGGGCCAACCTCTGTATCTTTATTTAAAAAATGTGAAAATATCGTGTAGTGAGTTTAACAATTCAATGAGTAGATAATACTTCCTATGACCTCTCAGATCAACATATGGATGTACTCACTAGTTAAAATTTATCATATCAAAATTTACAGTTCAGAAATGCATTTATATGGGACCCATATTTTCAAATATTCTTAATTTTAATCAATTCAAATATCTGTATCTAAATATGATACAATATGATCATTAATCAAACGGTGATATACATTTAAAACATTTCATGTAAAAATCTTAGGAGGACCCCATATCAGAACCACCATATCAACCCCTTCCGTATTTTGTTGGTGTAGGATTTGTCTATACTTAGTATCTCAGTCAAGGTTTTCCCTACCACCATTCAAGAGAACACGCGAAGGGACTCTAATATAGGCAATTCCCCAAGCACAAAACAAGGGAAGACAAATCACATCTCATACGGCATCTTATCCGGATAAGAGGCATTCCGCTCTCCATCACATATCATATCCCATGCGTTGGCCATCACACGAGACTAGCACCATCCCTACTAGCTAAGGTATCAAGGTGCACCAGAGTTAATATCACCTACTGTTAGCAGACAGTGTTTCTAATAGTATCACTCCACAACAGAGGTTTCAGAATAATTCAAAAATCTCAATTTCAATATAACTCATCTGTCATAAATTACCCATTCAGAGTTTATCACATATGCAAGCTCTTTTTTAAGGCAATCATATAACTTTATAAATCAATGTCATATGCATAAGTTTTCATATCACCATTCAATGAAAAATACATGTGAAATCAGCTATACTATGAGTTCAGAAATTCCGTTCAAAATTATATTCTTCTTGAATTATATTTCAAATTGTAAGCAATTTTAGATAATTTTAATACATTTCAGAAACATATAAAAGTATAAATATCTCATAAACATAATCATATACATGCTTAAAGATCAAAAAGAGTATAAAGCAAGCCATAGGAAGAATCATCTACTCATAAAATTAGGGTACCAAGTTGGACAACCCTAAAATCCATGTTTTCAATCCAAATTCGGTAAAATAAACTCTAAAATTTAGTCCGAAAGGTCCAAAAACCCTAAAAATGACTCTGAATTTGCAAAATTTGATTTCCAAGAGCTCAGTCAACATAGGTCAATGGAAACAGGTTCGACTTCATGCGCTACATGAGCTCCCAGGGAGAGCTGCGCGTGGGCTTCGCTCACCGAGGAAGAAGCGGCGCATGGGGGAGCGTGCGGTGGTGGATGATCTTAAAATTTAAGATTCTAAGGTTTTGACATCTTCTGGATCGATCTACGACGTTAGTTTTTGCGTTTGAGAACCACATATAAGAGTTTCGGATATTATCTTTTTAGGCGATTTTTCTTTTAATTTTTCGGCCAATCTCCGGCCAATTTTCCAAAAACTAATCGGATGAATTTGTAGAACTCTTCGTCCTAAGTCCGTTGATAGTGGTGGTGTCGAAATCTGAGGTTCGAAAGCGGAGAAATCTTAGAAAAACGTTTGAGGGTTTCAAAAGAGAAAATTCTGAGTAGAGAGAGAGAAAATTTCAAATTTTTCCTCTTTTAAGTGGTTGAGGCTCTTAAAATATCCCGGGACACTTTTCTGTAAAAATTAAAATTTAGAAAGAGGTCTTTGCTAATTTTTCTTATTTACATTTTAACACTGAAATTTTAAAAAAATTGCATTTTGACTCAAAAACGTAAATTCTCATATTTTCTTTATAATTCTTTAACTCATGTAGTAATTCTTTAATTAGAGTTTTCCTTAAATTTACGATTATTACATTTAAAGTTTAAGAAACATGCTAATGTGGAACCATATATATACAGCAATCTTGTTTTTATAGACTGCTAAATTTCAGCACTAGCTAGAAGCAATCCTTGTGCAGTTAAGGGAGCAATATATCATTGTGTTTCTCAAATATTTGTGCCACTATTGTAGGCAACCTCATCTTTGTACTGCAAGTATTCTAAAGGTTTTGCCATGGATAACTTCATTTTGTTTTTGTTTTTGGCTAGTTTATTTTGTTTATCATGCTTCATTTACTCTCTTTTTTTTTCTTAAATTCATTAATATTAAAATTTTTATTTTGTGATCATGCTAGAACAACCACGAACAAGTTTTCAAAGAATTGTTAAAGATCATTGCAAAATTTGATGAGAAAATAGGGAAAACCAGTAAATGAAACTTTATTCAGCTTTTTCTCAATCAATCTACATCCAACTGACTTTCTGATATATATAGAAAGTCAGTCAACCGAAAAGAAAGGAATCCAACAAATACATGAAGACATCCAGCTAAGCAAGCACTACAAGTAACCAATGAAAGTGATACACGTAGATTAAGTATGCTTTAATACCCCCCCGCAAGCTGGAGCATACAAATTATGAATGCCCAGCTTGGAAAGAGAAGCTCGAAACGGAATAGGAGGAAGAGGCTTGGTGAAACAATCAGCCAACTGAGCATGGGAAGGAACCAGAAGCAAGTGAATCAACCCAGATAGTAACTTCTCACGAACAAGATGACAATCAATATCAAGATGCTTCGTACGTTCATGAAAAACTGGATTCTTAGCAATATGAATGGTCGATTGATTATCGCAGAAAATCGTAACTGGAGAAGTATAAGGAAGCTGAAAATCCTGAAGTAGATAAAGCAACCATTGAACTTCACAAGTGGTAGAGGCAAAAGCACGGTACTCAACTTCAGAGGAAGAACGAGAAACGGTTGGCTGCTTTTTGGACCTCTAGGAGATGAGACTTGAGCCAAGGAAAACACAAAAGCCAGTAACTGATTTACGGGTTAAAGGACAAGTGGCCCAGTCTGAATCAGAGTAGGCAGTTAGTGTTAAAGAAGAGGTGCTGGAAAAGAATAAACCTTGTCCAGGACTGCCTTTCAAATAACGGAGTACGCGATGCAAAGCTTGGAGATGAGACTCGGTAGGAGAATCCAAAAACTGAGACAAATGATGCACAAAAAAACTGATATCCGGTCTTGTATTGCATAAGTAAAGAAGCTTCCCAATTAACCGGCGATAGGAAGTAACATCAGGCAAAACTGGACCGTCTGAAGAATTACAAGATGTCATGGGTGTGGACGCCGATTTGCAATCTTGGAACCCAGTATCAAACAATAAGTCTAAAGTATATTTGCGTTGACACATGTTAATACCAGCACTGGAACGAGCAATCTCAAAGCCCAGAAAATACTTAAGATCACCAAGATCTTTGATTTTAAACATATCATGGAGGACAGCCTTGAGATCAGTAATAAGAGACAGAGCATTTCCAGCAAGAATAACATCATCAACATAGATGAGAAGGAAAAGAAAATCAGAATCCTGAACTTTAAAAAACAGAGAGGAGTCAAAAGAAGCTTGAGAAAAACCTCTGGAAAGTAATGCATCAGTAAGCTTCTCATTCCATTGCCGGCTAGCCTGCTTTAAACCATACAAAGACTTGGTCAGCTTGCAAACTTGATTAGGAACAGAGGAGGTAAAACCTGGAGGAGGAAGCATGTAAACTTCCTCATGAAGATCTCCATGGAGGAAAGCATTATTGATGTCAAGTTGCTGTAAATACCACCCATGATGAGCAGCCAAAGCAAGCAATGTACGGATAGTAGTCAACTTAGCAACTGGAGAGAATGTATGCAAATAATCCAATCCATTTTGTTGGGTATAACCCTTGGCAACTAATCTAGCTTTATAACGCTCAATGGATCCATCAGCATGATATTTAATTTTGTATACCCATTTATAGCCTATGGGTGTCTTACCAGGAGGTAAAGCAGTCAAAATCCAGGTCTAATTCTGTTCTAAGGCACATAATTCAGTGTTCATAGCATCTTTCCAGCATTGATGCTGAACAGCCTCATGATAAGTTTGTGGTTCTTGATGATGGGAGATTTGAGCAATAAAAACTTGGTGAGCAGGAGCAAGATGCTATAATGTGTAATAGTGAGAGAGAGGATGAGGAGTAGTGACTGGAAGATTGGAAGGAGAATCAATCTGGGCGGAAGTACAATAATAGTGTTGAAGATAGGAATGTGGTTTATGAGATCTATGAGACCGACGAAGAGAAGGTGAAGATGAAGATGAAGAAGGAGCAGAAGTGGGCTGAGAAGAAAGAGGGGAAAAATTAGAATCAAGAGGAGAAGAAGATTGAGTAGGAAGAAGAGGATCAGCCGGAGGAATGGAAACAGAAGCAGGAAAAACAAAATCAGAAGAAGATGAACCTAATTGGAAGTCAGACCGAAAAGGAAAAACTTTTTCATAAAAATAAACATCCCTAGAAATGAAGACTTTAGAAGAATGAAGAGAATAAAGTCTATACCCTTTAGTGGATGAAGGAAAGCCAAGAAAAACGCACTCAGTGGCCCTACTATCAAACTTAGTGCGGTGAGAGGCTATAGTGGATGCATAACACAAACAGCCAAAAATCCTAAGATGGGACAGAAAGGAGGTCGACCAAACAATACCTTAAATGGAGTGGCATTATGAAGAACTGGGGATGGAGTGCAATTGATGAGATAAGCAGCATGTGTAACACAGTCAGCCCAAAAAGAAAGAGGAAGTGATGCCTGAAACTTAAGAGACCTAGCAACATTAAGAATATGCTGATGTTTTCGTTCTACTACAGAATTTTGCTGAGGAGTTTAAACACATGAAGTTTGATGCACAATTCCTTTGGAAGAAAAAAAATCTGGCATCTGAAACTCTGCCCCATTATCTAATCTTATACACTTAATTTGGACAGAAAACTGAGTGAAAACAAAATGACAGAAATTCTGCAATAATGATTTAGTTTCTGATTTAGATTTCATAAGAAATATCCAAACAAAACGACTTTTATCATCCACCAAAGTAAGAAAAAACCGATGACCATACAAAGAAATAGCATGTGAAGGTCCCCAAATATCTGCATGTACTAAATCAAAACAAGATTGAGAAATAGTAGTACTAAGAGGAAATGAAAGACGTTTTTGTTTAGCAAAATGGCATATATCACAATGACTAAACGAAGGAATTGTAACAGAATCATCTATGTGTTTTAGCAACTGCAATATGGGTGTAGATAAATGACCCATGCGAAAATGTCATATGTCAGCAGAAGCTATATTATTCACAGTACAAACAATAGAAGAATTTGATGAAACAAAAGGTGAAAGTTGAATTGGAAAAAACTAATAAAGACCATTGATCCGTTCAGCTAATCTAATCATATTCCTTCTTTGAAGATCTTGAATGAGACAAAAAGTTTGGTGAAAAATGAAATTGTAAGAATAGGCCGAAGTGAGCTTACTGATGGAAAGTAGATTAAAAGAAAATTGAGGAACATGTAAAATATTATGAAGAATGAGATGTGGTGTGAGTTGAACAGTGCCAATATGTGAAACAAGAATTCTTTGTTTATTGGGTAGATTAACGAAGGTATTGAGAATAGGCTGGTATGTAGAAAAAACACTTAATGTATAAGCAATATGATCAGTTGCTCCTGTATCAAGAATCCAACAAACATCATGAGGCATGTTATCACTGGTACAAGAGAGACTGAATGTACCTAAATTAGGAACCGAAGAATTGAAATTTGAGGTAAGTTGGTTAACATGAATAGCAGAAGAATTGCCAACACCTGTTGCTTGCTGAAGCAAATTGTTCAATTCCTTGTACTGGTCTTGAGTAATAGATGGCGGATTAGGAGTCAATGAAGACTGAGAGATCATACTATCAATTGCAGGGACCGGATCACTTTGATGCTTGGCTACAAAAAACTGTCTATTGTCAATCATATTATCAGACGATGTCAAATTTGTTTCCATACCACTGTCTTCCCAAAAACCATTAGTGCTAACGTGATTGACTTGAGAATTAGTGAATCTATTTCTACCTCTGTATCCAATTGGATAACCATGCTTCTTGTAGCATGTTTCAACAGTATGACCAGTAAAATTACAATAACTGCAAACCGGCTTATGTCCAGGGCCATTATAAGGTCTCCTTTGAAAATTACCAGTGTGCTGAACCGACAACACATTTGAACCATTAGGATTGCTGAATCACTTATTTTGCTAAAAATGAACTTGTCCTTGGCTAAGAAACACTGCAGGCTCCTCACTAGATACAACCGAAGTATTTGATTGTCTCTCATGCTGTAAAACTAGTGAGAACAACTTGTTTATGTTAGGAAGAGGATCCATTAACAAAATCTGTGACCTAATCGTTGAAAAAGACTCATTCAATCCTTTGAAAAAACGGATGGAGTAATCATTCTGCTGTGAAGTTTTCACTGTCTTGAGAGCTTCACAGGCACATTGTGGTGTACACGTACAAACTGGAACTGGTCGAAGATTGCTGTATTCATCCCAAAGAATTTTGAGCTGCGTGAAATACTCCGTGACTGACAATACATTCTTCTTGAAAGAATAGATCTCTTCTTGTAGATCAGAAATCCTAATAGCGTCACCTTAGGAAAAACGATCATGTAAATCCTTCCACACTTCTGATGCATCATCTATCCACAAAATGCTCTTAGTAATCGATGCTGAAAGCAATCTTACAAGCCACGAATAGACCATGGTATTACATCTCTCCCATGCCGGAAACAGAGCATCATTCTTGTCAGGGGCTTTTATAGTACTGTCAACAAATTTCGACTTGTTTTTGGATAACAAGGCCATCCGCATTGACCTCTGCCAAGAGTGATAGTTAGATCCAGAAACTACCGGTGATACCAAAACCAAAGAAGGATTCTCGTTTGGATACAAATAATATGGACTAGCCGGATTATCTTCTTGTCTCGCCATTGCTCTGACGACTCGCCTCTGATTATTCAATACATCTGAGTACGACATCAATATTATTCAAGATAAGAAAGAAATTAAAGAATTATGAGTGTTTGGCTGATAAGAAAATTTCTGCAGCAAGCGTTTTTTCCTTGTTCTGATACCATGATGAGAAAATAGGGAAAACCAGTAAATGAAATTTTATTCAGCTTTTTCTCAATCAATCTACATCCAACTAACTTTCTGATATATATATATAAAATCAGTCAACCGAAAAGAAAGGAATCCAACAAATACATGAAGACATCCAGCTAAGCAAGCACTACAAGTAACCAATGAAAGTGATACATGTAGATTAAGTATGCTCTAATAAAATTGTTCAACTTCTTGTTCGTGGCCAACATATTCATTCGAGGCATGTCCTTTTGTTATGGATGTTATTGCTCTCAACTTTCTTCTCTACTTCTTTCTATCTACTCTTGGAACTATACTGCATCCTCGTGGAGTGGAAAGGGTGTTGGAGACACTATTTCAAGTCCCATAAAAAATGAATTGAGAGTTGCAAGGCACCAAGTTTCCCAATTGATGTCCTTTTTCATTTGTTCTTCAAAGTTGAAAATTTTATGACCATTCTATTATAATATGTGATTTTTTTTTCACTTTAATTTTTAGTTAGTTTTATCATAGGTTATGATTAAAATCATGATTAATAGAAATCTAGCATTGACAAAGAGATAGTAATACTATTAAAGGAAACTCTTAATTTTACTCCAATTTTTACTATAACTTTACAATGTGCATAGAATATACATAAATAACCAAAAAGAGATCATAGTTGGGACCACAAAATTACATCACTAAGACTACAGACATAATATACAAACCCATGTGTTTGTTAAATTAGATTGTTGGGACCACATGCTATATACCTGAGTTTTTATCCTCCATATGAAAGCAAAGTCATGGCTCAATCAGAGTTTATCTTTGTGAAGGAGGTGCTCGGAGGGTTGGTGGTCGCGTAAAATTAGACAGTACCTACGTTTTGGGTTGTTTGTGGTGGCTTCTTTGATGGCTTGACAAACTTAGGGTTGGTGGGTTCAAGAAGAGTTTGTGGAATGTATCAGAGAATTGAGAAAGCGGCAGTTGTCAGATGCAATTGGGTTATTCACAATGACATTGCCAAGCCACGACACTTTGCTTATGGTGGCGTTGCTGGCCAGTCGTACTTTGAAGAGCAAGGAACACGGGGGTTTTTACGCAAATGCAGAGAAAAAAATAATTTCGTTTAACAAATATAATTAAATTTTTAAAATAAAATATTATTTTATTTTAAAAATATGTAACTACTTTTTTTAAATATTTTTTTAAAGGTAATTTGATCATTTGACACCCTTAAGAATTAGTTTTAATGGTAGAAATTAATAGTGGGGGTAAATTGCAATGGAAAAAATAATTAAGGAAGATATTGCTGTAATTGAAAAGAAAAAAGAGAAATTATAATTGCACCAATACATACAAATTGTATTTTCTCCTAATAAGTATCTACTCTTAATTAGCAAAAAAATTCTACCTTTTGTTTTTTGATGTGTCATGGTTAAATTTATTAATAAAATTAGTGTTTTACTAACGAAAAATTGAATAAAATAAATTTGTAAGAGTTAAGGACTAAAATAAAAATAAAAATATCTTAAAGATCAACTTCAAAGTTAATGGATTTATGTAGAACTAAATAAAATTTTAATCAAGTTCCGTTGAATAAAAATATTTTTGTTGATACGAAGTCCCCTGTACCTATGTATGACATTGAAGCAGATGTGGCATCCTTAAAATTATCATTTAAGACCTGTTTATTAGGAATATGACTTTCGGATATTCTAGTTTCTGGAGTTGGTTTATTACACTCCATTGATTAATTTTGAGCTTTTCTATGGATTCTAGCTTCCATTTCATTGAAATTAAAAATCCTAACTTCTAAGGTTTGAATTCTAAAATACGCTCTTGAAAATCAAATTCACTCCAAGACTAATATATGTGAAGACATCGTTAGTTCTCAAAAAAAAAAAAAACCTTAACTCCGGCAACATCAACCATAAATATAATAACTTTTTCATAAGCTATCAGAGAATTTTTGCTGAAGAAAAATATCCCTTCAATTTTTTTCTCGTTATTTAATATATATTTTTAACTATTTATTAATGATTTTATTTGAAAAAAAAAATCCATAGACGCAAGTATGCCGATTCGATTGAGACGGAGTTTTTTTAATTTTATAAAAAAAATTAATTTCAAAACCACATATTGTGTACAAGAATGTGAATATATATGACAAGATTGTAGGTGAAAAAAAAAGACATGACAAGATTGCAACAACATTATAAGAAAAGAAAAAAAAAGCCAAACTTGCTTTAAATTTACACTGAATTTTATTTTTGTCTCTTAAAATATATTATTTTCAATTTTGTCCCTTGAGTCTCTAAACTTTAGTCAGTAGGAGTTAAAAAAGGACAAAACTAAAATGGATAAATTTTAATGGACCAAAATAAAACTTGGCATAAAATTGAGGGGCGGAAAATATACTTTACCCAATCATTTTTTTTTTGATGAAACAAAAATAAAGATAAAAGTTATTGTACTTTATAAGTTAAATTAATCAAAGATTATAATTTTATGTTATATATGTGTGTATATATATTAAGAAAAATATAAAATATATATTGTAGTGTTTAATGATGGATGAATTATTGTATTTATCTTCAATTCTTAATAAAGTTATATATAATTAAAGAAAGTATAAAAATAATAATATTCTAACTGAATTATTTATAAATTTATCAAGTCCAATATCAACTTTTAAGCTCAATTCATTTAATTAAAATAAATTAATATGTTAGTTAAACTCATTCATTTAATAAAGACTTAATTACACTTTTGATTTTTTTTATTTTCATAAATATGTCAATTTTTTTTTTGATAATTTGTAATATTAATTTTATTTTTTAATTTTAACAAATAAGTCAAAATAATTTATCTATTAAGTTTAATATCTATTTTGTTATTAGTCTACTACACATAAATTAGATATGTATTACTAAATAATATATATTATATTTAATTACTCGAGAAAATATATTAACGATAAATTTAGTGAGGCATACGTAACAATGTGGTGGATTAACTATAAAATATATGACAAATTTAATTGAAGTTCTATTTTGATTTACTTGTTAAAATAAAAAAAGACTAAATTCATATTATAAATTATAAAGAGATTAAATTAACATATTTTAAAAAATAAAAAATAAAAAATGCAATGAAGTTTCAATAAATTAGCTAAACCTAACTCAAACTTTTAAAGAGCAAATTTAAATAATTCATAAACGCCTCAACTCAGATACATTAGCAGATGTCACTCATTAAGAGTATTTATCAATTTGATTCGATCGATTTTAAAATTTCAACCAAATTAAACTTATTGCAAGACCGTAAAAAATAAAAATAAAAACTTATTCAATTTGGTTCAAGGCTAGAAACTAAATCAAATCAAATAGGTCTTTCTTTTTTTACTATATTGCAATAAGTTTGGTGTAGGAAACTGATTCTGTTTGGTTTAACCATTGATTTTTATTTTATTTTTTGCTTTGGGTTTTTTTTTGTGCCAAACTAAGCTTCATCGAATTGGGCATCAAATTATACATGGTCCCGTTAATTCAAGACTTCTAAACATATTTTTATGGAAATTGATAAAAATAATGATCATATGCATTATTGATTATAAAAGGTTATTGATTACACATTATACAGAAAGGGAATTAGTCGAGTCCTGTTCTTGCGCACTACGGGACCAAGCAACGAGACGAATTCTCCGGTGTGTGGTGAACTAATTGTTCCAAGGCAGCTGCGGGTTGGTTTGCTAATGCCAGGAGCTAGGTGCTGAAGGGACAACAACGAAGGAGCTAAAAGGCCGACGACGAGTACAGACAAAGAAAGTGGTGGAGAGGGTATCATTGTAGCTAAGACGGCATAAATCGGACTGTATGCGAAGGGGAGTAAGATGCATTTACTTAATATAAATTAAATTCATAATATATATAGGAAAAATATTTGGTCTATCGGCAGTGGATAATTTTTTGTCTACCAACAGTATTCAGATCGTGACACGTGGTAAAAATAGTAATTTTTAAAATTATTTTTGTCATGTGTCATGATCTGGATATCGCTGGTGGACAAAAAATCGGTGTACCAAATACCGACTCAATATATATATATATATATATATATATATATATATATATATATATATATATATGAAAATTTTTTTTTGAACTGACCAACCAATCGAACTGATCAATTTTGATAAGAAAAAAAATCAATCGAAACTGAATTTAATCAATTTTTTTTTAGCTTTTACTTAATTTAGTTTGATTAGTCAGTGTGAATTGGTTTTATACAACTCTATTGCTTACTAGTGTTATCTCCTTCTTCCTAATTATATATACAGGTGTACATAGATTGGGCTGAAATTCTGGATCGCACAGACTCGATCCAATTATCAACTAGGTCTACATTTCAAAACTCAATCCTGGCCCAATGAACAATTGATTTGCCTGGGCCCAATTTGACAACTTTTTTTTAGCGATCATCAACTTTCTTTCATAAAAGAAAATGCTTAATTTTAGTGATCCACCTATAATTAATTAATTAATTTCATTGTGGAATAATTTTTTTTATATCTCTACATTAACTTACAAATTAATTAAAACTTTGGATCATGCAATAAGGAAAACAAAAAAAAAGGACATGTTAAAGAGAGGTAAAAATAGTTAGTTACAAAGCTCACTCTTTTTTTTAATATCTAATTTTTTAACTACACATCTAATCTATTTAGTAGAGGGGGAGACTTTTATATCATATAAGAGATTAAATAATAATAATAATGCATATAACAAGGTTGAACTAGATGAATCTGGTGCTTTTTACATGGATTTAAGAGCCAGTTTGATTGTGAAATTTTTTGAAGTGTCCGTTTAATTTAGTGAAATAAATTTAAATAGGAATGAAGAAGAAAAATGAAATAAGAATGGATACGGGAATCAAAACTTGTTTACTTTGTTTGATATATGATAAAAAAATTTGAAGTAATACTATATTTTACTATTTGGTATAAAAAAATGGAAAAAATGAAAAGAAAGAATAAGTAAAAAAATTAAATTACTCTTAATATAAAATAAAAAAATTATCGTTTTATAATAAAAAATAAAAAATCATTTTTTATTTTTAAAATCGATCACATATTTTTATCTAATTACCCCCATTTGTACTATGAAAGGGTTTGCAGTGCACTAAAATTTTGTTCGCCACTCCAAAGGGCACTATTATTATGCAACCCAACAATCAAATATACCCAGGTTCACATCTTTTCTACCCGAGAAGACCCACACCACACAAGAAAGCACGAAAGGTGGAGAAAGGGTTCTTCTCTCACGGAAGCACTTCTCAGAAGCTTCTCTAAAAATGCTGTTGAGGAGGTTGAAGACCACCCATCACAGGGGCCAAAAACGTGACAAGAAGGCAAGCCAACGCACGAGAAGCTAACCCACAATTCTCGTTCCTAATTTGAGCAGCCTGTGACGACGGCCCTTGTTCACAGCAGCCATCGAAGAACTACGTCGGCGACGAACAACAGTCGTCTGTTTCTGATTTCATTTTCGACTGGCATTGTGAGTTGCTCTTCTTCATCGTTTTTGAATTCGTGAGAAAGAGCTTCTCAAGGGATAAATTTGTGAGTCTTTGGAAGGAATACCGGATTCCACGCCTCTTGCAATGAAATTGCGTTTTCCTTGGCTGATGGAATAAGCATTTTGGAAATGCTCTATTCCACATATTTTATCAATCAAAACGATGGAATGCGTCATTCCATATTCTATTCCTTTTTTTATTTTCCTGAACCAAATAGGCAGTAAATTTTTAAGCTTGCCTAGCTCAATTTTTTTCAGGTTCCGTTTGATCCACAATAGAGGAGAAAATGTGAATAAGAATCGAGAATGAAATGAAAATGAATAAATTTAAATAAAATAAAATAAAATATTATAATTAAAATTGCGTTTGACAGGTCAATAAAATGAAATAGAATAAAAATTGTCGAAAAGACAGAAATACTCTTAAAAAATAAAATTATTATAATAATATTATTTTAACTTAAAAAATTATTTTAAATATTATAAATAAAAAATAAAATAAAATATTATTAATATAAAATTTTAAATTAAATTTTGTTAAACAATATTAAAAATTTTAATTTATATATATATATTTTTAATTATAAAAAATTTTATAAATAAATAAAATAATAAAAAATATTTCAATTTTTTTACTTTCTATTTCATCGCACTTTTGGAGGAGATAATCAGCATTCTGTGGGACTCACAATTTTCACCACTTCCAACTACCAAACCAAAAAATGGAATAACTATTCTATTCCCATATCCTTATTTTCATCTATCAAACGAAACTTTAGAGATTAAAAAAATCCTAACTCAATTTCACTGTTTTGACTAAATTTTCTAAATCTTTGGAATTTTTGTTTACAGGAGTGAAATTTTATTATTCATTTATTAAGAATAAAACATCAAACATCAAAATCAATAATAAAAGATCAAAGTAAGTGAAATAAATAAATAAAATTTATTTTTATAGTTTTTGAATATAAAAAAATAAGTATTATAATAAGAGAATATAAAAACAACACTTTTTACAAATATTAATATATCAAAAATATAATTAAATATTGCAAATTCACAATCAATATAATAATAAAAAATGAGAAAATATAAATATATTCATAGAGAGATAACACATCTCTAAATGTCTTTAAAAGTTAAATTTTTCATCTTTTTTTTTACCTAAATATAAAAATAGAATTATAAATTTAATCTTCTTCTACTTAAATATAAACAGAGTTATAAATTTGAAACTTAAAATTTTTTTTTTAAGTGGAGAAATCTTATAAAAAAAGGAAAAAATTCTCTTAAAGATCTTGAAAAGAAAAGAAAAATTACAAAATACATATTAAATTGAAAAAAAAGAAGAAGAGAGATGGAAGAAATGCAAAGCCCACGCGAAACAAGAGTATGACCCAAACTCCAACGGCAATAAAGAATCATGTTTGGACCAAAACGAAAAATAAAAAATAAAAATAATGCCACCTGGTAGCTCACAATTTTTAAAATTGAAAGTGAAAATAGAAAAATTCAAGTCAAAATATATCAATGTCGTACTTAGAGAAGAATTATAGCCAATACTTGAAAAATAAATTAATTATTAAATCGATAAAAAATGATTTAAAATTTATTATTTCAATGTGATTGAACGTTCAAATAGGTAACAAAATAAATAAATAAATTTTATTTTCAAATAATATATAGAAAATATTATAAATAACTTACTACTGAATAAATAATTTATGTTAAAAATAATTAAATATTAATATTAATTAGAATTTTTAAATAAATTATAATAGTTTTATTAATAAACTTTGTTAATTAATTTTAAAAATATTTATAGTTAAAAAAATACTCTTAGTTATTACTTTTATTATATTATTGTAATTAAGGTTTCATATTATAATTGCAAGTGTAAATATCATGGAGAAGATTTTTGCGTGGCTCAATTAGTGCCTTCAAACATGGTCCATAGCTCATATGTTTTTTTCTTCATTTTTAGTAAATATTGAATTTTGTTCTAATTATTTTAATTTTTAAATAAAAAAGAAAATACAAAATAAAAATAATAATAAATAATTAAAAATCGTAATAAAAAATATGTGTTTTGTATTAATTATTTGAAAATAAAAGTATGATAAATAGAAAAAAAGTATCTTGAAAAAAAAGAAAACTTAGATGACAAAAAAAATATAGAAGTTAATATTAAAAGAAAGAGAATAAAATTAGAGGGCTGAACCTATTCATCTATCCTCTTCTGTATTTTATCTTTATTATATGACATTTTTTTTATTTTTAAAACATAAAACAAAATTTTAAAAAATAAAAAATAAGTTACAACTAAATTTATTTAAAATATTTTATTATTTTTCTGTTATTTTACAATTTATTTATATTTTATTATTAAAACACTCTCATATATTTTTTTCTACACCCCCCAATGATTATTATTATTTGTTGATGTGCATATATCTTCTGATTTTTTAGACTAATTTTTGGTTTTCATCTTCATTGTTTTTCGCGAGTTGGTTTTGTTGGATCATAAATCTAACTTTAGACTTATAGGTATTGCATACTGACAAATAAGGTTAGGCTATGTTTGACAAAAATAACTGATAAATTAACTTAAAACTGAAAGCTGAATAGTTAGCTGAAAAGTTAATTTTTAACTGAAAGCTGTAAAACTAATTTATTGAATTAGAAGTGTTTGGTAAAATTAGCTATTGAATTAGCTGATAAGTGTAAAATAACATAAAAGTACATACTTATATAAAATTTATCATTTTTTGTTAGTAATTATATTTTATTATGTAATCCCAAAAAATACAAGAATATAATTTGTTAATTTTAATTTTTTTTCTCTTTTACTCTGTGATTATTTTTTATCAGTATTCTAATAATATAAACTCACCCACTTTTAAGAAGTGTCGCTTAATTAGTAGAAAAAAAGTATATACAAAAAATTTGAAGATCAATAAATTACGTCAATGGTCATGAGTATAATAGTGTTGGAATTTCAATAAAATAATAAGGATAAAAAAGGAATAAAATTATAAAAACTATAAGCTAATAGCTATAAGCTAATAGCTATAAGCTACTCAAAGTAGCGTATGATAAAACGTTATAAGCTACCCAAATAAGCTCGTTTACCAAATACCTCTAATTTGATCAAATAAACTTATAAGTTAGTCAAATATACTATAAGTTAATTTATTGGACTTGCCAAACACACTCTTAAACTTAATTAAAAGTACTAAATTTTGAATAATTTGAGAATTAATGTATCTAGAGAAATCATTGAAGTGTTAAAAGGACAAAACTAAAATTAATAAATTTTAACGGAAAAAATTAAAACTTGGCATAAAGTTGAAGGATGAAAAATATATTTTCACCAATAAATTTATAGGCGAAATAAAAATAAAGATAAAATTTGTTATTTTTTATAAATTAAATTGCTTAAATATTATATTTAAATATTATGTGAGTGTATACATATATATATATATATTATAAAAATACATCTTGTAATAAAATTTTAAAAATATTTTAAAATAATAACACTTAATTAATAATTAAATTATATACTAATTAAAAGAATCGAGTATTAAAATTTTGAACTCATTTTATTTAATTAAAAAGTTTAATATATTGATGAATTTTTTTTGTTTGGTAAATAGGCTAAAATTAGTTTAAACTTTTTAGTGAATAAATTCAAATAATCTACAAATAGTTGGATTCAGTTTACATGTAATTGTAGCTCACTAAAGATAAGCTATCTTCATCATCTAGGACTCATTTAGTAAATATGATAAGATATATTATTTTATTTTTGTTCTTACTTTATGTTTAGTGTACCAATAAATTATTCTATCCTATTTGTGAGTTAAAATTTGTGTAACCCAGGCGATGGGGTGGGATACAACCAACCGTATAGGATAGTTCCTCCTCACTCACCCTCGACCTCATTCATTCAACGTTCCTCACCCTCGCCGCCGCAGCTTCTCCCAGGCACATCGTTCCTCCTCACTCGCGGCAGCTTCTCCGACCGTCGACCTCACTCAGTCCTTCAGCTGAGGTAAGTTTCGATTTCGCTCCTTCTCCTTTTCAACTCAGCTTCACCGTCGACCTTTAATTGTTCCTCCTCCCTCACTGCAGTTTCTCCCACCATTGACCTAACTCTATCCTTCATCAGAGGTAAGCTTCGATTTGCTCTTCTCATTTTCACCATTGCTTCCATTAACTGCTTGTTTAATACAGTCAGATTCTATTCCATTTTTGCTTCTGCTGTTTTTTTCATTCTCACAGCGTGCTTATTCTGTCAGTATATTCACGTTTATTTTGTCCCCCCAATTCAGCCCGGAGTCCATGCCCCAGCCCAGCCCGCGGTTTTGTTGCTAATTCTTGTAATTCATTTTCAATTTTCACAGCACCCCGATCCCGAAGATTCCAGAAGAAGCCGAACTGCCGAACTGCTCTTGCCTCTTGGTCCGTCTCCCGGTCTCCGTCATCGTGCCCTAGCGCCGCCCCCAATCGCCCTGCATTCTGCTCGTTTGGGCAAGCCATCACCTCCCGTGAGTCCGTCATAGTGCCCTAAGCCGAAGATTCACCATTCACCCTGTGTCGTTTGGCCTTCATCGTGCCCTAACATCGCCCCCACTCGCCCTGCATTCTGCTCGTTTGGGCAAGCCATCACCTCCCGTGAGTCCATCATCGTGCCCTAAGCCGAAAATTCACCATTCACCGTGTGTCGTTTGGGCAAGCCAGGCTCACCAACTCTTGAGTCCGGGACCCGATCTGCACTCTGCTCTGCATTTTTCTGCCGGCGAGGGAGAAGAGCTGAAGAGGACAAGGTGCATTTTTCTCCCTTCTGGTCGTTGCTCGACAAGGCGTATTGAGGTAAAATCAAGCCATCAATATTTCAATATGATAATGGATTTCGATGTGGGAAATGGGAATGTGCTGCTTTTCATCTCACTGTACAAGGCGTATTTGGGATTGCTTAATCTTCGTGTCTTTATTTCTGGGTTCTTCCATTGGCCATTGCAAATTTTGACTCCTTTGAATGAATGAATGTTTGAATGAATTAGCAATTCTTTTCTGGTGCCTGTATATTTAATATGACTCCTTTCATTACTCCTTTGAATGAATGAATGTTTCATTATTGTTAAGATTCAATATGACTCCTTTCATTTCTGGTGCCTGTAGATGGATTAGCAATTCTTTTCTTTTTCTCTTTTGAATGAATGTTTTGGACCTCATTTTGTCTGCAATGTGGTTTCATTTTTCTTATTTAGCTGTATATTATCCTGCGCTATATGGAAGTGTTCAATGGGAACATTAATTGTTCAGTAATTTGAATGCATTTTTCTGGTGCCTGTATATTTAGCTGTATATTATTTAGCTGCATTTTCTTCAGTAGTTACTGATAAGATTTATGGGGACTTCCACAAAAACTGCCAAACCGAACTGTTTTTTATTGGTTTGGTTTGGTTTGGTTTGATAGACTTAAATCAAACCGAATATGTCTATTTTTTATTGAATCTTGTATGGGCGGTTCGGTCTGGTTGAACCTTCAAAATCGAACTGAACTGCACTGCGAACACCCTACGTTTTTTTGTTGTGTCTCATCCTGTGAGCTATATGACAATTTTCCCCAAATTCTTCTGCTCTGTGATCCATAAAAAGACATATGCTTATATGCAGACCTGCAGACTTGGCCTTTCCTTCTTAGTTTCGCTCTTAGCGACTTGGATTTCTCGTGGTGGTTTGGTGGGCAGCACATTGAACGATGCCTCGGACCACCAAGGTGGATTGCCCCGGTTGCCCTTCGCTTCGGGCGCTAACCTTCGACGCACTTGGTCTCATCAAAGGTGATTGATTGGTCACACATACCCATCTCTCAACTAGTATAAATTAGCTTAACTCTTTTGATTAACTTTTGGTTCCTTTCATTTGTGTTAGTTGTTGAAGCCCGGGATATGCAAGGTGGAGTTCCAAGGGTGGTAGAGAGATGGGGTGAACCAGACTCCTCGAAGTCCGTGCTGGCCGTATCAATCAGTGACAGCAAGCCTAATCCGGTATGTGTTGTGTTGATAAAAGGGTAAACTTTTTTGAAAGGAAATTCTTGATTATCTGGGCAGCGTTATTACTTGATTATAGCTCTTTTTTTTTGTTAATGCTGACCTTAGAGATACATATGAAATTTTACAATAAAAAAAATGAGAAGTAAGAAAAATAAAGTGATGTCCAATACCTATTCGTTCAACCCGTTGTCTGCACTTAGTTATAGGTTGAGGGTGAGGCATCTGTGTGTCTGTCCTGGATCAAATGATGGGCTATATTTCTCTTTTAGAGGGGAAAAACATTTAAAAGGCTGTAAAACATCATGGGCATATTATCCGGGAATGTTTTTAACGTAGAAGCTTCAATATAATTTGTATATTCGAGTGGTGAATAATGCCCTTTAATGTATATTGGCCTAGGTGGATTGGTCAGATCAAAGACTTACAGTGTCCGAACTTGTCAAATTATTGTATAATTGTTAAGCAGGATTATGCTGGTTGATGATTTTGTGTGTGTGTGTGTATGCACAAATATCTCATAGATGGACAGTCAATTTTAGTTTTCCTACTGGTTATTAATGTGCAGACTTGATCAGGCCTTTGGATGTTCCATTGGTATCAGTTTTCTGTAATATCCTATTATGTTTAAAACAAAGATATTGGTTATATTGGAATAGAAATAAAACTTATATGCTTTTAGATTCTTATCTTGCATTCTTATCCCTTATTGTCATTATTTATACACCGTCCATCCCCGAGAAAAAAAAAGGGAAAAAAAGTTCGAAACAAAAAATAGCATTCTCATTATTTTTTTAAATTTTCTGGCATTGCAGTTATTAGCTGTAGCAAGGAAAAATGGCCAGGTAAGTTCCTTCTTGAGATCATTGAAGGTTCCTGAACATGTTTTGGTGATTAATCTTTGTTGTTGAATTTTCAATTGATTTACTCTACATATATACTGTAGGTTGAAGTTCTGAACCCTGTAAATGGAGATTGTCAGGCTGCAATATTAAATGTCGATGATACAGATCTTTGTTCTGAAGAAAACACCATTGTCGGTTTGCATTTATTTACAAAGCAAACTTTGGAGTTAGCTTCCAGGTAGTATATATACAATATTACAATTGACTTTACCTGTTCAAGTTTGTCTTTTATGCTTGTTTCTATTGTGTTGTAGTTTTGTGCTCAATTTTATTAAAAAAAAATTACCACAGTGAAAATTTCATTGTGAGGAATTTCTTTACTTCTGTTTGAAGCAACTGTATGGAATCAGTTGGACTAGACACAAGACATTTGTGATGTGTTTATATTGCTCTTTAGATCTAAATTGCTCTTGTAATTTTTATTGGTACTTTTGATACACACAATCTTGCGTTAGTACTCAGCTAAATGTTAGGGGTTTGAAGTGGAAAAAAGAATAATTGTTTACAAGTTTTGGATGATTACATGATTAAGTTATTCGAGCAAATATTTTGAAATTTTAGCATTTGCTTATAGTATGCCTTATAGCATTATGTTTATTCCATGCCATGTCTCATCCTGCCTTTTTATTTTGCATCAGCATAATTCAAAATGTTACTGGAGTTTTATGCTTCAGTTTTTGATCATATGTCTTTTGGAGATTGGGATCCTCTAAAGTTCTTAAAGAACTTTACAAGGTAAAGTTGGAGGGAGAAAAACATAATATGTGGGACTTACATCTAAATTAGTGGGTTTCATTTACTCATTAAATATTAAATTTATCAATATGTATCTTTTTCTTTCAAACTTGATATTGTAAAGTACTTTAGAGGATCCAAATCCCTTTTTGGAGTTATTGATGGACTTACTTATTATCTTCACATTCTGCAAGCCAATAAGTTGTCGGCTTTCATGTTCATGATGCATTGATTATTTGTAATGTACTCTTGTGCGTGCATGTGCTCTCATGTATGAGATATTTTCATTGCTTGCAATGCTCTTATGTATATGTGTGTGTGTGTGTGTGTGTCACAATTACTTGATTCTTTCATTATCCACAGCTTCAAAAGATTCAGATGTAGTGTCTGTTATTAGGTCTTGTACTTTACTTACATGCACAACCAAAGGAAAAGCAAGTGTAAATTCCATTGAAGTTACCAATTCATCTACAAAATCTGGCTCTATTGGTTCTTCAAAAACATGGAATGTATGTGGTGGTGGTAGCATCTTATGTTGCAAGGTGGATGGAAGCGAGAAGTATGCTTTATTCGGAGGGTAAGTGTTTACAATTTGCACAAGTATGACATATAAGCTTAAAAATTAAATTGAATGTAAATTGAAATCGAACTTCTGAAATGATTTATTTCTTTGACTTTGATAAAAGAAGGGTTCTATGAATAGAAAATGGAGGAAAAAAGTAGATGATTCTCCCAGCATTGCAAAGAATGGGACTAAAAGGAATAAAGCATACTTAAAAGCGGAGTGTTCTGATGTCTTCGATGATCGATGAAAGATAGTTTCTTAACATAACCATTAATAGAAATTCATATTTATGGTTTAAAGACAACCCTCTACTGCAATAGATGCAATGGCGTGAACTTCCTCATGAAAATCCTAGCATACTGCTTTAACCATATATTGCAATTGGACCTCTGTAATGAGTCTGCAGAAACTCTTGTCAACTTTGTGGGCAAATGAATTGCTTATGAAATAGTATCTTTCTATTAATAGTTGACCTTCATTCTATCAAGTATTTAAAACAGATAATTGTTAGCTTTGGAGCTTCAAAAACCCATAACAAGAAGTCACAGACATATTGGGAAATAAAGCCTTACGCTGCCTTTATAACAGCCACTGTTAGTCTGTTTATTAGTGCTAATACTAGTATCAAGTACTATAGACCAAATGAAAGTTTGGACCTTTTGTGGATCTTAAATTTCCAAGTAACATTGGGAATTGAGGATTACGAGTTATTTGGAAAATATATTAGTTAACTGGGAAAGAGGCTTAAATGGAAAGGTACTAAAGTTATTCAAAGCGTTTCAAGAAGCAAAGGCAAATTCATTTTTTTTTTCTGAGCTGAGATATAATGATTATGTCCTTTATCTATCACTTAGGAAAGGAGTTGAAGTCAATTTTTGGGATCTTGACAACTACACTAAGATCTGGAATGCTAAACCTGTGAGTCTGTACTGCATTTCCTTTTTTATTTTAAATTTAATAATCACTTTTTTTTCTCCCGGATTATCTTTGACTGTAGCATATTGTGATTTTCTTTCATGCATAATATTAGCATACCTTTTGTCCTATGCAGCCTCTTAAGAACAGCCTTGGTATTTTTACCCCTACTTGGTTTACAGCTGCTACATTTCTAAGCAACAATGATCATCGTAAATTTGTGGCTGGCACCAACAGCCATCAGGTAATTTCAAAAAGCAAGCTAATTTAAAAATCTGGAATGAATCAATAAAAATATTTTGGATGTGTAATAATACTTATGAAAACTTCCTTGCCTTTGATGTTCATATGCTTGTACAAGGTCTGTGGTATGATAGCTATTACTGAGGTGCATGAGAGGAAACGTGGGGCTGGTGACATGGGAAAAAAAGGAATAGAAAGGGCAAATGGTGTGACTGGTGTAGAAACAGAGTGAGATGTAGCAGGTGATGGGGGCATCACTGGGGAAGTTAATTAGAAGGCTGTTATTGGGCAATAAGTGGATTGAGGGAGGAGGGGAGAAGGCAAGGAAGTTTTTGGGTGTTTTGTGGGAAGTGTCTAGCAGCCACAAAGGTGCTAGAGTTTTTTTTTTCCTGGCTTTCTTATACTGTTTGGCTGGTTCCTTTTCTAGACATTGTATTCTAATTTTGTTCCAGTTCAGCAATACTTCTCTAATTTTTTATTATCTACTCTCTAGCAGCGCTACTTTAAATGCTCTAAATCACTCTTCAATTTGTTATCCTTGGGCTTCCAAACAGGTTCGTCTATATGACATCTCTGCTCAGCGAAGGCCTGTTATCTCATTTGATTTCCGTGAGACACCGATTAGGGCAGTGACTGAGGATACCAATGGTTATTCAATCTATATAGGGAATGGGTCT
The DNA here is from genome assembly GCA_037074535.1 of Gleditsia sinensis. Lineage (NCBI taxonomy): Eukaryota > Viridiplantae > Streptophyta > Magnoliopsida > Fabales > Fabaceae > Gleditsia > Gleditsia sinensis. The sequence goes on from CM073466.1 coordinate 9,606,498, forward strand.
GGTGACCTTGCCTCTGTTGACATACGTACAGGTATGTGCAATGCTTTTGGCAAGTTATATGGCAAATTGTAAGTTAAAGTTTGTGGTTGTTGTTCAAATCAAAGTTATTGTGTGTTGGTTAAGCTCATCATTGTTTGATTGAGCTATGTGGTCATTGCTGTCTGGTTGAGCTTTTATTGAAGTTGTTTACTCATTGCTGGTTGTTCTTCTTGAAGCTTGTTTCATCAGTCAAGCTGGCCAAGTTACGAGTTGGGGTTCTTTGATTTTTTTTCTTCTAAAGTCAGTTTTGTTAAGCTGGTATAATCCTCAAATTGAGGGGGAGTGTTGAGAAACCTAGGATGAGTCTTACGAAGTAAGGGGGAGTGTTAAAGGATTAGGAGTCTATCATTATCTATGAGTCTTGGAGTTTATTATTGTCTAGGAGTCTTATAGTTACTAGATATCTCTATCATAGGAGTTTATTTTGTAGTTAAACTCTGTTTTTAGAATATTATAAGTAAATGAAGGTATAAGAGTTGAAGTGCGTGTGCATTTTTTCTTCAACCCCTAAGTTCTGTCAAATTGAAGATTGTATTTGACAAATACAAGAGCATTCAACCTTTGTTGCTCTAACCAATTTCTACTATATACATTAACTCCAACATACTTAATGGCCAATAAACACTCTAAAGTAGGCAGACAAACCCAATGCTCACTGAAAATGCTAAACAACCGGCTCCAAATCTGCCAAGCCACTTCACAATGTAGAAAAAGGTGACTTTGTCTTTGAACTCCGATAACACATACACAACATCTGGTGATATAGCCTTATTGGGCCTACGAATTTGAAGCAGATCATGCATATTAATTCTATTAAGTACTGTGGTCATAACAAAAGCCTTTACCTTAGAGGGAACCTTGAGCTTCCAAAAAGTATTAAACAAAGAAAATTTGTGTATTTGGAAATTGAATTAAAAAGAAAAAAAAAGGAATGACAACTATATAATATCAAAGAATCCAAACCCCAAATCCTATATTAGGCGAAGAAGAAACACAGCAACAACCAATATATCCAACAGGGCAAGATGTTCAAAATCTCTATCATTAAAATTACTAGAGAAGTGCAAATTCCAGGCAAAACCAGTAGTTTGTAAGATTAAAAATTCTGAAACCAGAGCGCGATGTAAAGAAGATAAGTAGATAACTGATAAAGTCTAGGAAAACGTTCATAAAAAAGGCATCACCAATCCAATGGTCCTCCCAAAACCTCAACCAAGTACAAAGTCCAACACAATAAGAAACATGAGACAAAAAAGGATATACCTGTGAGATGCTGAGATGAACTTTAATGGGCTTGCTTGAGTAGCACACGTCCTAGCATTAGCATCCTACCCATTCTTTTGCATACTATATTTACTGTGCTATAAAGAGTTAGGTTCTAAAGGAAACCACCACAGCCACTTAGTCACTAAAGAAATGTTTTAAGACACCATATTGCCAAGACCCAACCCACGATCCTCCTTAGATTTACAACACACCTCACAACTCACCAAGCTATCTTTCTTATTCTCTGCAGTCCCAATCCCCAGACCACAAGAAGTCCCTCAAGATATAGTTACCTATGCAAGTATACATAACATGAGGATCTTCATATGTCCTAGCCGCTTTTTTGTATTGGCATTTTTTTTAGGATTTTCTTCCTCTTGGTTGTTATCAGGTGTGATTGCATTGAGCTGTAGTTGCTATATTTATGTTATTATTATTTGGTATCTTCTTGCATCTGTTGTCTGAGTTTATCTCTTTGCATGAGTTATTTCTATCTAATTATATTAGTAGATACACAATTTTGTTACAGGAAAGCTGCTGGGATGTTTTTCTGGCAAATGCTCTGGAAGCATAAGATCCATAGTCAGGCACCCTGAGCTACCTATCATTGCTTCATGTGGTGAGTGTCAGTTTTCTTTTGGTACAAATCTGTGGAGGAGGTAGTTGATTAGAGTTTGGTCTGTGTTTTATTTGTATATTGCTTTTTTTTTTTAAATTATACTGTGGTATTGGATGCAGTGTTACTTATGGTAAAAAATTTTAGTTGTTGGTCAAATGATTTGTGTTATCTGCTACCTATTTGTTGGAAATCATGATATAATCCCAAGAATCAAGGAATATTTGACCCATCATAATTGTATATATTTGTATTTATTAGGTAGATGTTTAGGGATATTCATCATAAATGAAATCTCTTTAAATAGGCTGGAGCAGATTTTTAGGGATTGATTGTTATAATCAATCCACTATTTATGTATCCAATGAAGTGTGGAAAAATTTATCCATTTTTTCATGGTATTAGAGCAACCATGGAAATTCTAGGAAAAACCGATGGTGAGCCTAGTTTACTCCTTCTGGCTGTCTCTTCCTTCGGTGAGAACTCCTCTCTAGTCATCACAAATCATAGCTAGATGGGAAAAGCTTTCTTCATTGGTCTCAGTCTGTCCTCATGGTAATCACATAGGACATGGAAAAAGGGTTACATTATCGGTGAAACCAGCAAACCCAAACCAGAGGATCCCAACTATGCTGCATGAGAATTTGACAATTCAATCGTCATGTCTTGGCTCATTAACTTTATGGAGCCACACATTAGTTGTACCTATCTTTTGTTCAAGAAGGCGAGGGCTATTTGAGAAGATGTCGAAGAAACTTACTTAGATCTTGAGAATGCATCTCAAGATTGAGATAAAGATAAAGATAAATCTGAAAAACATTCTGCAAGGCAACTTGGATGTCACGGGTTATTACAACTCATTGAAGGCCCTTTGGCAGGAGCTGGACTTGTTCTACAAAACTGATTGGGGGGATGTTGATGATCACATGAAATTCAAGGCACATTTGGACAAGGGAAGATTATATGAATTTTTGGCAAGTCTAAATAGAGATTTGGATGAGGTATGTGGATGGATTTTGGGAAGGAGGCCCCTACCATTAATTGGAGAATCCTTTGTTGAGGTTAGGCATAAAGAACATAGAAAGTGGGTAATGCTTGGTGAGGTGAGAGAGAAAACTCTGGAGAGAGATTTGTTGAAACCACTACTCTTTGTATCAAGGGTAGCCTGGATCCTAAAACTAGAGGAGACAACAAGCAATTAAAAATTGGGGATTGTCTTATTTGCAACTATTGTAAGAAGGTAGGACACACCCGATAAAAATGTTTTCAACTTCATGGAGTTCTTATGAGGACCTAGATCTCCATCAAGATTTTATTAAGAAAATAGAAATAAAATATTGAAATTATACTCAAAACATAGAAGAAATATAGAAAAATACAATAAAAGTGACCACTAGCACTTGAAGGGGCTAGACTCCTCCCAAAACTCAATTCCCATGTGATTTTCCATGCCTCACACCTTTGTTCTCTCCCTTTATTTATAACTAAAATCCTAACTAATCACTTTAAGGGGGCGTTTGGTAAACGGTAAAGTTTTTTATTCACAGGAACTATATTTCCTGAGAAACATAATTGATAGGAATTATAATTCTTGAGAATGTATAAAATGTGTTTGGTTAACCTTTAAGGTTACTGAGAATCTTCTATTCTTCTGTTTGATTATACTTTATTTCCAAGAAATCTTAGTACATTTTTAAAAAATATCCCTTATTCTTATGAGAGTGAAAGTAAGAGTGAAGAGAGAGAATGAGAAAGAGGATGAGAGAGAAAGTGAGAGAGTGAAGAGGAAAAGAGATGAGAGAGAGTGAAAGTGGAGAGAGAATAATTTTTTTTGTTATTGTTACAATTATGCCCTTAATGAAGGTTATAATTATGTTTTAACATCATAAAAGGATTTTCATTCGCATGGGAAACGAAGATTCCCACCCCTCCCCATGAGAATGTTTTTGTGGGAAACTTACTAAAAAATCGATTCTTGGGAATTCTAGTTTCTCAGGAATTAATTTTTAAAAGTTTGTACTAAACATGATAATTCTAATTTCTCATATTAAGATTCATAGGAAACAAAAAAGAATTCGTATACAAACGCCCCCTTAGTAAAATATGCTCTGTGTCCCTATTCTGTAAAACCCAAAATAGTCCTTTATGCTGCCTCCTAATAGTGGGTTCCATTATTACTTCGTGCTCGAAGTTGCACCTTGCCCTCAAGGTGAGTGGTGGATGTAGAAATGGGTGGCTTCTTCCCATTGTGAGGATGCTAATTTCCCTTTCTTTCTAAATGTTCTTCATATTTTTCTTTTTCAACCTTTAAACATCAATTTTGCTGTTACTTATGTCAAAAAAGAGAACCAAAGGAGAGAAAACAGAAAAAAACACTGCAGAAATATTGTTTCTATTCTCTTGATAAGGTATAGGAATGTACCAGTAGTTATACATCTATCCTAGGAGAAAATAAATCCCATAATTTCCCCCAAGAATATCAGCAATTAGGATAATCCAGATTTTCTATCTTAACAAGCATATCTCAGCTGATTTGTGCTGAGATTAGAGATCCCATAAAATCAGGGATTCTAATCCCATAAAAGCAGGGATTCTAATCCCATAAAATCAGGGTAAAATCAGGGATTTTAATCCCATAAAAGCAGGGATTCTAATCCCATAAAATCAGGTTCAGGGATCTCTAATCCCATAAAATCAGGAATTCTAACACCCCCCTCAAGCTAGATTGTATACATCAAACAATCCTAGCTTGGAAATCAATTTCTCAAATATAGGTCTAGGCAAGCCTTTTGTTAGCACATCTGCAGTCTGTTCTGCTGAGGATATATGTGAAATACAAATAATCCCTTCTTCTAATTTTTCTTTGATGAAGTGGCGGTCTATTTCCACGTGTTTAGTCCGATCATGATGAACATGATTGTGAACTATACTGATGGCTGCCTTATTATCACAATATAGCTTCATAGGATATTTGTTTGTAACTTGAAGTTCTTCAAGTAGAAGTTTAATCCAGATTAATTCACTGACCCCATTTGCTAGAGATCTAAGTTCCGCCTCTGCACTGCTTCTGGCAACAACATTCTGCTTTTTGCTCCTCCAAGTTACTAAGTTTCCCCAAACAAATGAGCAGTACCCTGATGTGGATCTTCGATCTGTGATAGACCCAGTCCAATCTGCATCAGTGTAGCTTTCCACTTCTCGTGACTCTCCCTTTTTAAAGAAGAGTCCTCTTCCTGGGTTGCCTTTAAGATATTTCACAATGCGGATGACTGCATTCAAGTGTTCTTCATAGGGATTATGCATAAATTGACTAACCAAGCTTACAGCATAAGCGATATCTGGTCTGGTGTGAGATAAATAAATGAGCTTCCCAACTAGTCTTTGGTACCTGTTCTTCTCAACTGGTGTACCAGTATTCTGCTCTCCAAGTTTAATAGTTGGGTCAACTGGTGTGTCCACAGGTTTACAGCCAAGTAGCCCCGTTTCTTTTAAAAGATCTAAAGTATATTTTCTTTGAGATATGGATATACCAGTTTTATTTCTAGCAATTTCCATTCCCAAGAAATATCTTAGCATACCTAGATCTTTTACTTCAAATTCATTTGCTAGTCTGCTCTTCAGAGAATTTATTTCTTCTATATTATCTCCAGTAACAATGATGTCATCAACATAGACAATAAGAATGGTAGTCTTCCCTCCTTCATGCTTGTTAAACAAGGTATGATCACAATGAGCTTGATCATAGCCCTGATGGAGAATGGCCTTAGTGAACCTTTCAAACCATGCTCTGGGTGATTGTTTCAAGTCATAGAGAGATTTTTTTAATTTACAAACTTGTCCTGTGGGAGTAGGACTTGTAAAGCCAGGTGGTAGTTCCATGTAAACCTCCTCTGATAAATTCCCATTTAAAAAAGCATTCTTAATGTCTAGTTAATGAAGAGGCCAATCAAGATTGGCTGTAATAGACAAAAGAATCCGGATAGTATTAAGTTTAGCCACTGGTGCAAAAGTTTCTTGATAATTTATCCCATATGTTTGTGTAAATCCCTTAGCCACTAGGCGGGCTTTATATCTCTCAATAGCCCCATTTGACTTATATTTTACTGTAAATACCCATTTGCACCCCACCGGTACAACATTTCTTGGTTTTTTCACTAATTCCCAAGTACAATTTTTTTCTAGGGCCTGCATTTCTTCTTCCACAGCCTTTTTCCACTCTGTGATCTTAAGAGCCTCCTCAATATTTTTAGGGATTATTACTTCTTCAAGATTAGCAGCAAGGGCCTTCATAGCAGGAGATAGGTGTTCATATTGAACAAATTTGGCTATAGGATGTTGGGTACATGTTCGGACTCCTTTTCTCCATGCAATAGGCAAGAAATCAGAGACATTTTCAGAAGGGAAGTTACTTGGAACTGGGTCAGATTCCTGGCTTGAAACTGGGTCAGATTCTTGGCTTGTTTCAGAAACAAGAGGCACTATATTACTCTGCTGTCTTCTTCTTCTGGTATAAACCTGCATCTTAGGTTTCTGATCAAAGCATTCTGGATTCTGGTCTGCTGGTTCAATTAGGTCCAAGTTTTTGTTTGGGCTTTCCTCATTCCTCGGGTTATCTCCTTGTCCTTCATCAATGTTTTCGGTTTCAATTTTTTCTGGGGTAGGCTGTGGTTCTGGAATTCCTAAGGGAGGGTTGTCCACAGATAAAGGAAGAAAAGGTAAAAAATTTTCTTCATCATTGCTCTCCCCTTGAAGGAAATTTTTTTTGTAAAAGGAAGTAGTTTCATGAAAGGTAAGGTCCATGGTTATGATCAATTTCTTTTTTTCAGGAGAATAGCACTTATACCCTTTTTGGTTTGCTGCATACCCGATAAAAACACACTTATGGGCTTTAGGATCAAGTTTGTTGCGATTAGGTTCATGGTTATGGGCAAAAACAGTACATCTAAAGACTTTGAGTGGAAGGTTGCTTATGGTTTTATGGTCTGAGAAATATTTGTTGAAAGTGTTAATGGGAGTTTGATATTGGAGAGTTTGGGCAGGCATTCTGTTTATGAGATAACAAGAGGTAAGGACAGCATCTCCCCAAAAAAATTTTGGCATATTAGTGGTAAACAATAGGGCCCTAGCAACTTCCAAAAGGTGTTTGTTTTTTCTCTCTGCAATTCCATTTTGTTGGGGTGTATTGGGACATGAGCTTTGATGGACAATACCATGTTTGTTGATGTAATTGCCTAATATATGTGTGAAGTATTCTCTCCCATTGTCGGTATGAAGGATTTGTATATTTGAGTTATATTGGTTTTGGACCATTTTGTGGAAGTTAATAAAGACTTGTTCGGCATCAGATTTTTCTTTTGAGTAAATAAACCCAGCATACTCTAGTATGATCATCAATGAAGGTTATGAACCACCTTTTTGAATAGAGGTTATGAGATCGTGAGGGACCCCAAATATCACTATGGATTATGGCAAAAGGTTTAGTGGTTTTGTAGGGTTTTGGTTTAAAAACAGCCCTTTGATGTTTTGCCAATTGACATATTTCACATTGAAAATTGTCATTAGTTTTGAACAAAGAAGGATATAAATGTTTCAAATAATTAAAACTTAGATGACCTAACCTATAGTGCCATAACATAATTTGGCTTTGTCTTGTAATAGGTTCCTAGAAAACAGTAGTGTGAGCTTGTTCTGCTTCTTCCATTTCTTCATCAAAGTAATATAGTCCTCTATGTTCCTTAGCATTGCCAATGTTCCTCCCCAAGACCAGGTCCTGAAATTCACATTTTTCTTGTGAGAAAATGACTCTACAATTACAATCCTTAGCAATTTTGCTTACAGAGAGCAGATTGCAAGAAAGATTTGGAACATGCAATACAGATTTAAGTTCCAAAGCTGAGTTAATTTTAATAGTTCCTCTCCCAGCAATATAAGATAGAGACCCATCAGCTATTTTAACTTTAGTTTGACTGAAATTTGGAGTATATGAGGAAAAAAGTTGGATGCAACCTGTCATATGATCCGAGGCTCCAGAATCTATAATCCATGAGTGTTGTTCCTCCTTGTTACAGTTCAAAGCAGAGAAAAAATTACCTTGCTGAACTATTAAAGCTGTACCAATGGGTTTTTCTGGGTTGAGTAATTTATGAAGGAGTTCTAATTGTTCCTTACTAAGATTGAGGCAGCCTATGGGATCCCCTTGTTTCTGGTCCGAGTTTTCAGGGGTGGCTTGATATGCACGGGTCTCCCTCTGGTAGCGCCTAGAATATTTCTGAGTCTCACGGTTTTGCTGGTTGGCAGGTTTTCCATGTATCTTCCAGCAGTTTTCCCTGGTATGATTGGTTTTTTGACAAAAAACACACCAGAGATTCTCCTTTTTTGAACGCCTCTGCTCATTAGTGTTATTTCGGTTATGCTCATCCTTCCTTGAGGTGTATAGAGCTGCAGCTTCTGATTGAGTGTTCCTTCTATCATTTAACATAATCTTCCTCCTGCTTTCTTCCCTCCGGATTTCTGCAAAAAACTCTTATATTCTTGGAATGGGGGTGTTATCGAAGGAAGTTGAGATGGGCTGATGTAATGCAGGGGGGGTTAATTGTAAGGCTGTGGGTGGCGGAGTTCTCAGCAGATTGCTCCCCTTGCCCATCCTTGCTTAACCCGGTTAAAGCCTGCCTAAAGCTGGCCATTTTCTCTCCTCAACGGTATCCCAGCTCTGATACCATGTCAAAAAAGAGAACCAAAGGAGAGAAAACAGAAAAAAACACCCTGCAGAAATATTGTTTCTATTCTCTTGATAAGGTATAGGAATGTACCAGTAGTTATACATCTATCCTAGGAGAAAATAAATCCCATAATTTCCCCCAAGAATATCAGCAATTAGGATAATCTAGATTTCCTATCCTAACAAGCATATCTCAGCTGATTTGTGCTGAGATTAGAGATCTCATAAAAGCAGGGATTCTAATCCCATAAAAGCAGGGATTCTAATCCCATAAAATCAGGGTAAGGGATCTCTAATCCCATAAAATCAGGGTAAGGGATCTCTAATCCCATAAAATCAGGAATTCTAACAACTTAGATTGTATTGGTCCAACCCTCCATCTCCCATTAGCCCATAACTCCAATTGGGCCCAAGTGAATTAACAAAATATCCAGAGCCTTCTTTTGCTTCATCCAAATATGTCTCTTCTCTTTAATGGTCTGAATCCAATTGGAGGTAATTATTTGAGGTCTAAATGCTTTAGGCCTAGTTGTGACTTCTTCCAAATACATTTTGTGCACCTGGTCCATCATGTAGACTTCATTGATGTGGCCCAACCTCCAACTCCAAAAGCATTTAATAAAAATTTCAGCCAGTCCATATTTTTTGTAAGGCCCAATATGTTTAAAAGAGCATTCAGACAATATGTTGACTACCCTCGTATCAGTCCAATTGAAGAAGAAGGAGCAAAAAGAGCCGTGATGCTTCTGCTTTCCTTCTCAACCCATCCTCCCACGTTGCTTCACGTTCTTCCCAATTTGTTTCAGCCAGTTTTGCCTTCACCTCATCGCTAATGCCTTCGCCTTCTGTTTCCCTCTGTCTCCACCTCCTTTCTCTCCTACTACAATTTTTGCATCTTGTTTACTGTCCATTGCTTTGGGTTCCAATTTTCCCTTTAATTCAACCTCGGATAGCCTCATATATTCCCCATTACCCTTCATCGATGGAGGCATTGAAGACCTAGTGACTGTCGCGTCACTTCTGTCAAGCTTGGTCAGAGAAGTCTGCCCTATGGGTCTCGCTGGTTTTGAATGAGTTGATATCCCTCCTAGACGTGGATTTCTCCCCATTCGGCCTTCACTTATTTGTGCATATGGAATTTTGCTCGGATTGAAGAGCATTGTAGTCGGACCCAACCCACAAGGGCTAAAGACCTCTGAAAAATTCAGCCCACTCTGTCCTTGATATCTCATCATCTCCATCTTTGATGCTTGCCCAAGACCACCTTTGGTATTCTTTGTGTTCAGTCCTTCCTCAAAATTTCGTGTTCCTTCTATGATTACTCTTGTCTCTGTTTCTTTCCAGAACATTATTCCATTCCTTAACCTTGAGAGAACGTTCCATTAATTGCTTAGGATTAGCAATACTGCTCATAAGAATGTCATCTCTTATTTCCCTTTGCAAGCCATGTTTAAATGCCTCCATTAATACTTCCTCGCTGGCATTTTTCCTTGAAGTAGAGAGCAGCTTGAACTATTCACAATACTCCATCATACATCCATCTTGCTTCAATGCCCATATCTTCTCCTCTTGCATTTTTCAATCTTGTCGTCTTCTCTCAGTTTGAGTCTGTCCTCCCACACTAACTCCATTTCTCCCTTCATTTCCTTCACTTCTTTCTCCAATTTTTCCACTTTTTCCTTCATCCCAAAACTATTCATCCCCCTTAGAAAGGAAACTTGCTTTGATACCAATTAATGAGGACCTAGATCTCCATCAAGATTTTACTAAGAAAATAAAAATAAAATAATGAAATTATACTGAGCACAGAAGAAATATAGAAAAAATATAATAAAAGAGACCTCTAACACTTGAAGGGGCTAGACTCCTCCCAAAACTCAATTCCAATATGATTTTTCATACCTCACACCTCCCACCTCTCACCTCTACCCTTTTTCTCTATTTATAACTAAAATTCTAACCAAGCACTCCTATTAAAATATGCCATGTGTCCCTACTCTATAAAACCCAAAACAACCCTTTATTTTGTCTTCTAATAGTGGGTTCCATCAAGTTCCTCCAGGGTGGAAATTGAAAAACAAGAAAGAGGAAATGGCACATCGTGTCTTCAGTGAGCCTGCATCTGAGGAGCTTTGTGAGGACGCTGAAGTCTGTAGTGTTTAGCTCACCAAAACCTCAACTAGAAGCCCTCCACAGATTGCTCAATATCTAAACTGATTCCCTTACCTGTACTCTTGCACTCAAAGGTATTGCTTTCTTTGTTTCTAATTCTGTATCCTACTACTAAGCTCCTTGGATATTTGATTTTGGAGCAACGGATCATATGATAGATGATTTTTTTCTCCTATTCTCTTATAAACCATTCACCTATGACTATCAGGTAAAGGTTGCCAATGGATCTTTTTCACCTGTTGCTGGGTTTGGGTCAATAAAATTATCAGAAGACTTTGTTCTTCATTTTGTTCTTTATGTACTAAATTTAACTTGCAATCTTGTCGCCATCAGCAAATTAACTAGAGATTCAAAATGCCTAATTAAATTTACCCTTGATTGCTACATTTCACAAGAGCAAGCTATGGGGAAGATGATTGGTAGTGCTAGCATGTCAGATGTGCTCTATCTTTGGAAGGAATGTGAACACCAAAATTAACAAGCACTTGTTATAAAAGTGTCCAAATTTGACCAAATCATGATGTGACACTTTAGCTTAGGACATCCTAATTTCTTGTATCTCAGACGGTTGTTTTCAAAATTATTCATCAATGAAAATTTGAATTCCTTATCTTGTGAAGTGTGTAAGTTGGCTAAACAAACCCGAATTCCATATAACATCAAACTTTATACTGCATCTAAGTCTTTTGTCCTTGTTGATAGTGATATTTGGGGACCATCTCACATAGAAAATATTTCTGGGGCTAAGTGGTTCATAACTTCTATATGATCACACCAAAGTTTGTTAGATTTATCTTCTAAAAGAAAAATCATAAGCCTCTCAAATTTTCAAAAAATTTCATTCTATGATCCAAATTCAATTCAAAGCTACTATACAAATATTCCGAATCGATAATGGAAATGAATACCTTAATTACATTCTTGGAGATTATCTTGCTTCCAAGGGTATAATCCATCAAATTTCATGTGCCAATATCCCACCACATAATGGTATCCTTGAGAGGAAAAACGCCACCTTTTAGAAGTGGCTAGATCCCTTATGTTCACTATGAAGTCCCTAAATATCTATGGGGTGAGGCTGTTTTAATCTTAGCCTATCTCACCAATCGGATGCCTTCTAAAGTTGTAAACTTTCAAACTCTCAATTTCTGTTCTCTATAGTGTTTTTCACACTTCAGGTCTTCTACTCATCCTCCAAAATTTTTTGATTGTAAAGCCTTTGTTCACTCACAATTTTCTAGCCAATCCAAACTTGATCCTAGGACATATAAATGTCTTTTTGTTGGATACTCACCCACTCAAAAGGGGTATAAGTGTTACTCTCTTGCTCTCAAAAGATTTTTTGTATTTAAGGATGTTACTTTTATTGAAACAGAACCCTTCCCTTCCACTCCTCTTCAGGGGGAGTATATAAGGGAAGATGTGTGTTAGGAACATGAAACTACCCAACCCGAAACTAGGCCTATCATTCCTACCATTTCCCCTCCTTTACCTATTCTTGAAACTATTGTTATTGAACCTACGATAGCCATTGAATCTATCATTCCTTATCAATCTGAAAATACTAGTATAGAAGATTCTCAAATACCCTTGAAATTGCTTGTTTATTCAAGGTGAAATAAGATCTCAAATAATGATAAAACTGACATACAACAATGTTAAATATCAGGACTTGTAGTGTGCTCCAATGACACCAATAATATGGAATGCTCTACATAGCAACCAACAGATATTTAGCCAACTATCTAGCAGTTGCTTGAAATACACCAAACTTTGGGAGAGTTTCCCATTGCTATTAGAGAAGGGGTAAGAGCATGTACAAAACACCCTATTTCAAAATTTGTATCTTATAGCCAGTTATCTCTCAACTTTCATGCTTTTACTACTGACCTCTCTAATACAGTAATTCCAAAAAACATAGATGAAGCTCTCTCTACACCTCAGTGGAAACTAGGTGTTTTGGAAGAGATGCAAGCACTTGAAAAGAATTGTACTTGGGAATTCGGAAGTCTCTCCACTGGAAAGAAAATAGTTGGATGTAAATGGGTGTTCAACGTTGTCATGTACAAAAGTGATGGCAACGTAGACAGATATAAGGCTAGGTTGGTTGCAAAAGAGTTCACTCAAATCTATGACAATAATTATCAGGAGACTTTTATACTATGAGGGTGTTATTTTCATTGGCAGCAAACTTGGACTGGCCTCTTCATCATATGGATATAAAAAGTACTTTCCTAAATGGAGTGTTGAATGATAAAGTTTACATAGATATTCTCCTCGGCTTTAAAGGACCAGAAGGGAAGGTATGCTGGTTGAGAAAGGCTCTTTATGGGCTGAAATAATCTCCTAGAGTATGGTTTGAGAAACTTGCAAGAGTTGTGAAAAATAAGGGGTATTGTCAAGCTCAAACCGATAGTACCATGTTTTTTAAACACTCATCTGCAGGAAGAATCACTATTCTCATAGTGTATGTGGCTGAAATAAGCTTACTAAAGAGTTATCTTAGTAAGATTTTTGAAATGAAGTACCTAGGATCTCTAAAATATTTTCTTGGATGGAAGTGGCAAGGAATCACACTGGCATCTCAATTTCACAGAGAAGATATGTGATAGATTTACTACAAGAAATAAAAATGTTGGGTTGTAAACCTTCAAACATCCTAATGGAACATAATAAAAGGTTATGGGGAGAAGAAGATGGCAGATATATTGATAAAGGAAGATATCAACGGTTTGTGATCAGCCAGTATATGCATTTACCTAAGGAAGCTCACATGGATGTAATTTGCAGAATTTTAAGGTATCTAAAGGGTACTGCAGGTTAGGGACTATTTTTCAGAAAAGGAGGACAAAGACATGTTGAAATATTCACATATGCAGACTGGATAGGATCTATTTTTGATAAATGTTCAACTTCTGGCTACCATACTTATGTATGGGGGAACCTAGTGACATGGAGGAGTAAAAATTGGTCAGTGTAGCTAGAAGTACAGCAGAGGTAGAATTTCAGGCCTTGACGCATGAAATATTTGAAGGTATTTGGTTAGGGAGGGCACTTAGTGAACTGCATATTCCTATCAATCATCCCTTGATAGTGTATTGTGAGAATCAGGCCTCAGTTAATATAGCCCACAATCCAGTCCACCATGTCTGAACTAAGTATGTGGAGATTGATCGGAACTTCGTTAAAGAAAAGATTGATAATGGGCTCATTACCTGTCATGGCCCCTGTAGAAGCAGACACGTGACTGGCACAAGAATAGGAATAAATCCCATCCTGTGAGCCTAAAATCAATTGACATCAAGTTACCATTGTGGCATACAACCTATAGGCATAAACAACATCATGCATACCATAAAAATGGTTCAGGATTCATAAATTCACATACAATTGGCATTAAGCCATACAATATAGAATGATGGTCACAGACTATGATATTCGTTTTACTCTGTTGTCCCAGTATGCACCTCACTTAGTTCCTAATGAGAAGGAAATGATCAAGAGATTTATCAATGGACTAGTTCGACCATTGTTTAAATCTGTAACACCACAGATAAAACAATTCCCTAATTATGTTGCAACAGTTGATTGTGCAAGAATGATTGAAATCAGAAAGTTAGCTGAGATTGAAGGGCTAAAGAAAAGAAAAAGAGATAGAGATGGTAGTTCTAAAGGTGTACATGTTTTCACTACTCAGGGGCTTAAGATACAGAGTCAATAGCACCCATTACAATTAGAATATAGAATTCATATCCTTGTATCAGTTGGCCGTGGTGGACAGAGGTCAGGGCAAAAAGTCATGAGGCCAACTAGTCAGTAAGGGTCGAAGACAGTTCAGCAAAATAGACTCCTTTGTCTAACATGTGGGAGATATCACTCTGGACAATGTTACATAGAATCGGGTGTTTGTTTCTATTGCAAGCAAGTTGGCCATATGAAGAGAAATTGTTCACAACTACATGGCTCAAGTCAAAAGTCAGTACGATCGGCTTTACCATCTACCCCAATAGCAGTCCAACCAGTGAGAGTAGTGCCTGGTCAAGTAAGTTATGGTGGGTCAAGTAGAGGATGATTGGGCCGAGGTCAGAATCTTTCAGGTCGAGGCCAACCTAGAGTCTTTGCATTGACTAGACATGATGCACAAGCCTCAAATGCAGTTATGACAAGTACTTTATTTGTTTGATTCTGAGTCCACCCATTCTTATGTATCCTCTTATTTTGCTAAGTGAATGAGTAAAGATCCAACTAAGTTAAGTACTCCTTTTATGGTTGCAACCCCAATTGGTGATTATTTGACGGTGGAAAATGTATTTTAATCCTGCAATATTTTTGTGGATAATAGGAAAACTTCAATTGATTTGATTGTTTTAGACATGCTAGATTTTGATGTGATTTTGGGTATGGATTAGTTAGCTGCATGTTATGCCACTTTGAATTGTAACTGCAAGGTTATTGAGTTCAATATTCCCAATGAAACCCCTTTTCAGTTTCAATGTGACCGTAGTGAAGCTGCAAGCAATTTGATCTCCGCTTTGAGAGCCCAAAGACTGTTGAAAATGGGATGCCAAGGGTACCTAGCCTTGGTTAAGGATATTGATAAGCTTGTTATTGATATAGACCAAATACCAGTGGTTAGGGAATTCTCTGATGTTTTTTCGGAAGTTACCAGGATTACTTCCTGAACGAGAGATTGAGTTCAATATTGACCTTATTCCTAGGGCATAACCGGTTTCAATACCACCCTATAGAATAGCACCCACAGAACTTAGAGTTAAAGAATCAATTACAAGATTTACTAGAGAAAGATTTTATTCGACCTAGTACCTCTCTTTGGGGAGCTCCAGTCCTTTTTGTGAAGAAGAAAGATGGATCTTTACGATTGTGTATAAATTATAGACAGTTGAACAGATAATAGTGCGGAATAATTATTCTTTGCCCAGAATAGATGACTTGTTCGATCAACTCCAGGGTGCACAATGCTTATCCAAAATTGATCTGAGGTCAGGATACCATCAATTGAGGATAAGAAAAAAAGATATCCTTAAAGCAGCTTTTAGAACTCGGTATGGCCATTATGAATTTTTGGTTATGTCATTTGGATTGACTAATGCACCAGCTGCCTTCATGGATTTGATGAACAGAGTGTTCAAACCCTTTTTAGATAGATTTGTCATAGTATTTATTGATGATATCCTAGTGTATTCAAAGAGTTCTGAAGAGTATGAGCAACATTTGAAAACTGTTTTACAAACTCTAAGGGAACAACAACTTTATGCAAAGTTCTCTAAATGTGAATTTTGGCTGGATAGTGTGACATTCTTAGGACACATAGTTACGAAGAATGGTATTCGGGTAGACCCAAGAAAGTAGAGGCAGTACGGCAGTGGCCACATCCTACAAATGTGACGGAGATTCGTAGATTTTTAGGTTTGGCAGGGTATTATAGGAGGTTTGTTAAGGATTTCTCTAAAATTGCTGCACCTTTGACTTGGTTGACCAGGAAAAGAGTGAAGTTTGAGTGGTCTGATACATGTGAGAAAAGTTTTCAGACATTAAAGAAGTGTTTGACCACGACTCTAATTTTAGTCATTCCGTCTGACGCTGGAGGTTTTGTAGTGTATTGTGATGCTTCTAGGATAGGTTTGGGTTGTGTGCGAATGCAATATGGGCATGTTATAGCTTACGCGTCTAAGCAACTTCAGCATGAACAGAATTACTCAACACATGATTTAGAAATGGCAGCAGTAATCTTTGCTTTAAAGATCTGGAGACACTATCTTTATGGTGAATCTTGTCAGATTTATACTGATCACAAAAGTCTCAAATACATCTTTCAGCAAAAAGACCTTAATTTGAGACAAAGAAGATGGGTGGAGCTACTAAAAGATTATGATTGTACAATTTTATATCATTCGGTGGAGCTACTAAAAGATTATGATTGTACAATTTTATATCATTCGGGTAAAGTAAATGTGGTAGTAGATGCTTTGAGTAAAAAACTTATGGGAAGCCTGGCTCACATAACACAATTACGAAGACCATTATTGAGAGACATTCATCAACTGGAAAGTGAAGGGACAAGATTTGAGGTAAAGAAACCTGGAGCATTGATAGCTCATATACAGCTCCAGTCATCATTGATTGAACAAATTAAGGCTAAACAGGGTGAGGACACTAGCCTATGCAATCTTAAGAATGCATTGAAGAATAATCAGAATTCTGAGTTTAATGTTGATGCAGAAGGAGTTTTGTGATGTGGAAAACGCATGTGTATTTCATGTGGATGAGTTGAGGAAAAAGATTTTAGAGGAGGCTCATCGATCAGCTTATACTATTTATTCAAGAACTAACAAGATGTACCATGATCTTAAAGAAATATACTGGTGGAGTGGAATGAAAAAAGATGTAGCAGAATTTGTTGCCCGATGTTTGATATGCCAACAAGTGAAAGCAGACCATTAGAAGCCTGCAGGATTGCATCAACAAATTGAAATACCAAAATAGAAGTGAGAGAGAATCACTATGTATTTTGTCACTGGACTACCAAAGACTTCAAGAGGATATGATTCTATATGGGTGATTGTAGATCGAATGATTAAGACAGCACCCTTTTTACCAGTGAAGACTACATACAATGTGGCACAATATGCGAGTCTTTACCTGAATGAGATAATTAGATTATATGGAGTTCCAACATCTGTCATATCTGATCGAGGTCTGCAGTTTACAGCACGTTTTTAGAGAGCCTTCTAAGAGGCTTTAGAGACGAGGCTAGATTTGAGCACTGCCTTTCATCCTCAGACTGAAGGTCAATTCGAACAAACAATTCAAGTATTGGAGGATATGCTTAGGGCGTGTATATTAGACTTTGGTGGGAGTTGGAAAAAATATTTGCTTTTGGCAGAGTTTGCATATAATAATAGTTACCAATCAAGTATCCAGATGGCTCATTTTGAAGCTTTATATAGGAGGTGTTGTCGATCTCCTATTGGATGGTTTGAAGTAGGTGAGACTAAACTTTTAGAGTCAGACTTGATACAGAAAGCTATGGAAAGAGTAAAATTGGTCAGGGAAAGATTGCTAGCTGCACAAAGTCGACAAAAGGCTTATGTTGATCATAGGCGACAAGAGTTAGAGTTTTTCGTAGGCGATAAAGTGTTTTTGAAAGTTTCGCCTATGAAAGAAATTATGAGGTTTGGTAAGAAAGGAAAATTAAGTCCAAGGTATATTGGACCCTTTGAAATATTGGATAGAGTCGGTTCAGTAGCATATCGTTTGGTTTTTTCACTTGAATTAAGTGAAGTTCATTTAGTTTTTCATGTGTCAATGATGAGAAAGTATTTACCAGACCATTCACATATCATACAGCTTCAGAAAATTGAGTCTGACAAAAGTTTGACTTATGAGGAGAAATCAAAGGCTATAGTGGATAGGCAAGTGAAGAAACTTAGGTCGAAGGAAATTCCAACGGTAAAAGTGATCTGGCATAATCACTCAATAGAGGAGGCTATGTGGGAAATGGAGAGCGATATGCAAAGGAAGTACTTGGAGCTTTTTTAGTGGTAAGCCTTATATATGTATATATTTTTAATCTTATAGTTATGAAATTCGGGGACTTAATTTCTTAAGGGGGAAAAATGTAATGTCCTAAGTAAAAAAAAAAAAAAAGGTACTATAGTATACAGGTACTGTAGCTTCCTGCGCATATAGGCTGCATATGCATTCTAGAACTTAAAAATATGCAAAAACGCAGCTCCCTTCTTCTCTCATTTTCCTCTTCAATTTTCAAACCCTCATAACTGGAGCTACAAACATTCGATTGACAAACCATTTGGATTGTTGGACTCGTGGCGATGAGAGCTTCAAAACCCACCGATCAATTTCGTTGGAAAGTCGCCAAAAGTTCGCCGGAAATGATGAATAGTAACTGCGATGGGTAAGCTTCGGATTTCAAAAGTCTTTGATGTTTTCTAGTGATTTTGGGCCTAGAATCATGTTTAAGAGATAGAATAATCATTGTATGCAACATTTTCTGGATGGATAGCATGATTTGAGGGATTAAATCATGAAAAATTTCTCGAATGAACAGTAACCGCTGCCTGTGTGAACAGTGCGTGAATAGTGGTTATAAAATAGTGATTTTGTGGTGTTTGGTTAGAAATTGATATGCCAAAGTTAGTAGATAATACTTACTATAATATTATTTTTAGCTATTCATTTGATATATCCACATGAGACATTACTATTAATGCAAAACTTATTTCTTTTAAATTATGATCATGTATTTCAAAATATGACTCCTAGTATAAACTTTAGGAATACAGAACAAGCATCATTTATATTTTAGTTCTCTATGAGGCAAAAGTCCGCACAATCCATCAGGCAAAAGTCTGCACAATCCATCGGGCAAAAGTCCGCATAATCCATTAGACAAAAGTCCGCACACAATCAATTAGACAAAAGTCCATTTTATAGAACTCAAGATGCACTAGGATTAGTATTTATAGCTACTAGATTGCAATGTTTTCAATTTAGGTTCCTTTGTATAGATACAATAAAGAAATAACAAGAAATGCAAGAGATAAACAAAAAGGTCATATCCCTTCCAGAAAATAACCATAACATCACCATGACCCAACACAATTGTTGAGTGTTCTTAATCAGTATAGTTTAATATCCATAGAGAACTAAAATATAAATGATGCTTGTTCTTCATTTCTAAGGTTTATACTAGGAGTCATGTTTTGAAATACGTGATCATAATTTAAAAGAAATAAGTTTCACATTAATAGTAATGTCTCATGTGGATATATCAAATTGATAGCTAAAAATAATGTTATAATAAGTATTATCTACTCACAACACTAGAGAGTTATGGTAGTTGAACTCTCTTGATCTCTTCCAAAACTTAATGGTCGAATTGATGTTGAAAGCTATACTCCGCTATCTCAAAATTTAGAAAAATAACTTCGGCATATCAATTTCTAACCATACACCACGAAATCACTATTTTATAACTATTGTTCACTATTCACAGAAGCAGCGGTTACTGTTCATCCGATAAATAGCCAGAAAATGTTGCATACAATGATTATTCTATCTCCTAAACATGATTCTAGGCCCAAAATCACCAAAAAATATCAACGACTTTTGAAATCCGAAGCTTACCCATCGCAGTTACTATTTATCATTTTCGGCGAACTTTTGGCGACTTTCTGGCAAAATTGATCGGTGGGTTTTGAAGTTTTCATCGCCACGAGTTTAACGGTCCAAACGGTTCGTCAATCGGAGGTCTGTAACTCTAGTTACGAGAGTTTGAAAATTGGAGAGGAAGGGAACTGTTTTGTGCATATTTTCGGGTTTTGGAATGCATATGCAGCCTATATGCGCAGTAAGCTACATCTTTCCCTTGCGGTGGTAAGGCTGCGTACATCTTCCCCTCCCCAGATCCCACTAGGTGGGAGCTTCGTGCACTGGGCCGCCCTTTTTTTTTTTTTTTTTTTTACTTAGGGACATTACATTACCTTTAAACATCTACCCACAAAACAGCAAGTAGCTGATCTGCTTACTCAAAGTCTACTTGGGCCTCAACTTGAGAGGGTATTGGAAATCACAATTATAGTTCCGAGAATCAAGGAATATTTGACCCATAATAATTGTATATGTTTGTATTTATTAGTTTGATGTTCAGGGATATTCATCATAAATGAGATCTCCTTAAGTAGGCTAGAGCAGATTTTTACGGATTGATTGTTATCTTCTGCATGCTTGTTGCTAATGCTGATAATCATTAGAATTTGTACAGGGCATCTAGTCACTGACTAAGCGTTTTTGGGTCTGATAAAAATATTTCAACTTCTTGTACTTTTCTATTACTATTACTTAGAATTTCCCATGTTCATCACTAAATCACATATTATATGCTTCTAGGACTGGACGGATATCTTCGATTTTGGGACACAAAGACAAGGCAGCTTCTTTCAGCGGTATGCTTTGTATTTGTCATCATTTTGGTTAATGGAGTATGCTATATCAGTTTTGGAATGTCAGATAGAAATTCTGATTAGTTTGTTATGAGAAGAACTTTTAAAATTACTTGTTTCAAAATTATCAAATAAATATTTTAAAATTTGTTAATAGATTGTTGTTTGCTTTTTCTTTTAATCTCAAATAACAATAATACAAAATGTGATATCAAAGTACGAAAACAAAATTCAAAACAGAGAACAGAAAACTGAAAGCAGCTCAAAGTTGTTCTCTCTTTTCCGTTTTAAAATGTAGAAAGTAGAAAAGTTTTCATGAGAATTGAAAATAAAAAATAGTTGCTCCGAACTTTTTTTTAAAGAACAGAAAATTGTTTAACAGTAAACAAACAGGCCTCTCTGTGATGAATAATATAGTCTTTAAGAAGCTGTCAAGTAATGAACCCAAGCACACTAACGTATGAATGTAGATTTCTGCCAAACTGAAACAAGTTAGGAAAAAAAGAGAGACAAACTGAGACATTAAGGGCTCAGACAATATTTTCAGAAACTCTTCCTTTGCACTAGTAATGAGAAATCAGGTGCTCTATCATACAGGCCAAAGCAAGCAGTATTTTGGTCACTATGAAGCACAGATATTATTATGGTTCTTTATTTTTGGAGTTCTATAATGTTTAGATGGACTCTATATTTTGAATGAAGGCAATACTACAACAGCAGCTTATAGCAAGTAATATTTAACTGCTATAATATTACTTGCTATATAACTACAAAAGTGTTATAACTTAGTGATGTTTATTTTTTTGAACTGCAATAATGCATATGTGAACTTCTTGCCTCATGCATCTAATGCTGGAAATTATTTGAAGTCTGAACTTCATACTTATTACACATCTAAGACCCTGTTGTTTACTCGAGAGATTATGCAAATTTTTTGGTTAGGTGACTAACATTAGACAGAGCTCATAACACAATATACTTTTATATTGAAGTTTGGCTGATTGGCTACCCTTATTTTTTTAGTGGGGCTGGGAGATGCAAAGAGTGACGAATTTAAACCTTGATTAAAAAAAGAGAGTAAATTACTCTTTCTCCCCTAACTAATTCCCTTATCACACGGCCCTCATCTCTCTTTAAAAATATAAACAAACTTCCTTTAAAACCAAGTATAGAGTAAAATACTATCTCCTCTCTTAATTAATGCCAGAACTCTTTCTTTTAATATGACAATATATATGAATTTCCTTTAAAAAAATACTACAACTTAATCCAAATGTTTCAAATAACTTTATGAAATAGAAAAAATAAAAGGGCACATTCAAAATTTTCTTTTTCTTTATTGGTACCATATAATATTGCTAGTCTTATAGTTGTATGGTAAAATTTTTTTTCTTCAATTTTATTCATCCCGCTTGAGTTTTATGGTTTATGTCTTGCTTTACTTTTTCATTATATTAGTGCTACTCCAACATTTCTCTTTTTTTAATCGTTGTTCAAGACTTTATAGTACCCAATATGACCTTTTTTCTGGATTCTTCCTTGTGAACTTTAGCAAATATCTCCTTTATGCTTGGAAGAGGTTTGAGGCCAAGGAGTCTTCCACGAACTTCATCAAGCTCTTTGTTCAAACCTGTGAGGAAGG
This sequence comes from Gleditsia sinensis, assembly GCA_037074535.1. Taxonomy (NCBI): domain Eukaryota; kingdom Viridiplantae; phylum Streptophyta; class Magnoliopsida; order Fabales; family Fabaceae; genus Gleditsia; species Gleditsia sinensis. The sequence goes on from CM073466.1 coordinate 9,628,934, forward strand.
CATAAATCCTTTCTTTATTGACTACCTTTTGGTAGTTTTCAGTACATAAGGGACATAGCTTGTGACTATTATTGAAAAGATCAATCTTTTGTCAAAGTTTGGAGAGGGTATTGAAGTAATTAGTGACATCCATCTCGGCCTAGGTTAAATTTCGAGCCGTGTTTCTAAGTTCAAAAAGTTGGGACAAGTTTTCTAAATCTAAATATTGGTGTTTAGCTGCATCTTACATGTCCAAGTTGTTTTGTAGCACAAGAAACTCATTTATTTTTTCGTCCATGGAATTAATTAGCCATGCCTGACCATTGAATTCTGGGCATCCTAGGTTTTGAATAAAGGCCATGATTCAGTTGGTTTCTTTGCATAGCCATTGAGGTATTCCAATCTTCCCTTGCTATGCACCACCATTTTCACATACCGAGACCAATAAAGGGTATGATTCAGTTGGTTTCTTTGCATAACGATTGAGATATCCTAATGTTGGGTTGATTGCAAAGAAAATGAAGTTTTCGAGTCAACACTTCCTCCAGCACTAGTCATGGTTGTTCTCCAAGGAAAAATCACTTGAGGTCTATCCGCCATGGAGGTTAATGGTATGGCTATGATACCATGTAGAAGAAGCGAACATAAAATAAATTCCTCTCACACACTTTATTCTTTGATAGGTTACAGATTTATATAAGGAACTTGGCAAACTAAACCGCCAAGAAATTAATTCCTAAAAGATAGTAAGAATTCTCTAGAAAGAGGAAACAATAAACTTCTAGAAATTAGCAACAGAATCTGAAATATAACACCAAGATCAATCAACAACTAAATATTTTTCCACTAGATGGGATTGACTACATGGATTAAACGGCACCACAGTGGCCTATCATGAATGAGATCAATAGATAAGTCATTAACTATTAAATCATTTTTAATAGTTTCACTTATTATTTTCTTTGGCCTCCCTCTACCTCTAATAATTGGACTATTCTCCATCTAATCTACTCTTCTCACAAAAGTTTCTGCAGGTCTTCTCCACACATGACCAAACCATCTTAAGCGAGATTCAACCATCTTCTCCATAATAGGTGCTACCCCAACCTTCTCTCTAATGCACTCATTTCTAATCATATCTCTTCTGGTGTGTCCACACATCCAGCGCAACATTCTCATCTCTGCAACGTTGAGTTTATCCTCATGTTATTTTTTGACCGCCCAACATTCAGTACCATACAAGATAGCAGGTTGTATAGCCGTATGGTAGAATTTTCCTTTAACTTTGAGCGGCACTTTTTTATCACAAATGACACTCGAAGCTTTCCTCCATTTCATCTATCTAACTTGAATCCTATGGTTTACGTCATCCTTTACTTCGTTGTCATTTTGTATAATGGACTCAAGATATTTAAAATTTGTAACTTGTTTTAATATATAGTCTCCAAGTTTCACGTCTACATTCATATTTGTTCGACTCTTACTAAAAATACATTTCATATATTTTGTTTTATTTCTACTTATAAGAAAACTATGTGTTTCTAAAACTTGTCTCTATGACTCTAACTTAGTATTTATTTCCTCTTTCAATTCACCAACTAAGATTATATCATCTGCAAAAATCATACATTGAGGCCCCAACTCTTGTATATGTTCAGTAACTGCGTCTAAAATCAAATTAAAAATATACGGACTCAGAGAAGACCCTTGATGTAGTCTTGATATAGTCCAATAGTTGTGAAAAAATTCTGTGTCCCCATTTTGTGTTCTCACGCAAATCGTTATCTTGTCATACATGTCTTTAATTGCTCGAATATACGCAATACGTATTCCTTTCTTTTCTAAAGCCTTCTATAGAATCTTTCTTAACACACTGTCATATGTCTTTTTCAGATCAATAAAAACTATATGCAATTCTTTCTGTCTGCTTTGATACTTTTTCATCAATCTCCGTAGTAAATAAATTGCTTCCATAGTTGACCTTCCTGGCATAAAACTAAATTGATTCTCTGTAACATGAGTTTCTTGTCTTAATCTTTATTCAATTATCTTCTCCCATAACTTCATAGTGTGGCTCATGAGTTTAATTCCTCGATAGTTGGAACAATTCTGTATATCTCCTTTATTTTTATAGATAGGGATTAAAGTGCTTCTCCTCCACTCATTCGGTATTTTCTTAGATTTCATTATCACATTAAACAACTTAGTGAGTCAACTTATACCTTTCCTTCCTAAACTTGTTTACACCTCAATAGGTATATTATCAGGTCCTACTGTTTTGCCGCTATCCATTCTCTTCAAAGCTATCTCTACTTCAAACTCTTGAATTCTACGATAAAAGGTATAATTACAGTCCTCTTCTGTAATATTAAGTCAAGTCTGACAGAATCACAAGTCAACTTATGTACTTCGTTAAAAAGTCTTTGAAAGTAACTCTTCCATCGTGCTTGAATATCTTGCTCCCTTACCAAAACATTACCCCCTTCATCTTTAATACATTTCACTTGATCTAGGTCTCTTGTCTTTCTTTTCCTAAGCTTCGCAAGCTTGTAAATTTTTCTTTCTCCATCTTTAGTTCCTAAAGATTGATATAAGGGAATAAATATCCCCAAATCCCAATAATAAATTATAACAAAATAGCAAACAATAATCACATACAAATAGGGAAACAAATCTTAGATCTCACAACAAAAGGTATTAATTAGAGAAGGAAAGAGTAATTTACTTTTATTTTTAAGGGAAATTTGTGTATAAAGGGGAAGGTCATGTAATAATGACATTAAGGGAGGGAGAGTAATTTACTCAAAACAAAAAAAACACTTTTAAGATATGATGATTTCAAACACATGCATTATGGTCTTCCTTTGAAGGCAATGACAGAATAAGAGAGATCAGAAATTCGCATTTGAATGGTTGATTTCCTTTCTAGGCACCGAATTGAGCCCATTGCATTATGTCACCCCATATACCCTCCAATACAATTTCCATTTCTTGATTGAATGTAACACTTTTCCTTAACTTATCAATGAGAGTTACCCAGATTAAGTTTATAAGATAGTGTATAGAACTATACAGTAAAAGCGGCCTAAATTACAGTTGATTAAGCAAATTGTATCTCCAATTGAATTTTTTTTTTTTTGGATGAAACAATAATGTATTTTAGAGTGAAGCACATAGCAGGAGCATGATTATCCCCTTAAAACATATAATGAAAACAGCAATGATAGCAGGCAAAAAACATAAGCTTAAGAGGGCGGCTATCCATGGATTATTTAATTGAGAATAATTCTGAGGTTGTTAATCAAGGGACGAGATGGTATCATGTATAACATAATTTCAAGAATTATTACATTACTTGATTATGTTTTGAAGCAACCTGTTATATTTGATTTCTTCCAAATGGAATCCTTCTAAACTTGAACTAGGTAGGTTTCCCAATGATTGCCCAAACCTTTTTTTAGTTGTTTACTGCTCATAGTAATAGGTTTTGCAAAATTAGTCATTTGTCAAACAATAATGTATTATTGTACTCATTATCATTTTTTGTCTCTTGCAGGTTTTCCTGAAGCAACATCTTATGCATGCTGTTTTTGACATCAACTTCATTGGTGATGGTTAGTCTATTTCTCTCTTGTTTTGTAATATTGTACTTTAAAATCTTAAAGAGAGAGAGAAGACATTTAAGATCAAGGAACATTACTGGTACTTCCTGCCTAGAGTAGTTCATCACTGCCATAATGTAATATTTGGTGAACATAAAAAAGGAGGGTCTTATTTATCAAATCTATAAAATAAAAAAGGTGGGTCTGAGACAGAATTATTTACAGGACACAGGAATCAATTTCCATCCTATAAAATTGAAATTTGATAAACTTAATGAGAGAAACACCTGTAGAATTGTAGGAAACGACTGAAATGGATTTATTGCCAAATATTGAGTTTAAAACAGGTTAACAGACTATGCATTTAAGTTCAGAATTGATAAATTATAGATAGTTCTTTTTTATGGTGCTAAATGGAACAAATATTTAATGCTTTTTGCAGTACTAAGAGTGTAAGAAAGTTTGCTGTTTAAATTTGTGAGCAGGAGAAAAGTAGTTGGAGTTGGAGGGTTATTGACCTGAGTTTACATGGACAGTAACCTCTAGGTGGAAGACGTTAATAAAAAAGGGATTGGCATCCTCTAAATTTCTTTGAGAAATTTACAGTGTGAAGTTCTCTCAATCGCAACCGTTCAATGCAATGGACATAATATCTACCATTAATGTTAATCCACATCCGCATTTTAGGCAAAACTCACTGTTTTGTTTTTACTCCACCGCACTCAATTCACTTTACTCACTCTTCTCTACCTCAGCCATGGAAGACCATCGATATCGACCAAAACTTCAGCAAAGAAGGTGGATTTGCAAAACGATGGAAACATGAAATTTTGGAAATAACTGCCCTCTTTTTTCTTCTCATCTCTCCCTCCTGTGATACATCCTTTTATAAGGAACTGTTTTCAGTGTTTTGCTTCTTTGAAATCAATGACGTGAAACATGAGCATGATTTCTCATACAACCTGAAGTTCATCAAATTTTTCAGATCATTAAAGAAGCTTTGCTGTACACTGAAATTTCTTCTTAAGGAAGCTGAGTTGCGTACTGTACTTTCTTCTACTCATTGAGAAAGCTGAGTTGCTGCTGAAATTTCTGCAACTCATTATGCTAGTAAAATTCAGGGAGAGATGAGAAGAGAGCTATTGCTATTATATCCAAAATTTTGTGTTTCCATCATTTTGTGAATCCACTGTCTTGCCGAAATTTTGGTCGTTCTTCTTTGATGATCTTCTAGCTAAGGTAGAGTAGAGTGAGTAAAGTGAACCGGGCGGTGGAGTAAGAATAAAACAGTTTTATTTCCTGAAATGCTGATGTGGCTTAACATTAATGGTGGATATTATGCCCCTTGCATTGAATGGTTGTGATTGAGAGAACTTCACACTGTAAATTTCTGAAGGAAATTTAGAGGATGCGGATCCATAAAATAGTCTTAGTATACTAGCCTCAAAGCAGTTAAAAGTCCTTACTGACTGACAAAAATTCAAGCCTGAATCTGTGTACAAATGATATATAAGCTATCAGTGACCTGTGTTTTGTTTCTTTCTGTCAATAAAGCTACTACTTTGACAATTTTTCCGTGGAGCTACTGACTAACTTTAAAATATAGAAGCTATTCCACGGGGAGACGTAATACTCCATAAAGAACACCCATGTTTCTGACGCTAACTAAGGGATCTATACAAGATTGTCATTTGGAAGAACCTCAGGTTTATCGGTTTTATGTAAGGGTCATGGAACCCTGTCTACTTGGGTCCTGGTGTCCTGATGTTTAAATATTTCTTGTATATTAATGCAGATTTTTTGTGTGACTTTTTTTCTTTTAATATTTGAGACGTAATTATTCAATGTCTTTCAATGAATGACGTTTAGCACAGCTACTTATCCAACACCTCTCATTTTGTAAAAAGTAGAAATTGCCTTGGGAGCAGTCCAGCTACCACACGTGCAAACTATGAATGAGATCATGCTTGGGGAACAATTTGACGCATGGCCTTTGACAAGAAATAATTCTGGAAACAAGGAAAACAGCCTCGATACAAAGGATAACAAAAAGAAGAGATCTAAGCAGAATAAAGATGGCAAAAAATCTGAAGAAAACAGTCGAAGTGAGAAGATTGAAGGAAGTAAGTCAACATCCAAGAAAAGAAGCAAGAAGTCAAAATTCGAAATTTCTGATGAAGGGTTGTGATTCAAATTGATTACACACTGCATAACAGAGGCAGAAAATCAAAATTCAGGCTGGAATTGATGGTTTTGTAATCAGAGCAGCTTGGAGGTGAAATTTGGGGAGGTAACTTTACAATTGATTTAGCAGACTTGTTGTAGTTCAATTTTGTGAATTGTTTATGCATAAAAGTAATCATGTTTTAACTTTAGCAGAGGCAGAGATCAAGGTTTAGGTCCCTCGGTTCTTGGCGAGAATGTTAATTATTGTGCTTTTCGGTTTTTGGCTTTTGCTCGTCCTTTTTGCGTACGTGTAAAACTATGTTTCAAGTTTCTAACCTTTTCCAAGTTGGTGTCTCTTCGTCAGTTTGGGATATGTTAGTATCAATGTTTTAAAACCTGGTCCAGACATTTAGAGAGGTCAACTCGTTAAACAGCTAAATGACGATTTAATTATATAAAACTAATTAATTTAAATATCTATATTATTATATGGCTGAGGCTTTTGGTCGACGTTTTTAAGATACCAACGTTACCCCTATATTCTTTTGTGAAAGTTACAAAATACAAAATTTTATATTATCTTTATTTTTATTATCTACTTTATTATATGGTCGAGGCCTTTAGTCTCTTTGGTCCAGACATTTTTAAGAAGCTCACATTATCCCGGTATTCTATTGTGAAAGGTACAAAATGCAAATATCTCTAATGTCTTTATTTTTACGGTTATTATTTTAAAAATTTAAATTGGAAGTGGAATTGAGTACAAACAGTTTGAATAAATAGCCAATTGCCGTATAAATAATTATGCTCATATTTCTCTGATTGTGAGTTACAAAAAAGATGAGGGTCTATTTGGATTAAGTGTTTTCAGTTTTTATTTTTATTGAAAATTAAAAATAATTATAAAATATGTTTAATTTTTATTTTTATAAAATATTTTCTGAATTTTTAAAAATTATAAAAATATTTAAAAAATATTTTTAAAATTTTCAACGTTATAATAAACTGTAATGATAATATTTTTTTTTTAATTATTTTAAATTATATATAATATTTTATAATTTATATAATTAGAGAGAGATAAAAATAAAAATAAAATAAAAATATAATTATACAATAAAAAAATTTAAATAAAAATCTAAATTAAACGTATTTTAAAAAATATAAAAAATAAAAATTGTTTTTATAAATTAAATGTATTTAAGGGTGCGTCTAATTTTTGTTGTATTTTTATTTTTTATTTTTTAAAAAATATATTTAATTTTTATTTTTATTTTTATTAATTTTTAGTTACATAATTTTTTTTATGATCAGAATTTTTAAAAATTTAAAAAATATTTACTAAAAATAAAATTTAAAACTTCTTTTTTATAATTTTTAAAAATTGAACATTCATCAAAAATAAAAATAAAAATTTAGAACATATTTTAAATTCGTCTATTATCTATACTTTTATGATTATTATTTTAAAATTTTGAAATTCGAAGATTTTATATTGTAAATGGAAGCAACACCACATTCAAGACCAATGGTTAAATAAATAATCAACTAGGAGCGGTTTAAGAAGCAGTTTGAACAAAAAGTCAACTGTTATAAAAATAATTTAATTTTTTGCACGATCACCGAAAGAACTATACAGTTAACGTCTCCTTCGAAAACTTTGACACTATACTATTCAGTTTGTTGAATATTGGCTCATTTAATCCCACGTTGAAAGAGTGGTTGAAATGAGAGGTTTCTTAGGTTATAAAAGAAACTTTACCCCTTTGTTATTCTTGCACCAAACTCAAGCCTTCTATATTTTTCTAAGACTTAGTTTTTCTTCTCTCTCTTATATTGTTTTAAAATAATATATTTGTAGTAGTGTCAGAGAAAGTAGGCATAATTAGCCGAACTTCGTTAAATTCTGATGTTCTCTTTATTTGTTTTTCTGCTTCTTATTTATCATTGTTAACCATTATTAAATTTGTTATTGGTGGAAAAATAGCTCAAATTTCCACAACAATTGGTATCAGAGCTGTTGGTTGCGATTTCTCTTAAAAATTTTAGTATGCTCTGTGGTTGCGATTTTAACTGATCTTCCACATCAGAAAAAATTTCTTGAGATTTTTTTTTGTAAGTTGGTGTTAAAATTGCTAGTAATATATTGTCTAATTAAGTGTATGTTTAGGAAAGTTCTGTCTAAGGAAACTGATTTTTAAGTGAGACCGTGTGACCCCTCCAGTTTTTCTTGGGAATTTTCCTAGTGCTTTTTTTCTGGCTAAAATTATTAATAGTAATTTTTCACTTTTGAGTAAAAATGGCTGATGATAAGGAGCAGACTCAGAAAGCCATAGTTTCCACTACATCAACTTCGACAGCTTCTTCGTCGTCAATTTTGACGAGATTTGCTGCGCCAAATGCAAGATTTGCAGTGGAGATTTTTGACGGTACGGGTCATTTCGAAATGTGGTAAGGTGAAGTTCTAGACGCGCTTTTCCAGCAAGGTCTAGACATTGCTATTGAAGAGGAGAAACCAGATGAAATTGAAGAAAAAGAATGGAAGACCATCAATCAGTTGGCGTGTAGTACTATTCAATCATGCCTTTTCAGAGAGCAGAAATATTCTTTCTCAAAGGAAACTTCTGCAAGTAAGCTGTGGAAGGCATTGGAGAAGAAATTCCTGAAGAAGAGTGGTCACAATAAGCTCTTTATGAAGAAGAAGTTGTTCCAGTTTAGTTATCAACCGGGTACCACCATGAATGATCATATTACTGCTTTTAACAAGGCAGTAGCTGATTTGAGAAACCTTGATGAAACTTTCAAAAATGAAGATCTGGCATTGATGTTGCTATTTTCACTTCCTGAAGAGTATGAATTTATAGAAACTATGTTACTTCATGGGAAATAGAAAGTTTCCTTCAGTGAAGTATGTAGTACTCTATATAGTCATGAATTGAGGAAAAAAGACAGGGAGGAAAGCAAGTATGCGAAGGTGGTTGCAGAAGCATTGGTAGCTAGAGGCAGACCACAAAGTCAGAAGAAAGGAAGAAGAGGAAAATCTCAGTCAAGAGATAGACCGAGTAAAGATGAATGTGCCTTTTGTAGAGAGAAGGGGCACTGGAAGAAAGATTGCCCGAAATTGAAAAATAAGGGCAAAGTTGAAAAAGGTAAAGCTGTTGCAGAAGCATGTGCTGCTGAGTACAGTGATGAAGATTCAGATCTTTCACTGGTTGCTACAACCTCCACAAGGCGATCTGACAAGTGATTGTTTGACTCAGCATGCAATCAACATATTTGTCATATCCGGGAGTGGTTCTTTGAGTTCAAGGAAATAGACGGTGAAGTTGTCTACATGGGCAACGACACATTTTGTGAAACAATTGGAATCGGTTCAGTCTACTTAAAGAACCATGATGGATCAACTAGAGTTTTGACAGAGGTCAGGTATGTACCTGACATGAAGAAAAATCTCATCTCTTTGGGAGTCTTAGAATTCAAAGGATTGACAGTGACAATGCGAGATGGAGTTTTGAAGATAGTCTTTAGAGCTCTGGTGATGTTGAAAGGCACCCGGAAGAATAATTTGTATTACTATGATGGTAATACAATTGTTGGGACAACTGCAGTTGCAACTCTTGATGATAAAGGGTCAGATACAACTAAGTTGTGGCACATGCGATTGGGGCATGTAGGTGAAAAATCCTTGCAAATTCTGGCGAAGCAAGGATTATTGAAAGATGTGAAAACCTGTAAGTTGGACTTCTGCGAGCATTGCGTGATGGGAAAGTAGAAGAGGGTGAAATTTGGCACTACAATCCATGATACTAAAGGTATTTTGGATTATGTTCACTCTGATGTGTTGGGTCCTTCCAAGACAGTTTCTTTGGGAGGAAAACACTATTATGTTACCTTTGTTGATGACTTCTCTCGAAGAGTGTGGGTGTACACTATGAAGTCAAAGGATGAAGTGTTAGATTGTTTTCTTAAATGGAAAAAGATGATTGAAACTCAGACTAGCAAAAAGATCAAACGGCTTAGAACAGACAATGGAGGTGAATATCGAAGTGATCCGTTTGATAAAATTTGTCAAGATGAAAGAATTGTGAGACACTTCACAGTTAGACATACACCACAACAGAACGGGGTGGCTGAACGCATGAACCAGACATTGCTGGAGAAAGTTTGGTGTATGCTGTCCAATGCAGGGTTGGGCAGACAATTTTGGGCTGAGACTGTGAGATATGCAAGCCATCTTGTTAATCGCTTACCATCAACTGCAATTGGTGGTAAAACTCCTTTAGAGGTTTGGTCTGAAAAACCTGTTACTGATTATGATTCTTTACGTGTATTTGGTTTCGCTGCATACTATCATGTGAAGGAATCGAAGTTGGATCCGAGAGCCAAGAAGGCGCTCTTTATGGGGATCACTACTGGTGTTAAAGGATACCGCCTCTAGTGTCTTAAAACCAAAAAGATAATTCTTAGCAGAGATGTCACCTTTGATGAATCTGCCATGTTGAAGAAGGATGACATTCAACAGATCAATAGTGCTCCGCAGCAGGTGGAGTTTGAAAGGAGAATTGACCCAGTTATGTACAAAGATGGAGAAACTCCTATGGCAGAAGAGTAGTCAAATGAAGAAGAGATTCAAACTCAAGAATCTCACCAGCAAGAAGAACCAATTGCATTAAGGAAGCCACAACGGGTAAGACACAAACCTGCTCGATTTAGTGATATGGTGACTCACGCATCTATAATAGTGAATGATGAAATTCCTACCACTTATCAAGAAACAATTCAAAGTTCCGAAGATGAGGAGTGGAGGAATGCTATGAATGAAGAGATGCAGTCTCTTCATAAGAACCAGACATGGAAGTTAGCAAGTCTACCGAAGGGAAAGAAGGCTATTAGATGCAAGTGGATATATGCAAAGAAAGAAAGATTTCCTGACAAGAAAAACATTCGCTACAAGGCGAGATTGGTAGCTAAAGGCTATGCTCAGATGGAGGGAATTGACTACAATGAAGTTTTTTCTCCAGTGGTGAAACATTCCTTCATCAGAATCTTATTGGCCTTGGTAGCTCAACTGGATTTGGAACTAGTTCAACTTGATGTAAAAACTGCATTTTTACGTAGAGACTTGGAAGAGGAAATCTATATGACTCAGCCGGAGGGGTTCAAGGTTGCTGGAAAAGAAAATATGATATGCAAACTTAAAAAATCATTGTACGGATTGAAGCAATCTCCAAGACAGTGGTACAAGCGATTTGACAAGTTTATGTTGGGGCAAAAGTACACAAGAAGCAAATACGATCATTGTGTGTATTTACGCAAGCTA